>OX422214.1:89920407-90352907 GCA_949130495.1 Sambucus nigra | reverse complement strand
CCCCTTATAGCCCCAATTATGTCTAAAAAGTCCCTGGGACCCAATTGCTACCCTCGAGAACACTATTTTGACTGTTTCGACCTCTCCGGACTCAACTGTGGCCTCAAAATTTCCATTCGAGTCATTTAATATCATCAGTTTATTTTCACCTCAATATACGGTACGCATGAAATTAAAATTGACCGAATTTTCTAAAATTCTAAATCACCAAATTAAATAAGCCCTCCGAATTAAATAAATTCCAAATCACCAATTTTAATTAAATATAAAATTACCAATTTAATTAATCACGAAATAAAATAATTTCTCTAAATTCCAAATCACCAATTTTAATTAAATACCAAATCCTAAAAAATACAAGGTATTAGAGTTTGAGGATTTGGATAATGTAGAAATTCGTAACAAATATGAAAAGAAGTAGAAACCTACTACATTTCAAATCGATTCGACCCAAGGGCGAACTGATTTGGTTTGCCCAGAATTGAAAAAAAAAATCCTTTTAAACCCAAAAATTGAGGATAATTCACGAGAAAACTTTTCGGACATTTTTAACTTATGGAGAATAAGGTAAAAATGTCAGAAGACCTACACTAGGGATTAGGTTTACAAAAAATGAGATGAGTTAATAATTGAAATAATTAACAAAATGTCTATAATTGATAAATGGAAGAAATTCGGAACGGATTACATGGGGATGAGTGAACTTACAATACGATGGGAAAAAATAAGGATTTAAGAACGGGTGATTAGGATTATTAAAGTGAGTGATACTTAAAATTATGTAAATTGGTAGTTTAATCGGAGTTATGGTACATCGAATATACAAGTGATATATATTACATATGAGTTGATAAAATGGGGTTATGTGTATACTTACTGAGAAAAATATATAAATAAGTGGTGTGAATACCTATAAATATGATTTGATTATGTGTGGGTACAAACCTAGCGATCAGGAAGTTTAGGTGTAGAGGGAAATCCCACATTGATGATTCCAGTGAGGTTTGGATTTGTTCCCCAGAAAATGGAACTTAGGGCGATCCACTATGTATCGTGTATTAGTAGGATTAGTAGGTCGTTTAGGTCAGTTAGGTATGTGCATATCCTAAAGGCTTAGAACTATATTCGCCTCTACTGTTGTGTTGATTAAGTTTTGGGTTCGAGGAGACATACCGAACCAATACTCCTTATCCGAGTATGAGAGGTACATGGACATGATATCAGAGTGCATCAGCATCACGAGGGGACATTCTGGGGATGCTATATTTGTGTATATATTATATGTGTGATAAAATTATATTAGTGTAACATATCCACTTATGTCAAAAAATATAATTGATAGACGATTAGTATCTAAAAAGGAAATTAAGTGGTGAAACTTAAATAATTGTCTGAATAATAAAATGGAAATAAATAATTTATTATTGAGACCACAGTATCGGGATAACATGAGAGTTGTACTATCGAGATTAGTCAGATACCTTACCTAGTTAGGCAAGGAATGCTAGTTAAGAGGTGAGGATCTCAAGTGAGTGTACGTGAATAATACATGTGTCACAAATAACTAATTTAAATTGTGATTTAAATACTTCCTAAATATTTTACTTGGGCTCTGTCCCATGTCAAAATATTTTGAAAACATTTTAGGTGTGCAATCATATGACGCCTAGCTTAGAGATCCTATCTCGTGACATGTAGCTGCAGCATTGCGGAGGCTCACATGATATTTCCTAGATGCTTCAACTTCTTCTTTCTAGATAGGAGATTTCAATATTAGTTCATTTGGGCATGTTGCTTTTAGACTATTTATTTATTTCAGTTATGCAGGAGACTGTATTCAGATTTTATTTTCTTATTTCAGATTGTGGTTGAACTTTATGCTTAGAGAACCAATGGTTTATTCGATCTCCTTTATTTAAGTATTCATATATGTCATGTGACTATTTAAACTGTATTCATGTGGGAAGTATTAATTCATTTAAATTATTGTTGCATGTATTAATAATAAAAGATAAAATTTGACACCAACTTAATTTGACCTAGGTGATTAGTAAATAAAAAGTTTTCGATAGTGATGCTAAGACTGAAACCATTAATGATTCTGGTTTAATTTAATATTGGATTGATCACTAGGATTAAAATAGGTGGGGTGTCACAAATGGTATCAGAGCATCATATTCTAGTGTCCATAGGATCTGTACAACTTAATATTCGTTCTTCTGCATTTATAATTGTACCAACTATGAACTCATACAATTCAAATCCATTTTTAGGTGCGACCTAGGAGAGGAGGAGCAGCAAAAGCAGTATCTCAAAATAATGTGGGCAGCCAGAGCCATAGGCCCCATAGCCACCAGTACCATAGGGGACAGTGATAGCAGTTGAGATGGCGGCGATCGTGGCATTGGTAGTGAATGCAACCATGATTACCATGGCTCAGCATTTTCCTCAGGTCCAGCAGCCACCACAACCAGTTACACTAGGGATTTAGGCACACCCAAGGCCGATATAGTGGTAGAGGGTTGGGGAGGCTCTTCAAAACGGCTACCGACTAGAATTTAAGTGGAGTTTTGATGTGATTGTAGTAAGTCAATGGAAGGAAGACATTCAGCGCCACTTGCGAATGGTTGACTGCAGTGAGGTGTAAAAGTAGATGCTTACTACTTTCAGGTTGGTTGGGGTAGCATGACAGTGGTGGGAGTCAGTTACCACTGTTGTAGAAAAAGATACTATGACTATTATTGATTTTTGGGTGCGGTTCAACCGTAAATACTTCCCTCCAGCAGAAGAGACCAAGATGAGGAAGAAGTTTAGTGAGGTAAGTCAGGGTGATTGTTTTGTTGTCGAATATGAGTAGGAGTTCACTCGTTTGGCTAATTTTGTACCAGACGAGGTGAATAACGTAGAAAGAAAGAAGGAAGAGTGTAAAACTGAATAAATACAATGTCTGATAATTGATTAAATAAATTCGCAAGTTTCCAATTAAACCTTATTTAATTAGAGTCCATTTTTAAACAAACTTAAATCAGCCCCCAACCATTCAACTACATGTGTGCATGTTTCAATCCATAAATAAATAAAGCATGCGACACAAGTTTAAGGGAAAATCCCCGAAGGGCAAAACCTTTTTTATTTCTAGAACTCTGACAAGTTTACAAGACTATTGACTTGCATACAATCTTGTTTTCTCCCACAAGAGTAATGCACAGTGTCTTCGACAAACCTCCAAAGCAATGGCTAGAAACAAAACAAAAATGGTTCACACGCAGCTATACCATAAGGACCGCAATCCTAGACACATAGTCTTCTCGGTGTAGGTTATCCTCCCCACAAGACTAAAAAACAGCAAAGTGTGTTCTTCAAACACCAAAATAATTCACTAAAGCATATGGGAGTTTTGTGAATTTAAAACAAAAAGGGATTAAACCCTAAAAGGAAGAAGCCAAAAGAATTCTTCTTTCGTAGTTTTTCTGTTCTATAAAATGCTGGGACTTCTTAAAAAAACGATACCATTTAATAAGTATTTATAATAAAAATGTTCCGCCTCGAAATACGAGCACTTTCGAACGAGATAAGCGTCTCGCGCGAACGAAGGACATATGTCGTTTGAACGACATCGCGCGACATTTTCATGTCGTTCGATTGATAGGCTAAAGTCGTTTGAACGACTGTTGCGTCAAAAAATTAATATTTTAATGTTCGGTTCAATACTTAGAAAAAATATTCATTCTTAAATTTTGACGAAAAAGTCTGATCCAACACTTAGATAATATTTTGAAAAAATATCCCAAACGCTCTAAGTGTAAAGTTAAGGTATTTAAAACATAACCTTACCAAAGTAAACTTTGTGGACGCTATTTGATGAAGAACTTGATATATTCAGATCCGTCTTTGATGCTTGAATGTTCTTGAAAGCTCTTTGACGGTGTAGCGGTATACGACATAATAAATTGATAATGGACTTATAAAAATATGTACTTACAAATCTCCCCCTATGTTTATGTCGGTACATATATTAAAACTCCGAATTATCAAAAACCAAAATTCCTATATAAATTTACCCTCCCATGAATAAATTTGCAAGTTCTCAAACTGTTCTTCAAACATCTTCGCCAAATCTCAAAGCTTTTATCATCAGGGTGTGAAACATAATGATCTTCAATCTTTGTACCTACACACATGAGATAAAGAAAAAATATCTTTGTGACGCATCGAGTTTGAAATGATATAGGAATAAAGCATTAATAAATTGAAACTCCCCCATAATGCAAAAACTCAAAAAAAAAATCAAAACATGGAATGTCATGATAAAATGCATAGAAAATATGAATCAATTAACGCGCATGCAAAGGACTATCCCATAAACATCCACAAACTATTTTTGGATTTTTCAATTTTTTATACAAAAATAAGATACCAAAAATCACACCATGGATTTAAACTCAAACAACCAAGTCATGGAAATGGAATAAATGGGTGTGAACACATTCGATAGGTAAATAAACTCAATCAATCATATGTGCACGATGCATACGTGTACCCCTAATGAATGAACATCAAAATTATCCTTAGGTGTGAAAATTTGTTGAATTTAAATGACATCGTCTTATACAAATCAACAAATCAAAGTCAAAGTGATTTCCACACCAATAACATCCAAAACTATTTAGCGCTTTTTAAGATTTTCAAGGACGTGCACCCAAAACTCCCTCATATATATTTTCTTTTAGTGGTGTTAAAATAAATTCTCAAACTTTGGAGAATTAGTGCAAAAACCCAAATGGCCAATAATTGGCATGAATTTCTTTTTATTGCCTTTAAATTTTTTTGGGCTCTTTCAAACCACTTTGGACCCCAGATAATAGAATTCCTCAATTTTTTAGGTCCAATTAAACGGCGGCTTAATCGCAAAGGATAAATGAAAATTTTTCGTATCCCTTCACTATTTTCAAACATAGCACACAACCTCATAAACGGCTGTTACATGCATATCTTTCTTATCAAGTTTTATCGCGCTTGGTTCATTTTAAGGACAGGATTGAAGTAAAAACACCCAACCAACATGTGATAAGACAAGCACAATAATAAAAAAAATCCGTGCATGTGTGCAATAAAGGAAATCATGAGTCAAACATGTAGGAAGTAACACTAAATTACATATTAATGACTCCAAACATTATAAAGCACAAGGATGATTTGACATATTGTCTCAAAACACTATCAAATAGTCACATGAAAATAATGGAATGATGTTGTGACTCGATCATCCTAAGTGTCCATCCATAAATGGTGCAGACAAAATACAAAAAATCTTTTTTGGATTTTTCAAAAATTTTGTCCAAATAAAATCTTTTTGTATTTTTCAAAACAAAAAAAAATATACAAAAAGTACATGTCATTACACTAGCAAATATATATCATGAAACCACAACTAGTGTATGACAAGCATCCAAACACAATCATCTATATGATATGGCGAGAGAAGAATCATGTGCAAGAAAATGAGAATCAACTATTCTAAAATCTAGCGTATCCAAAAGTGATTTCCTAACCCAAACAGATGTTAAACGTCGTGTGGGGGATTTAGGAACCAAGGGAACACTAGACATAAAGTTCCTAGGACATTTTCCAAGATTAAAACAAAAATGCCTGTAAGGACATAATTTTATAAATGTCCGGGGTAGAATCTAGGAATTTTTCTATTTTCTCCTAGATCAAAATTTGTATGTCTGATACCGCTACATTCGACCCGTCAACACGATCAACCTCGACGGCCTTTATCTGATTTCAATGCATCCACTTGCATCATGCTACATGCGACATGCTGCTTCGATCATTCCCACTACTTCACTTCACTTTATCGATAAAATGGTTTATTGGAGCTTTAATATTTGAATAAATATTTGGGAAATTTTTTAGAAAATTATTTTTGAAGTCTGGGTTAATTTTTTATCAAAAGCATAATTTTTTTCTAAGTGTAGAAGTGAAGTGCCTTGAACGACGAGCTCGCTCAAACGACTTTGACTGTCATTCGCGCGAGATAGGCATGTCGCGTGATCTCGTTGGAATGACATTTGTCCTTCGTTTGAGCGACATGGCTATCTCGTTTGAACGAGCCACCGCCTCGATTTTCATATAAATATCTGTTCTCCTTCTACACTATTTTCAAGTCTTTCTGCAATCTCAAAATTATGCGAAAACAGTGCACAATAAGACTTCATCTTTTTAAGGTTTTCTAAACCTTTTTTGATTCACAAAACCATTCCCATATATGTGTGTGAATCTTTAAACCTTCAAGAGGATCATTTACTCATCTGGAGTAATTTGTGAGGAAGACGTTTTCTTCTTCATTTCTGCCCTACTGGAAAGGGATAGTTCAGTCGACGACATCATAATCGACACCCGAGGTATTTCTGTGTCACATATTTTCATCGTAATCTGAGTAAGCCATTTTCTTACAAAATTATAGTGAAAATAAAAGGTTTTGCCCCTTTGGGGGATTTTTCCTCATTTGTGTGTGTTTGAATGTTCTTGCTTGATTTAATCATCATCAATCACACCTAGATGCATGTTTAGGACTTAATTGATAAAAACTGAGTTTAATTAAATAACTTCCTTATTTGAACTCAAGTGCACTCTTCTCAAATTGGTATCAGAGCCAGTTACACAATTGGAATCTAAAAAATTGATTTTTGAAAATGAGTGTGTTCATAATGGAGAAGTTATATAATAAAATGCCAGTTTTTGACAGGTCAAACTATGCATACTGGAAAGCCCGCATTAGATCTGCATTAAAAGCCATTGATGAACGTGTTTGGATTTTGGTTAAAAGAGGGTGGACACCTCCCTCCGTCACTCTTGAAAACGTAACCAATTTAAAACTTGTTACTACATGGACTAAAGAAGAATTTAAATGGTCATCTTTCAATTCTAAGGGTTTAAGTGCTATTTCTGGGTCTGTCACATCTGATGAGTTCAAACGCATAATGATGTGCACCACGTCAAAAGAGGCTTGGGATGTTTTGCAACTTACCCATGAAGGAACTAATGCTGTGAAAGAGTCTAAACTGCAAAATTTAACAACTCAATTTGAAACAATCACCATGCTTGAATCTGAATGTTTTGATGAATTTTATGCTAGACTGTCTGATATTGTTAACACGAGATTTAATCTTGGTGAACACATTCCTAATGCTAGTGTTGTTAAAAATATTCTTAGATCACTGCCTAAGCGTTTTATCCCTAAAGTCACTGTGTTAAATTCTATAGGTAATTTAAATACGCTTAAATTGGAGGAACTTGTAGGAGACTTGCAAACGTATGAAATTGATATGTTTCCTAAATCTGCCAAGTCTAAAGATAAGGTCACTTAATGCCCAGGAGAGAAAGAGTGAGGGGTCGGCTAGAAAGAGGGGAGAGTCATCTAGAAAAAGAGAGACAGATACGTCAAATTCTGAGTGTGATTTTGACTTAGATGATTTGGACCTATTTGTAAAAAATTTCAAGAGAATTCTAAAATTCAAGAAAAATGGTAATTTTAAAGATAAAAGGAAGTTTGAGAAAAACAAGTTTGAAAAGAAAAATGAAAAAGATTTTAAAGATCCTCCTAAAAAGGAAAGTGAAAGATGCTTTGAGTGCGACGGTAGGGGTCATAGAGATTTTGAGTGTGCTACTAGACTGAACAGAGAAAAGGACAAAGCTGTCCTTAATGCTACCCTTAACGACGACAGTGAGGTTGAGTCGGTGTATTCTGGAGACAAGTCACCGCATGAGTATAACTTCACCACATTCATGGCTAGTCATGTGATTACTTTTAGTGCTCCTCACGATGATGAGGATGCTTCTTCACAAGGACACCTAGACAGTGAGATCGATGTGAGTGAGGGGGGGATGACTCAAGTGAGAGCGAGAGTGATATTAAAGGTGCCTACACCGAGCTATATTCAGAGTCATTTAAAACTAAGAAGCGTAACAAAGTGTTAGTTATTAGGATCACCGATATAGAGGAAGATTTAAGAAAAGAGAGAAAGAGAGAGAGTCCTCCACCTGCACTACCTTAAGAGAGACACAATCTGCCTGTGTTGAGAAAGAGAGTTTGTTTAGAGAGAGAGAGAGAGAGAGAGAGAGTTGTTTTGGGAAATAGAGAGGGGACTTGACTAAACAAGCGGCTAGTCTTATGAGTGAGCTCCATTCCTCCGTGGAGACTCGAAAGAAACTTGAAGCCCTTGTAGCCCAGCTTACTCATGATCTTGAGAAAGCACAAGAAGTCAAGGTACAAATCGAGGACTGATCTAGAAAGATGGGAAAGATGCTCCTCGACCCTGTTTAGGTTTTGGTGATAGGCATGAAATAGGTTATGATGGTGCCTTCACGTCCCAAATTGCACCTGGACTAGTTCCTGAGTTTACCATGACTCCTTATGGCCATCGTTAAAAACCTCGAAGGAGAGTTCAACCAAGAAAAGCAAACCAAGGTCCGCCTAAGACTATGTACTTTTGTACATATTGCAAAAGAAAATGCCACCTCATGGAGTTTTGCTATAGTATGGGTCGGACACGACGTACTACTGCTCCACCACAGCATACTGATGATTTTACCAGTCTGAGAGAACGAGTTGAGTTTTTAGCTTCCACATCACAGAGTTTGATGGAGGAATTCTGACGGATGTCTTTGCCGTTAGTGAATGCTTCTCACATTCCGGCTAAAACCAACAACAACAAAGGTAAACAAAAGGTCACCACTTCTTGGGTACCTAAGAAAGATAAAAAGGCCTTTGTTGTTCATGTCGCTCTCAAAGCACATAATACCTCTCAGTGGTATTTTTATAGTGGGTGCTCCAAACATATGACAGGTGATGCCTCATTTTTTTTACCTCTCTAGAGGATTATAAGGATGGTAGAGTCACATTTGGAGATGGGAGGAAGCCTAGCATTGTAGGACGTGGTACTGTAGAGTTACAAGGATTTCTTAGGATAGAAAATGTTTTGTACGTCAAAGGTTTGAAAGAAAACCTTCTCAGTATTAGCCAGCTGTGCGATACTGACTTTGCCGTAAAGTTTGACCGGGACGTATGTAATGTCTATAATCAAGCTGGTAAACTTTTGGTGTGAGGGGTGAGGATAAAGGATAATTGCTATGGGACTGAGACCACATCCTCACTTGTCTGTAACAGCGCCACGATCACTCATATGGATCTGTGGCACCAACATCTAGGTCACGTGAGCGTTAGAGATCTAACTCGTTTAGCTAAAAAGGACATCGTACGTGGCTTACCATCACTTGGAAAGCCAACTTCGACGATTTATGGACCCTGTTAGTTGGGAAAACAAATTCGTAGCCCCTATAGGAAGTTTCATTCCATTATCATCTCTCGTGTACTTGAGCTTATTCACATGGATCTTATGGGTCCTACTCGTACTAAGACTCTGGGTGGTAAGAGGTATATCCTCGTGATGGTGGATGATTTCTCCAGATACTCGATTGTAGGTTTTTTGAGAGAGAAATCCGATGTTATGGAGTTTTTAATGACCAAGTGTCGTGTTACGTAGTTACAACGACACTGAATTTAAGGAAGCAAAGGTAGATCTTTATTGTGATAGCATTGGGATCAAACATGAGTTTTATGCTGTAAAGACTCCTCACCAAAATGGGATTGTTGATAGAAAGAATAGGACGATCCAAGAAATGGCTAGATATATGCTTCTAGGTCGTAAAGTTTCTAGGAGATTTTGGGTATAGGCAGTGTCTACTGCATGCCACATGGTGAATAGGGTTTACCTACGTCCACACACACTTAAGACGCCTTATGAATTATGGACTGGCAAGAAACCCAACCTTGCATATTTCTCTATTTTTGGGAGTAAATGTTATATCCTATGGGATAAAGAGCAATTAGGAAAGTTTGAATTCCGATGTGATGAGGGAATACTGTTAGGCTATTCGTCGAATAGTAGAGCGTACCAGGTTTTTAACCTGAAGATCTCTAAGGTTATGGATTCAGTAACCGTCATCGTGCAAGATGATGAACCTTCGGCGTTTATTGATTCTAGCCTTCAGTGTGAGGATGAGGATGTTTCTGGCAGTAATTACTGTACCTCACCCATACTCTATGGACCCTACTCCTTTGTTAGGGGACACACCTGCTTGGGTTCGCAAGAGTCATGACCCTTCTACCATTGTTAGTGATCCCACTCTAGGGGTCAGGACTCGTGCTCAGCTCGAGAACGTTGTTATCCATTTTTGCTACAGGTCCAAAGTCAAGCCCAAGAATCACAAAGAAGCACTCAAGGATGAACACTGAATATCTGCTATGCAAGATGAGTTGCTTCAGTTTAAAAAGAATAATGTCTGGGAACTTATCCCCCGACCTAGTGAGACTAATGTGATAGGTACCAGGTGGATTTTCAAGAATAAAATGGATGAAAATGGTACCATAATCAGAAGCAAGGCTAGGTTTTTCGATCAAGGCTACACATAGATAGAAGGTATAGACTTCGGGGAGACATTTGCTCCTGTTGTGAGGCTTGAGTCCGCCCGCTTACTACTCGCCATCGCATGTCATCTGCGCTTCAAGCTATATCAGATGGATGTTAAGAGTGCCTTTCTAAATGGTGTTCTATAGGAGGAGGTTTACGTGGAACAATCGAAACGGTTTGAAGACCCTAAGCACTCAGAGCACGTCTACTATATGAGGAAAGCCTTGTATGGTTTGAAGCAAGCACCCTATGCTTGGTACGAGAGGCTTACTACCTATCTCTTAGCCCGTGGCTTCAAGAGAGGGGGAGTTGATATGACGTTGTTCGTCAGGAGAGATGACGGTGCTATTTTGGTTGCCCAGGTCTATGTGGATGACATAGTCATTGGATCCACGTGCTCCCAACATGCTCATCACTTTGAGGACGAGATGAAAAGTGAGTTTGAGATGAGCATGGTTGGTGAGATTACTTTCTTCCTTGGTCTCCAGGTTCGTAAGCTAGAGGATGGGGTGTTCATCTCCCAATTCAAGTATGCTAGAGACCTAGTGAAGAAATTTGGTTTAGACTCCGCTAAGCATGCACGTACACCTATAAGTACCACTACAAGGCTTAGTAATGACACTTCAGGAAAGGAAGTAGAGCAAACCTTTTATCGGAGTATGATAGGTAGTCTTCTCTACTTGACTGCCAGTCGTCCTGACATAGCCTTTAGTGTTGGAGTCTTGTGCGATATCAGGCGTACGCAAAAGGTTCATACTTACTTTCTCTAAAATGTATTATCAAATACGTGAGTGGGACTCTCTTATATGGTATTTTCTATTCCTTTGATACCGATGACCGTTTGTCCGCCTATTCGGATGCCGATTGGTCCGGGGATGTAGATGGTTGTAGGAGCACTTCTGGTGGGTGTTTATATTTTGGCTCAGCTCTTGTCTCCTGGCTGAGCAAAAAGCAAAATTCCATCTCTTTGTCCACCGTGGAGGCTGAGTACATGGCCGTCGAGAGTTGTTGCACGCAACTCTTGTGGATGAAGCAAATGTTGGAGGATTGTGGGATTTCACATGACATCATGACTATTTCCTATGATAACACAAGTGAGATACACATATCCCGCAATCTATTCCAACATTCGCGCACAAAGCACATCAGGATATGCGAGCACTTTATACGTCACTTAGTTGAGGAGAAAGTCGTATCCCTGAGTTTCGTCCCTACCGACTGTAAGTTAGCCGATATTTTCACGAACCCTTTAGATGCTCTTAGATTTGACAGTCTTAGGAAGTCTTTAGGGATTTTCACAATTGACTGAAGGGTTGGTCTGTGTCTAGGATAGGATGTTTTTTTTATGTTCATATCATATGTTTCCTATTGCTAGTTTGTTTTATATATATTATTGCTTTGTAGTACATATATTTTTTATTTTTTTGAAAAATCCAAAAAGATTTTGCTTTTATAAAATGTTTAGAAAAGCTCAAAAAGATTTTTGTATTTTATTTGCACCTTTTATGGATGAGAATTTAAGATAGCCAAGTCACAATTTCATTCCATTTATTCATGTGACTGTTTGATAGAGCTTTGAGACGCTACATCATTTCATCCATGTGTTTTACATTCATTGGAGTCTTTGAGATGTGATTAGTGATATTTTCCTACATGTTTGACTCCTAACTCCTTTATTGCACACATGCACAACTTTATTTGATTATTGTACTTGTCTATCACATATTGGCTTTGAGTGTTTCCATCTCAATTATATCTATACAACTAATCATATGCGATAAGACTTGACAAGATTGGAATGCATGTAAAAACTGTTTTGGTGAGACTGTGTGTTTATTTAAAAATAAGGAAGGGTTGCGAAAGGTTCATTTAGCCTTTGTGATTCTAAGCCACCATTAAAAAGGACCTAAAAATTGAGAAATTTTATTATCCGGGGTCCAAAGAGGTTAAAAGTGCCTGAAAAAAATTAAAGGCAATAAAAAGCAATATATGCCATCTATGGGCCATTAGGTTTCACCATCAATTCTCCAAAGTTTGATAATTTAGAATGCCTCTATTCAAAATATATATCTGAGGGATTTTGGTTGGAGAATATAAATGGGTTTGCACTTCCTTGAAAGTCCTGAAAAAGCATGAAATAGTTTTGGACGTTATTGGTGTGGAAATCACTTTTGAGATTTGATTTGTTGATTTGATTGAGTCAATGTCTCATATTACCATTTTTTTACAGAAAAGGAAGATTTTGAGTTCATTCGTTAGGAGTATCTGATATTCATCGTGCACATATGTCATGTTTGTATGCATTGATTTTCCTATCGAATTTGATCACACCCCTACCGTTACGCTATCACCGACTTGGTTATTTTTGTGATCTTTCATGGTGTTATTCTTTGTTGTATATTATGTGTGAAAAATTTTGAAAAATACAAAAATAGCAGTTTATTCCCGTGTGTCATTCTCCATGTGCATTTATTTATGCTTCTCATATATGTCTATTTATGGACATCATAAAAAAGGGGAGAAGAATTATGGGGGAGAATTGTTTTGGTGTTTGGTTGATTTATGAATTATTTACTTAAGCTTTATTGATCATCAATTTTTGCATATCATTATATTTCAATCTATTCCTTGTCACAAGTATTTGCTTTATCTCATGTGTGTAGGTACAACATTGATCATTATTTGATTACACACCCTGATGAGAAAATCTTTGGAAGTTTCTGAAGAGCTGAAGATTTGAAAGACATGTCATTTAGTAATCTCAGTTTGAGGGTTTAATGGGTATATTATCTTGTATGTCATTTGATTGCATAATTCGTATTTTTTATGTATGTACCGGCATAGACATAGGGGGAGATTTGTACGGACATAATTTTATAAATGTCCGGGGTAGAATCTAGGAATTTTCTATTTTCTCCTAAATCAAAGTTTGTATGTCTGATACTTCTACGTTCGACACGTCAACACGATCAACCTCGATGGCCTTTATCCGAATTCAATGCATCCACCTGCATCATGCTACATGCGACGTGCTACTCACCTCATTCCCACTACTCCACTTCACTTTATCGGTAAAATGGTTTATTGGAGCTTTAATATTTGCATAAATATTTGGGAAATTTTTTAGAAAATTGTTTTTGAAGTCTGGATTAATTTTTTATCAAAAGCAGAAGTGCCTTGAACGACGAGCTCGCTCAAACGACTTTGACTGTCGTTTGCGCGAGATAGGCATGTCGCGCGATCTCGTTCGAACGATATTTGTCCTTCATTCGAGAGACATGGCTATCTCGTTCGAACGATCCACTGCCTCAATTTTTGTATAAATATTTGTTCTCCTTCTACACGATTTTCAAGTCTTTTTGTAGTCTCAAAAATCTACGAAAACAGTCCAGAATAAGACTTCATCTTTTTAAGGTTTTCTAAACCTTTTTTTATTCACAAAACCATTCCTATTTATGTGTGTGAATCGTTAAACCTTCAAGAGGATCATTTACTCATCTGGAGTAATTTGTAAGGAAGCCATTTGCTTCTTCATTGCTGCCCTACTGGAAAGGGATAGTTCCAGCCGACGACATCAGAACCGACACCTGAGGGTATTTCTGTGTCACGTATTTTCATTGTAATCCGAGTAAGCCACTTTCTTACAAAATTATAGTGAAAATAAAAGGTTTTTCCCCTTTGGGGGATTTTTCCCATTTGTGTGTGTTTGAATGTGCTTGCTTGATTTTATCATCATCAATCACACCTAGATGCATGTTTAGGACTTAATTGATAAAAATTGAGTTTAAATAAATAACTTCCTTATTTGAACACAAGCGCACTCTTCTCAACGCCTAAGGTGACCTTTCCTACCACAATATGAACATGAGTAAACGAGTGGAACGACACCTATGGGTTGACCTTTTCTAACATCCTTGGAATTAGTTGACCCTCTAAAACAAATAATTTTTTTGTCGTTAGCATTAGGAGCATGAGAACACGATGAGCCATTACCATCACTATCAAACCTACTCGAGTCTATCAAATCATTTTTTAACTTCAAAATTTTTAACTCAAGCAAAGAATTAGACTCTTCCAATTTAAGGGATGCCTTTTTCAAATTTTCAACAATTCCTAAAAGGGTATCTCTCTCTTCCTCAATTAAGGAAAACTTTTCCCTAAGAGTCTCTTCATGTGCCACAAACTCATTGACTAAAATATTTTTATCCTTTTTGACACAAAAATAAACCATCAAATTTTTAAGGTCCTCCAATTCTTTTTCTAAAAAATAGGAACCTATCATCACTCTCCTTCTTGGACAATTTTAAAGCAACAAAGTCATGGTCCAAGGAAAAAAAAAATTCACGATAAAAATCTAGTTGATTTTGAACCATTTGCAAAAGATCCATCGCAGATTCAAAACGAGAATTTTCTTTTTCAAAAAATCAATTCTTTTAACAAACATCAAATTCAAATGATTTATATCATCAAAACTTTGACTCGTGTCATCAAAGGGGGGCATCCGATTAGATAAGTACTCCATCGAAAAAATTGTGATTTTTCTCAAAACTGATTTAAAAAAAATCAATATCAGACAAATTTTGCCCAAAATAGGAATACACAATAAATTAACGCAACTGACTCTGATACCAATTTGACGACGTGAGAAGTCAAATTGTATCAAAAAAATAAATCCTTTAAAATCAGGATCACGCGATAAATTAGCGTAACCCGCTCTGATACCAATTTGTAAATCCGAATAAATGGGGTGTGTGATAATTGGTTAAATAAATTCGCAAGTTTCCAATAAAACCTTATTTAATTAGAGTCTATTTTTAAACAAAGTTAAATCAACCCCAAACCATTCAACTACGTGTGTGCATGTGTCAATCCATAAATAAATAAAGCATGCGACACAAGTTTAAGGAAAAATCCCCCGAAGGGCAAAACCTTTTTTATTTCTAGAACTCTGACAAGTTTACAAGACCATTGACTTACATACAATCTTGCTTTCGCCCATAATAGTAACGCACGGTGTCTTCGACAAACCTCCAAAACAACGGCTAGAAATAAAACAACAATGGTTCACACGCAGCTATACCACAAGGACCGCAATCCTAGACACGCAATCTTCTCGGTGTAGGTTATCTTCCCCATAAGAGTAAACAATAGAAAAGTATGTTCTTCAAACACCAAAATAATTCACTAAAGCATATGGGAGTTTTGCGAATTGAAAACAAAAAGGGATTAAACCCTGAGAGGAAGAAGCTAAAAGAAGTATGCTTTCGTAGTTTTTCTATTCTGTAGCTGACCTCTCTTGTCTCCTTTAACTTTAAACATTTGGGATTTACTCCCAATGGCTCCCTTTTCAACTTCTCCCTTAGCCTCTATAACCTCATCCACATTCATCACCCTCCCAAACATAGCCAGGAGTTCAGTCATGGACTTTGGAGGATCCTTGGCCAGCTTATATAGGAGCTTATTAACCTCTTGTAATCCACCAATCAGGGAAGTCTAATCATAGTCTTTTACCTCCAATTTCTCTTTGTTGAGACATGCAATGTAGTCCCTCAAAGATTCATTTTTTCCTTACTTTACATACAACAAGTGGGTGGTCTTATTTATGGGCTTTATTCCAAAGAAAAAATTATGAATGAACCTCTCTACCAGTTGTTTGAAATTCTAAGTTGAGCTCCTTAGGAAAGAGGTTTACCATACATTCACTTCTCCAGTGAGGGTGGTGGAGAAAGACCTATAACTCATCTCATCAGAGAATGAATATATATCTGTAGCCAACGAATGCATCTCAATGTGGTGAACTAGATTGGTGCTCCCATTATTCTTCGGTGTCACGACTGGAGGTTTAAACTTAGACAGGGTAGGGTAGCTCATAATTCTGACAATGAACGATGAACGTTCCATATAACCCCTCTAGAGGGTATATCGGCTCTTCAATAGGTCCCAAATCATGTCCTTAAGTTTCTAAATGAAGTTATTCCATGGTTTGTCAGCTGCGACCACTATGGCATTAGTTCCCTTGGCCAATGAAGAATTATCACTGACACCTTCCCTCTCATCCTGACATTGTACAGGTTCTCAATTGATAGTCCTCTGACAGATATTAATTTCCCGTTCGATCATGGTAGGGTCATCGATTGGTGCACCCTTCATTTCTCCTGGATGCTACCCTGCTGTGAGACCTTGATATTCGATCTCGAAGGTCACCGAAAGGCCCAAACCTATAAAAAGAAGATCCTTTACTTAGCCTATCTAGTGATGAAGGATGAGACTGACCTTATTAGCTCGGCATTGCGTTGTTTCCCCTACTAGCTTGAATAGGGAGTACAATATCTCCCAAGATTTCATATGGTTCCCAGTATTCTTTATCGCATCACATTCATTGTCTTCATATTCTTGATCTTGCCTCCCCAGGCATAAATGCCTAGGGTCAGTAATGTCCCTTCGCCTCTATTATGGTCGTGCATTCTTCTGTGGGGTCGGGGATGGTCCCCCTATCACCTGATGTCGCCCTCCTTGGAGGTCAGAGTTATTATCTTCATCGTTGTGCCAGCGGGTCTAGTTAATATGATCTGCCTGAAATCAGCCAACTGCTCTTTCATCTTCATTTGGCTGGCCGCCAGCGAGCATAATGTCGTCGCAACCTCCACCATCTCAGACTTGGGTAGTGGTTGGCTGGAACTAGCACCAATGCCATGCGAAAAAATAAAAATCCATGAATCGTGGAAGATGAATATAACTAAGGTGGTGCCCCTAATGAGCTAATTGAATTGGAGAACATCTTAAATTGCTCCACTGGAGCTCTTTTAATGGTGATTAAAGTGCAACAAAGATTGGAGTTGGTTCACCGCTAGAGAATCCAGTGAGGATCAAGCTGTAGATGTAGGTAAGAAGAAGAAACTCAAGTTCCCACAAATGCCGTAAAAATGATGGTGCCAAATTTAGCACCATCAAGTAAGATAGCTCAAACTAAACCTGTAACCAATTTGCAGGTGCAATAATGGTGATCCAATAATAAATTACATGAATAAGGAGGTGAGGCAATGGATAAAGAGACTATAAAGGAAGTTGTTCGACCATTTAGTCTACTTCACTGTGCAATGGTGTGTGAGCTTTCACTATGAAAATGGCTCTAATGGCTTGTGACGACATTTCACATAATTTCTCTCTCTACTGTGTTTACAACAGAGTTCTGGATAGAGTTTAGAATTATTGTTCCTTTTTAATGTTGAAGAATACTAGCTTATATATTTCTTGGGTGGTGTAATGCACCCCCCATTCATGTAATAGGCGTGCACGCTATATAATAGCCAATAAGGTTAGGCAACATGTCCTCAACACATGTATATCATGATGAAGTAAATATTCCCCCATGTGCATATGTGATTCTCTTATAACTATCTGTCCACATGGACTTATTGTGCTGGAGTCTTGCACCACATGTAGTGGAGATGTTTTCTAGGACGAATATGAGATCTTCGGATTCCTGTTTGGTCATATGCCGAGGAGTGTAGTCTCGACTGAATAAGCATCAGGTTGAGCAGGTTTATAGTAGAACTAGTGGTGTCTCGGATGTCAGGCATGTTAGATAAGACGGAATAAGCAGGTGGACAGAGAAGTTGGAGAGTCTCGGCCAGGGAGGATAGACAAGATCGAGACTATTGATGTTGGATTCTCCATAGAAAATTTTCTTTATAAGGTCGGCCAGGCCGAGCATGTTTTAGTCTGAGATGATGCTACACTTGTGTATATCACAGAGTATATTTTAATGGGCTCCTCACCACTAGCATTGCCACCATATGCTCTGGATAGTGGTTTTTGGTCATTGACCCTAGGGCTCTAGGCCCTCCTTAATTATTGGCCAGGCCGAGCATGTTTAAGTCTGAGATGAGGCTACACTTGGGTATGTCAAAGTGCATATTTTAACGGGCTCTTCACCACCAACATTGTCACCATATTCTCTAGCTAGTGGTTTTATGTCATTGACTCTAGGGATCTGGGCCCTCCTTAATTATTCTTGTGTCCAAGTTCTGTTTATGTGTTTTAACATTTTATAAATTTCCACATTACTCGACCATTTTTCACCTTTTTACTATCCGAAGCAAAAACTCGGGACTTTACCGCCCCCTTTACCCATGTCACACTTTGAATATTATTTATTTCCTTTAAGTCCTTTTCTTTCACACTAAATCGTTGATTTTACACCAAAACCATTTACGTTCAAGGATTTATACCAATTTCATTCATCTTAGTGTAACACCATTCCTTAAGACATTTTTATTTCATACAAATATTCAACTTTAAGTGAATTTACCAATTTACCCTTTAATTACCAAAACATACAATTTAGCCCTTTAACAAGTGTTATTTTTCAAAAATGGTTATTAAGTTTCCGACTTAATACTTAGACAATTTTAGCCATTTTCAACACTTGTTCAATATCACAATTAACCAAATATTCTTACTTGCTACTTTAACACCTTTAATATATAAATAACACCTTTTTACATATTAAAGCACCATTTTTTAAACATTTGAAATACACACTTTATTTATAGAATTTTGTACCTTAACACCCATTGTGCTACTATTTACACATTTGACACCTTTAACTTCCATTATTAACTTTTAACCCACAACTTATGGAGAAACCTTAGTTTTTAGATATTTACGCATTAAACCAATTTTACTTTCTACATGAGTTCAATACACCTTAAAATACTCATTAAAGTGAAAGCTCATTTTCCCTTATTTAACTCCATTATCTCACATAGGAAAACATACTTTATTTTCATAAAATCGCTTAATCAAGCCTGGTATAATCCCTTTCACATAATCATGTTTCTTCAATCAAGAACATCATTTAACACATTTTATTTCATAAAATGTTTAAAGCGTATATTCAAAAAATTTGGCACTTTCAAAACTCATTTGATATCACTCATTTGAAACCCATTTTCAAACAAAATGATGGGAATGAAATTAATTAACCCATATATTCAAACTAACTCATATTCTACACATATTAAGTCTAATATATGTAACACTAAAATTAAACAGAAAATAAACCGATGTCAAGGTTAATTTTCCCACCTCTAAAGTCTTCAAATGGTGGTAAAAAGTCGGTACAGGAGGAGCAATGCCCACCTCCAATGGTAACCTCTAGGGGTTACCAAAAGCTTCCTTTAGATTGCTCCAATGGTGCTCCAAGAATACTCTACTAAATCCTTCTTCAACCTCAAGGATACTGTTTTCAAAAACCCATTAACACACTGAGAACATCAATTTCTCCACCCACCCAATCTGGCATAGGGTTTCTTCATGGTTTTTAATGGTATTTGTAGGTAGGGTATGGGGGTGGAATGGCCTATTGCAGAAGATTTTCCCACATTAGAGCCCATACTAAAGAGAGAAGGACATAGAGTATCTGATGGTTGTGGTGTAAAATGGCCCCCTTACGGTTTTTCTCTCTCTTATAACCAAACTATTGGACTCTTAAGCATATATGGGAAGATTCTTATCTCCTAATTTATCCATATCAGATCCTAAGTTGTCCATAAATCGATAGAATACTAAATCCTAAGGTCGGAATTATGACAACACAAAAGTACTTCTACATAATTGAGTTTTAGTTTCGATCGATCGATCAATCAAAATCCATCAATTAATTGATATCTCGATTGATCGAGTCCCAAGGGTTAATTCTTATCGATCGATCGAATAATTCCAGAAACCTCCTTATTTTCCTAATTTTACCCAATGGTATTTTTATATGTATTTTTAGGGTCTCACATATATAGTCATTTTATTTTTATTCCTTTCCAATTGTCCTATAAAAATCATGCAAGTTCGCATTTTGCGCAGCACATGCTAATAAAAATTGCGTTGTATTAACCATAACTGTGTCATAATCATTCCTTGTGATTTTTGGCATCAAACTTAATCACCATACTTATTAGGACTATTTAGAACTTAAATATGCAATCATGAGAACCTTGTGACGTGGGGATTTTTCTCCTTAATTACTCTTCGTATTGCGTCACTTTTCGTGCCATTTGGCCTAACTCCCTTATATATTAATTCCAAAAATTTTCCTTTGAATAAAATATTTTATCTATCATTAAATACTTATTTTTTCTAGGGCTAGGTATTGCATTCTTCCCTCCTTAGGAAATTTCATCCTTTAAATTCATGGTCATCAACCTTAGAATCCAGTTACCTATAATCAGTTTTAAATCCTAGGGCATCCTTAACACTATGGTCTAAAATCCGAAGATTTTACTTCATCAATTATATTGCTAACCTAATCATAGCGAACCATGAGGTCTTATTGCCAATTCTCAAGCATGCCTAACATGTCCATCTAAACCAAATCTCGAGATGATTGATACTCACCAAATATCGTACTATCACCAATGATCTCATCATAATGAATCCTCCCTATGTGGATTTATAAGCCTACATTTTCTTAAAAATTTTGGATCATGCCTAGCCTAGGCTAACACAACCTCAACATTTTTAATGATACACATAAATGATCATACGACAGTCATCTTATCACATTGGTCTAACTAATCGATATATATAATACGAGATCTTTACTCTAACCTAGACTCATCTTAGGTATAACAACACAAATATGCATGATTGATCACATCCCCAATACTCATAATTCTAAGAAACGTGCAACATTAACATCTAATGTTTATCAGTATCTAATACTCATAATATCCTCGAGTCACAACCTCAAAACCCACGACCAAGTCGTAACTAGTTATAACATTAACTAACAAATTATGTTAACCAAAGTCAATCATGTAACATATGCAAAATATAAGCAAAAAATGCAAGACCACGCGTACACACAAATTAGTGTAGAAAAAATGTGCCTCCGAAGAAGATCGCACTCATTTATCATGAAGCATCAGCCACAATCGGCATAACCTGCATCACTACTGAGCTCATGCAAGGCTACATCCGAATCAGAACTGAACAACAAATTCCCATTACAAGGATCAACGAGGACACATGGGATGCAATGAACTAGGCAACTATCACGCCCAAAGGTAACAATCAAATTCCAATAATGAATAATGCCACATGAATTACAAAGCCACAACATACACTTGAAATCTATAATTATCACTGATATTTGCTAAAGTCTTAGTCTTTCCACATACCCCGACTTGGCCTGTTAACCCTGGAGAGTTCTAACCACGAATCATCCATTGTTGCAGAACAAATGAAGTATGAAACTAATTTTTTTGGGAATATGAAACGTTAGGCTTCCCTCATTGAGACTAATGACACCTTCTCACTATTTGCAGGCATGACCACTTTTACCAAATGAAATTACATTCTTTCAATGCTTATCGCTAGTCACTGACCTATCATACCTAGGTCTTCATAATTCCAACATGTGATAGTTAGCCTCAGTTTCTGAGATCACTTTTATCAAGTGAAACACAATGCTCACATAGTTTTCAAAATTCAATTAACAAACCACTACTATGACTCTTAGCAACGTCCTTTATGAACCAAAGCATAACTATATTAATGGCATCTCAGACATTCAAGCATTACCCATGCCTAAAACCTAATGATTTTCTCACTAGAGTCATCTAAAATCATACTAGCAGCACACGAAGGTGCTATAGTCAACCTAACAACCCATTCCAAATTATATATATAAGCCATTATGAACACCATCATGTTCTAATTCTCCAGGTGCATAACCTAGCACTTATCGACCTATTTTTGACATTATCCTTAAAGGTCATATCATGGCACGTGTTTAGAAACCAAACCATGGGGTTAGCTCCGAGGCACTGCCACAAGTCAATATAACTTAACCATACTACAATCATCAATGATCTATCACCACTATTTAAACTTCAATGCAATAATGATTCTTCAAGACGCTTCATGGAAAAGACACCAATTCAATCATCCCCACATGGAGATACACATCGTAGTATAACATTCATCGTGGTAGAATCATATTATGTATGATAATTGATCATGGCCACTAACTCCTAACCTTAAGGAATTAACCCTAGTCATTACTTTCTATACCAACTGTAAGTATATATCCCTAACATCCTAAGGAATCTTAAGAGTTAAAGGAGATACATCATTGTCACCGTAATACATGATACATAACCTTAAGCTCGCTATTACTAGGGAATGCCTACCACTCATATCAATATCTCATTATCTAAACCATAGTATACACCTCCAAGTGATTACCAATGCGAATTCATATGTCCATCCATATTACCAACCATATGTCAATTCATCAAACCTTCTACATCCTATAACCGGACTCCACACATTCCATAAGTTTAACGTGATTGGTCCTCTAAAGATAGCAATATTATATAAGATCTTATCAACCATAATTTCCACATAGAGGTTATGTCTTATGATTTTTTTATATTTATTTCATCTATTGTAACCACTCATACTTATCCATAACTCTCTAACATGGTAGGTCATAATTGTCGAACACCTCAAGTCATCATGATAAGATGACCTTTCATTCCCAGGGATATTACGAGGGCCTTCCCTTAATAACTAATGCTATGCACCACACATTCAACCAAAAGCTGACACTACGAAGGGTTCTGAAAGGAAACATGACATGATCTATAACAACTACATATCTAGGTCTAGACTACTGATGTTTTAAAGATCCTATTCATCAAGTGTTTCATGAATCTTTCCCCGGACTACCTCATAAGTTTACCTAGGGTTCACCCTCTCCCGTTACTACAAATCATTATGGTTACACATGTGACAACCTTGCCATAAATGGCCTATAAATCTAATCACGGCTCATATGACACATTTATCGACCAACGATCACTAAGTCACTTACCCATAGGGATAATATCCTATCACCCAAAACTGCATGTACATATTCTCAAACATTAACCCACACTAAGTCACGTACACATGCCACTGTCTTGTCTATGTGTATATACTGCTTTACTTCTGAAAACATTATTTAGTCTAATTAATTTACCTTAATCTCATAAAATAACTTCTTCGTTTATAACTTGACATTTATCCCTTTATTTAACACACACAATAAAACACTTCAAATAACTACACTTTGTTTAATTGAAACCAATTTGTTACTGAAGTTGCCTATTCCATTTATACTAATTCAAATTAGTATTTCATTTAAAATAATCCATTTTCAACACACGCAAACACCATGTTAGAAAATACTTATTTAGCCTTTGAAAATATTTTCACCACACACCCTCGTGTTAATTATGGATTACACCTTCTTAGGTTGCTTAACTTATCCATTTACTACTACACTTTTCCTTTCCTTCACCTAATGGACGTTAATCAATTTACACATTTCTTGTCCACTTTGCCCTTTACTGGAATATTTAGTAATTTATTCAAGTTAAGTTGTCTTAACACATTATACCACACAACCAATTTCTTGACATGTTCCTTATTCCTTTATCTTTTTCTTAGAATATTCCAATAAACTGCATCTTTAATAGGCTTCTCATCATCGGCGATGCCAGAATATGATCTAGCCAATGGTTTTGGGTCTTTCACCACAGGGCTCTAGGCCTTCCTTAATTGTCCCTATGTCATCTGAATTCCTTTTTTGTGTTTAAACATTTTACAAACGTCCACATTACTTTAACATTTTCTCCTTTTTACCATCCGAAGCCAAAATTTGAGACTTTACTGCCCACTTTACACGTGTCATCTTTGAATATTATTTCTTCCTTCTAAGTCCTTTTCATTCACACCTAATCATTGATTTTACACCAAGAATATTTACGTTCATGGACTTATACCAATTTCATTCATCTTAGTGTAACACCATTTCATAAAAATAGTCCATTTTAAGTAAATATACCAATTTATCCTTTGATTGCCAAAACATACACTTTAGTCCTTTAACAAGTGTTATTTTTCAAAAATGGTTATTAAGTTTCGGACTTAACACTTGGACACTTTTAGGCATTTTCAACACTTGTTTAATATCACAATTAACCAAATATTCTTACTTGCCACTTTAACACCTTTAATAGATAAAATAACATATTTATACATATTAAAGTTCCATTTTCTAGACATTTAAAATACATACTTTATTTATGAGGTTTTACATCTTAACACTCACATTGATACTTTTTACACATTTGACACCTTTAACTTCCATTATTAACTTTTAATCACAACTTATGGAGAATCCTTACTTTTCATATATTTACACATTAAACCGATTTTACTCTCTACATGAGTTCAACACACCTTAAAAGATGCTTTAAAGTGAAGGCTCGTTTTCCCTTATTTAACTCCATTATCTCACATAGGAAAACATACTTTATTTTCATTGAAAGGCTTAATAAAGCCTAATACATTCCGTTTCACATAATCATGTTATCTTCTATCAAGAACATCATTTAACATATTTTATTTCATAAAATTTTTAAAGCCAATGTTCTAAAATTTTGGCACTTTTAAAACCCATTTGAAATCCATTTTCATGAAGAATGATGGGAATGAAACTAATTAACTCATAGATTCTAACTAACTCATATTCTACATATATTAAGCCTAATATATGTAAATAAGCGTACTGAATTTAATAAAAAAATAAACCTATGTCAAGGTTAGTTTTCCTACCTCTAAAGTCTCCAAATGGTGTAAATAAGCGTACTGAATTTAATAAAAAAATAAACCTATGTCAAGGTTAGTTTTCCTACCTCTAAAGTCTCCAAATGGTGGTAAAAAAGTTGGTGTAGGAGGAGCCGCCCCCACCTCTAAAGGTGGACTCAAGGGTTTACTAAAAGATTCCTCTAGCTTACTCCAATGGCTCTCCAAGAATACTCCAAGAAATCCTTCTAGAACCTTATGTAAGCCCTCTTTAAAAATCCATTAACACACTAAGATAAAAAAATCCATTAATACATTAAGATCACTCACCTAAGCTTTCCTAGGGTTTCTTCATGGATTTGGAAGCTTTCTTATGTAGGTAGTTTATGATGGCGTATAGGGACGGGATGACTAGAGGCAAAAGGTTTTTCCCCATTGTTGCCCAATTACTTCTTAATGCGTCACTTTTCGTGACATTTAGCATAATTCCCTTATATATTTATTCCTCAAATTTTTCTTTTAATAAAATACTTCAATTATCATTAAATACATATTTTTTAGGGCCACACACACACACACACACACACACACACACACACATATATATATATATATATATATATATATATATATATATATATATATATATATATATATATATATATATATATATATATATATATGATTTAGTAGATTAGCCATTTAGCATTCGACCTTTAACACACAATGCAAATGTTTGTAGTTCATCCTCAATCCATAGACTACATATATGTAAATTACACTAGCTTCCTGCAAGCATGAGATTTGCGCATATACAAATATGTTAGAATAAATAAGATCCACAAACCGCCCGCACATCATTTGGGGATAAATCTACTTTGCAATATTTTGAACCCAAATGCCACACTTAAATGACGCAAAACACATAAAAGAAAAGGAGGAAAAATAAACACATATAATATAAAGAAAATTTTCTCTATTTAGTCCTATTTTTAGTATTGTCATTCCAAAGCATATTTCAATAAAATAAAGAGTTATGAAATTTACAACAATTTCAAAAATATATGAGATGAGAGCCTAACAAAACTTTAAAAATGAGCCTAAAGCCTTTTTTTTATTTTTTTTTATTTTTTTAGAGAATAGGGAAATGATCCCCAATCATATTATTAATTTGGGAGAAAAAGCCCCTCCTAGGTGGAAACTTACAAGTAGAATGAAAGAGCCTAAAACTGAACAAAAACATTCAAACTCTCAAATAGAAGCACCCTATCTTGCCCAGCCTTATCGCCCCTCTAGCCATGGGAGGAAGATCCATAAGGTTAGTGAAAGTGAGGAGGGAGTTGGAGTTAACAGCAAAATTTTCAAGAATATCTGCCACCATGTTCGATTCCCTAAAACAATGATTGAGCGAGTAATTGAGGTTAGAGAGAAAACCTTTTATATCGTTAACACACTGACTAAGATTCCAAGGAGGTTTCCAATTCTTTTTTATCAGGTTCACAACATAAGAAAAGTCTGAGTCAATCTGCACATCTGAAATTCCATGCTCAGAGCACATTTTTAGACCCAATTATAAACTTTTTATCTCCATATGAGAGTTTGTTCAAATTCCTTCAGAACTAGAGAAAGCAAAGATGAGGTCTCCTTGATTATTTCTCAAAATCCTCCCAGGCCTGGGTTTCCTTTAAATACACCATCAATATTCAACTTGTAACAAAAGGAAGAAGAAGATGACCATTTGATAGTAGAAGGCTGCCTGAATTTAGATTTAATAGAGATATTGAAAATTTTCAAAATATCCCTATCAAAGCTGGAACTTTTAGAACTGAAGGTCTTGTCTTTGTAAATAACAGAGATGATGGTTATGGACTGTTTTATCACTGAATCAGCATGGAATTCTGAGTTTTCAAAAAATGAATTATTTCTATTTTTCCAAATTTCCCAACAAACAATGTTTGGAATGCATTTCCCAATAAATTTAGAATAATCTTGGGGACCACTTTTAATCCACCAGCTATGAATCATTGAATAGAAGTTAATAAAAGACATCTCTATTCCCATGAGATTTGAGAAGAAATTCCAGATTGGACTAATTTTTGGACAATGCAGAAATAGGTGTTCAAGAGATTCAGTGTCTTGTCTACACGGCTTATATCTAGAACATAATTTGGGGGACATAGTTCATTATTAAAAATGTATATTATGTTGTTTCTCATATATAATATGTAACATCACTAATGTATCTTTGTATTTATCTTCCTGTGTTATTGTTTGCCACATTATCGAACGTTGTTTTTTTTACCAAAGACAAGATAAAATTAAATTATAGCAAATTAAGCTATATGCATATGAGTATTGAAGAGTTAGAACTTAAAAGTTGTTGTAGCATGCTGTGGGGTTGAAATTTGCAGAAGAACGTGATCAACACAATCGATATAGCCCACATGTATAATTAATTAAGAGTCAAAGTTGCTGAGGAGTCCCACATTTCCATCACTTAGAATGGTACAAACTAATAAATAATAAGTCCATAATATTAGGGATAATTATTAACAGAGCTTAGGACTCTCCTAAGTTTCTCTATAAATGTAAACCTACCCCGTAATGAGAGGGGCATGATATATTATATTATCGAGTTATATTACAACTCTGCCTACCAGTTCTTTAAGTTAATAAAAGAACAAACCCTAGAGCGCATAGATGTGGGCACGATTTCGAACCATGTATATCTTGTGTTGTATTTTTTTACCCTTCTTCTTGATTACTTCTCGCAATCTATGTTGTGCACATTGAATACAAAAATTTTAGGAAACTACCACCTACATTTGGCATCGTCTTTAGGAACTGATCTTAGTTATTTGTACAACACCCCGCGCAATCTGACAAGCGAGGTGGCCAGCTGCCACCGCCAAACTACGTCGAGCATTACTAAATAAGAAATCATTCTTAACATATGACATATATGAAACATATACAAATTTATTCCACAAGATAATAATCAGATTAATCCAATAAATATAATCATCCATGCAATATTAAAATCCATCACCATTCTAATCTCTAAAATAATCCAACTCCAAATGAATATAAAATCGAATAAAATGATCCAACTGTAAATATTGGAATAAACAGTAACCCATTGTGGAACTGATTGGGCCACCAAATTCATAAATAAAGTCTCATAATAAATGCGACGGAATAGAAAATAAGTATAAAATATTAAGTATCTAAAATAAATAAGTCTCTAGCTGCACCTCAAAAATATCTCCAATCACTCATCTGTAGCTACTCCAGCGCTATACCTGGCCTGTTAACACAATGGGTCAGAGCCCACCGCATGAATACTTGCTACTATCTCTAGTTAAGGTTCGTGAACACAGACACTAGCATTATACATGATAAACATCACAATAGAGTATTTTAATTCAAACGGGATAATTATTAACATACGAATAAGCGTAAACTACCAATATCTACCAAACAACTTATCCACCCTAAAGTGTAAGTCCAATTATTCCATTAGCATTGTTGTTTAAAAATTTACTCTAATCCTTACTTAATTTAATTAATCAATTAGTTTAATTCATCCAATACAATTATGGCCAGTCGACCCCTTATCGGCCCTGGACTCAATCTTAGCATGCTTAAAGTTTTACACATCACACCCATTCCCTTCACTATTTCTAGTCAACACGTATTATGTTAGTTCTGGACAAACTCGTGAGGTTTCATGCACGAGAAGTCATTATAGACAGTCAGCCCGTATTCCATCAGCCCTACACATATTCGTAATGCCAACACATATCCAGAGCGCTATAGCCAGTCGACGCATATTCTGTCAGCCCTCCACATACTCGCGTCGCAAATTCATTTTAATACTCGTTTATTGTCTTAGGTATTAATTCTTAATTTCTCAATTTCTCATTATTTATTATTTTAGCCCCACCCTATTATAGAGCATAAATCCTCAAGCCTACCCCTATTCCAATACATAGAGATCTACAAAACACAAGTACATCCTACCCTATTATATAGGACGAATTTCTATCATTAATCTTTAATCTCGCGACTAGGCTATCCATATCAACATAACGACACAAAAATTATCCCCACCTTGGAATGTCTCGTCCGTAAAAATGTACACTAATTAGTCCCATACCTAGAAAGTGTTAATCACAACTAAGGCATACCCACTAGTCCCATACCTAGCAAGTGCTACCAAAATTAATGTGAGATCATACTACCCAAAAATTCCGTCGTCCCCACGGTAATACATATAACCAAACCAATAATTCATGTAATGCATTTTTATCCGTGATTATACCAATTTCTTCCACGGTCATAAATAATCCAATTTAATCCGTTCAATCAATCTCCATAATCAAGACAATTTATTGTATACAACCAATATAAATTCTACATCATGAAAGTTTATGGTGCACACAACTAAATTTCCTTTCTCATATAAATAGAGTTTTTTGTGATTTCACAAGTGCCTTTTCAATATAATTAAACTACTATAATTTTCTCCACGCAAATCAACATCCATTTTAACCAAAAAACCAATCTCTACCCTAAGCACACAATGGTTATAAGTCTTAATTCATATTAAGATTTTTCATAAAAATAGTCCCAATATAGGTTCCACTTCCCCTAATTAAGGTTGCTAATTTATTTTAAGAAAAAAATGTAAATTAAGATTTAGGCGATATTTAAAACGCATAATACCAAAGAAAGAGAAAAAAAGTATTCATGCCTAAAGAAAATTCGATTGAAAATTCTGATTAGATGGCTGTAATCCTCTATAAAATTAAAAAAGATTTGTTTTTAAACAATCTTGAGAAAACATCGTTTGAGCCTTCAAAAATTGGGTTGAATCTTGATTTAGTTTGTCGCTAAGGTTTGTAGATGAGAGGTGGTAAATATGTGGAAGACTTTTGGTTTCAAAGATGGTGAAAAAGTATTTAGAAAAGTCTAACCCCAAGTTATTTTAATATGGGAAAAGGTTAAGAGTTTTAATTAACTCAAATTATAACAAAACTAAAAAACTACCGACACTGACAATTCCAAATCAATTCGCCTTCCAGGACGAATCGATTCGGTCCTGATCAAGTCTCCAGTTTGCCCAAAATTATGTATATGTAAAATAAAAACCCGATTTCAATTCCGATTAAAATCCTTTTGTTCATAAATAAAATCCAACATATTAAATTGCTCAAAATAATTAAATTCCAAAATTTTATTTTATCGAATTCCAAATTAAATTAAATTATTACCGATTAAAAATTATGGGGTGTTACATACTTCTCCACTGGGAGAGGAATTTTGTCCTCCAAATTGTGACACCCCACCTAATAAAATACCTGGCGATCACTCCTATATCAAATTAAAACAGGAGTCTCATATGGATCATCCTTAGCATCACTGTACAAAATCCATTTAATTACTAATAACCTATTAGGCCGGTGTCAAAATTTTAACTTTACGACTCTTTTTAACAACTGTAAATAAAACATCCACACAGTTTTGCGGAAATGAAACTGAAATGAAATAAGATAACCGAACACTCGGTCAAAATATACAACCATATCGAATGATGTACTAGAAGAATAAATAAATGCAATTGGACCATTGGCCCGAATATTTATACAGTACCTCCTATCTAGAGTACAAGAATGGAGGCGGCTATCAAAAACCTGCACGGATCCACAGCTGCTGCAACTGATGTTTGACTCGAAAGATATGTCATCCAGGCATCCCTGTGTGTGGACACCTATATATATATATATATATATATATATATATATATATATATATATATATATATATAGTATAGCAAGAAAGGAAAAGTACATAAACGGGTCAGAGCCCGAGTTTGAAAATATTTTGCAAGTGCATAAATGATTTATTTTTAGAAAAATAGTTTTCTCTCATATTTAAGTTTGGTATCGGACTCCCATGAGATACCCCTCACCTCTCCACTAACAGTGCACTCCTAGTGCATCCCTGTAAACATCCTAGTCAAGCTACCCTGCTAAACTAGTTTATCACCCAACCCACTATCAACCCTAGATAGTCCAAGAAATGTACTAGGGGCTAAACTTCACCCCAGTCTCAACGTTATGCCATGTTCGTGCGTGGGGTGTCTCGCAAAGCGAAATCCAAACAAGGAATCCCCCGATACACTACTACGCAGCACGATCGATCTTCGAGATCTGCCAGTCCCTCAGTACAGAAAGATATATATAAATATATATACACCATAAGAATAAATGTAATACGATCACTAAGGATTAAACTTCTCCCCAGTCTCAACACATTGCCATATTCGTACGTTGGGTGTCTCGGAAAGCGAAATCCAAACAAGGAACCCCCCGATACACTACTATGCGGCAAGGTCGATCATCGGGATCCATTAGACCCTCGGTACTCGATTCATACATATATACATATTCATTTTACCATATACATCCGGATCTATCTCCCGGACTGAGGATTCATATACAAAGTATTAATCAATACTTTTCATTTTCTCAAAACTTCTCATTTCCCTTTTTATACTCAGGAAATGTAAATATAAAAGCCAATTCATTTTCATGAATTGCTTTATCAATCATATACTTTTTAAAAGCCAGTTTTATTATCATAAAAATGCTTTTTCGTTTTATATCATCCCATTTCCCTTTTTACACTCAGGAAATGTATTCAAAGCCATTTCCATTATCATAAAAATACTTTGATCAATCACATGCTTCCATATCCATTCTTCCATCCGGGAGTGTTACCGAAGCCAAACCTTTATCCCATTTGCCTTTTTATACTCAAGAAATGTAAATATAAAGCTAATTTATTATCATAAATTTCTTTAATAAACCTAAGACCGCCCCTCTGGGTTTCCCCACTGGACGCGCCACTAAATGGCTATTATCTTCTAGGGCCTATCTATACAAGATAACCTGGGAACCTACCAACGTCGGGAAGCGGCCATATGCCTGCGGGATAGTCATGACCACACCCAGAATCACCTAACCAGCGCAGTACAAATAATCACCCATATGGCCTATAGGACTATAGCCACCCTGCATTCATTATCCAGGGGGCATCACCATAACGCACGCAACTTCCCTTATGATAGCGATTTAGGGAGGTGTGTAACCATAATTTTATTAACTATGAAAATCATTTACCTTATTCCCATTTTGAAAATATTCATATTTTATTTTCAGAATCCTTTATCTCAAATTATATATACACTTTAATCACATAGTATATACATATACCATATATTCCTCCCTGAATATATATATAAATGGCCATATTTGCCGAACCATCTATCGATGACCAATAACCCCAAAGATTCTTTCAAAGAATCATAATCATGCATTCATATATGCATGATACTAAACCCAGAGTATTTTCTTACTTTAATAAGTAATATATACCAAAATCCCATCTACGGATTCATTTGGATATCTCCAATTATACCATTTCTCATTTAGCGAATATATAACTATACTCCCCAAATTTATTCTAATCCACTCATAGGATTCACCCAACCAAGATCAATATGATTATGTTATCTCTTTAGATCATAATCCTCTTCAATACTCAAATTTAGAAAGCCCGCTTTAAACTCAAAGAGGAGAAGTAATAACAGTCTCCAAAATCTTGGGCCCCGGTCGACCGCGGGTTACAAATAAGCCTACAAAACAAAGTAGTAGGCCCTATCTCCTTGACACGGTCGACCGGCCTTAGGGTCGCGGTCGACCGGTCACACAAGGTCCCCAAAACTAAATTCCTCAAATCCATTATCCAACAACCCAAATTCATTATCGGGGTTTCTAAACTACCCCAAAAATCATCCAAACATCTACACGACTAATCCTAGCCTTTATTTTTTCAATTCCCGATTTGATTTTCGAGTTGATGATTTCAACCCGGAGCTTCCATCTTGAAAAAATCATATCAAATCGAGGAAAAATCATAAAAATAAGCGGTCAGTGCCCACGCGACCGTATCGAAAAGATCTACAACTTTTGTGTTTTGGCCGAGAGATAAATCAATTCTTTTCCCCGCCAAAATGGCCCCCTAAAGTCACGGGTTACTATTCATCATCTTCTCCGAGACGATTTCGACCATTAAAGCTTCTCCCAAGCTTTTGTCGCCTCACCCAATGTCTTACAACTTCAACCAACTACAAATACACATATATTAAGGTTTCTAAACATAATAGAACCCAAAAACACCAATTAATTTGAAATAAATTTCTGGGTATCTCCAATTAGAAAATTTTAGGGGTTTATATGTTTTAACTTCCAAAAACCCGTTTTATCCACGAAAATCCAACCCGAAATCTTTAGGGTTTGTTTATACCAAAGTACGATATGATATATTTATGCAAAAAAGTAACTAAAGCAATTAAAAACTTCTCTCGTGGATAAAATCCGACGACCTCGAGTCGAATCCGACGGAGTTTGGCCCGAGATCTCCATTTCTATCCTCTTTTATCTCCTCCTCTCTTTCTTCTCTCTCTTTTATTTCTTTCTTTATTTCTTCTTTTCTCCCAATCCACCTCTTTATATAAGAAGAAAAAGGGTTATACCCGTTAAAACCCACCCAAAAATGACTCGTGTACCCAATTACGAGTTACTTTTACCTCTAAAATTACCCGAAACTCATTTTCGACAATCGGACACTCTTTTCCGACTATCTCGGCCATTTCGAGAATCATGGCACGGTCAAAATTCCCATCCGAGGTATTTGACCGCAAATCACTATTCCAACCCAAAATAAATAAATGTGGGTTTTCCAATTAAAAATCTTACCTCGTGTCGCTTTACTTAACGACGACATATAATTAAAATATTTCGACCTATATAGTCCCAAAAATAATCACAGCATCCTTCGCGAATCATTTAATCCTCAAAAATCCCAAAAATAACTATTTAGGGAAATTCTCCAAATTGCCAATTTATATTTAATTATGAAATTTAATCGTCTCCAAAAGGGCGGGTTGTTACAAAAATTTGACGAAACGTCAATATGCAAACTAAAATAAGGATCACATATGCCTAGCAATAGAAGGCCACAATCGGATGCCCATACACCCAATCCTATACACACCTACCCCATGATCAAAAATAAAAATATATATCACCTATATGTATAAGTATCTTAGAAAATAATACGTACTGTGATACTCCCCTAGCCATGTCGTGGATCATGTGGTGTACATCCTGCTTGAGGCTCCTAAATCAAATGCATATAATACCTACCCACTGCAGATATGCGTGCTGCTGGCGCTCCCTGTACATCTAGTGATGTTAGTGCTCCCTATACATTTGGTGCTGCTGGTGATGGAGGACCTTAGCCTTGCTAGCCCTGTTCACCTTGACCCTTGTGGTCTTGCACTTTCGGACACCTAGAAGTTCGGTGCCTTACTTCCCCACAACTGAAACATGCACCCCTAAAAGGTCCATATTACCTGTTTGGCGCTTGCTCACCCAACTGCCCTTGCCTCTGCCCCTGCCCCAGAGGGACCTGTGGGACAACATTGACATGCTGCTATAGACTTGCTCGCTGTCTCTTCAACACCTACTCATTGTGACCTTTGTTCTCTCCTCCTTGACCATTTGACTCTTGTCTCCTCCCCAACTTCTTTTGGTAATTTACATTCCCTTGCCATAATAATAATGTGACGTTCACCACCTGGGTGTAAGTAGTGTACACTGAATTTCCAGACACTATATGCTTAATAAACCAAAAAAGTCTTTTAATGAAGAACTCCATCTTCTTCACTTATGTATTTATATCCTCTAGTACAAACATCGACATATCTGTAAATTCCTGCGCATACTTGATAACTGATTTCAAACCCTGCTCTAAGTCTAGAAACTTCCTCTTCTTCGTGATCCTAAGCACATACGAGTAATACTTATCATTAACCTTTACCAGAAAATCCTTACAATTCAGGTGATCCCTGTCCGTCGATGTGTTGACACTCTCCCACCACTATAATGCATCTCTAGTCAGCTTGAACGTAGCCAACATCTGCTCCTGCACATCAGTACAGTCCGCCATCCTCAACTGTCTCTCTATGTATCTCATCCACTGGTGAGCAACTATTGGTTTAGATCCCCCTACAAAGGTGGAAGGATTGTCATTATGGAAATTGGCTCTCACCCATTCCTAAACTGAAGCTGGTGTACATTGATGTTGCGCCTCTAAACTCACACACCTTTGTCTTCCTACCTTAATAACGACCGTCGTGGCCTCACACACAATAGTCGCTAACTCCTCGGCATCCAAAACAATATGTCTCAGCCTCTCTTGACCTATAGAACTAGAAACTGATCCCCATCTCCTATCTCTAGCTCTCCTAGTGTTCGCCATCTTAAAAGATAAGGAACAAAATAATATCAAACTCAGAATAACTAAAATTTCAAATCGTCAAAAGGAATCAAAGATAATCAAGAAGTTAAAACGGACTCACAACTTACGATACCTAAGACCATGCTCTAATACCATCTGTAACACCCCGCGTAACCTGACCAGAGAGTTGGCCAGCTGCTGTCGCCAAACTATGTTGAGCATCACTAAATAAGTAATCATTCTTAGCATGTGACAGATATGAAACATATAAAAATTTATTCCATACATAATAATCATATCAATCCAATAAATATAATCATCCATTAAATAGTAAAATCCATCATCATGCTAATCTCCAAAATAATCCAACTCCAAATGAATATCAACTCGAATGAATGGATCCAACTGTAAATATCTGAATAAATTCGTAAACAATTTTGGAACCGATTTCCCATGAAATCCATAAATAAAGTCTAGTAATAAATGCGATGAAATAGAGAATAAATCTAAACTACTGAGGATCTAAAATAAACAAGTCTCTAACTACACCTCCAAAATATCTCTAATCAATCATATGTAGCTACTCCAGCGCTATACCTCAAATGTTAGTCAACACAATGGGTCAAAAACCACCACATGAATACAAACTACTCTTCCCAATTAGGGTCGTGAATCCACATAGTAGCATTTAAAATGATAAACACCACAATAGAGTGTTTTAATTGAAATGAGATAATTATTAACATGTGAATAAACGTAAACTACCACTATCTACCATACAACTGATCCACACTAAAGTGTAAGTCCAATTATTCCATTAGCACTATTATTTAAAAATTTAATCTTATTATCACTTAATTTAATTAATCAATTATTTTAATTCATGTGACACCAACATGGCCAGTCGACCCCTTATCACCCCTGCACATACTCTTGGCATGCTTAAAGTTTACCCATCACACCCTTTCTCTTATACAGCCAGTCAACTCGTATTCTGTCAGTTCTGCACATACTCGTGAGGTTCCATGCATGACACATCACCATAGCCAGTCAACACACACCCACATCGCTATAGACAGTCGACATATATTCTGTCAGCCCTGCACTTACCCACGCCTCATTTTAATACCCGTTTATTTTTCTTAGGTATTAATTCTTAATTCTCAATTTCTCTTTATTTATTATTTTATCCCCACCCTATTATAGAGCATAAATCCTCAAGCCTACTCCTAGTACCATACTTAGATTTCTCCAAAACACAAGTATGTCCTACCCTAATATATAGGATGAATTTGTATCATTAATATCATTCTAGTCTAGTGCCAAGGCTATTAATATCAATGGTACAACACAAAAATCAGCCCCACACCAGAATGTCTCATCCGTAAAAATCTACACTAACTAGTCTCATACCCTGAAATTGTTAACCATAACTAAGGCATACCACTAGTCCCATACCTAGCAAGTAATCATAAAATTAAGGTGAGAGCATACTACCCAAAACTCCCATCATCCTCGAGGTGATAAATATAATAAGGCCAATAATTCACAAAATGCATTCTTATCTGTGATTCTACCAATTTCTCTTACGGTTACAAATTAACCCAATTTAATTCGTTCAATCAATCTCTATAATCGAGACAACTAAATTTAAGAACCTAATATAAATTCTACATCATGCAAGCTTATGGCGCACACAACAAAATTACCTTTTTCATATCAACATAGTTTTTATGTGATTTCACAAGTCCCTTTTGAATTTAATAAAACTACTATAATTTTCTACATGAAAATCAACATCCATTTTAAGCAAAAAGCCAATCTCTATCCTAAGCACGCAAGGGTTATAAGTCTTAATTCATATTAATATTTTTCAAAAAAGCAGTCCTAATATAGGTTCCACTTTCCCTAATTAAGGTTGCTAATTTATTATACGAAAAAAATATGTAAATTAAGGTTTAGGCGATATTTAAAACACATAATACTAAAGAGAGAGGATATAGTATTTATTTCTGAAGAAAAGTCGGTTGGAAATTCTGATTAGATGGTTACAATCCTCTCAAAAAATTAAGAAAGATTTGTTCTTAAAAATCTTGAGGAAACATCGTTTGAGCCTTCAAAAATTGGGTTGAATCTTGATTTAGTTTTTGGCTAGGGTTTGTAGATGAGAGGTGGTAAAGATGTGGAAGACTTTTAGTTTTAAATTTAGTGAAAAATTGTTTAGGTAAGTATAACCCCAGGTTATTTTAATATGGGAAAAGATTAAGAGTTTTAATTAACTGAAACTTTAACAAAACCAAAAAACTGTCGACACTGACCATTCCAAATTGATTCGCCTTCTAGGACGAATCGATTCGGCCCTGGTCAGGTCTTCAGTTTACCCAAAATTATGTATATGTAAAATAAATACCCAATTTCTCTCCTGATTTCAATTTCAATTAAAATACCACTTTCCACAAATAAAATCTAACATATTAAATTGCTAAAAATAATTAAATCTAAAAAATTTATTCTTTCGTATTTCGAATTAAATTAAGTTATTACCGATATAAAATAATGAGGGGTTACACTTTGCCACTAACTAAATTCCTGGGATGTCTCACTCACCCAACCAAAATCATATGAATGATAATGACCAGGAGGGTCATCGATAACAAAGTTATGGAGACTCATATGGATATCGATAATCACGATAACCATAAGGTTCACCAACTAACCCCTCCCTCTCAGAGGGTCAGATATGAGATTGGTAAGTATTACCAATCCTCTAATGATCATTATCATCCTTAGGAGGATATAATAGTGAATAGTGATGAGCTTGAATGATCTAAAAAAATCTCAAGGATGATTGAATACTATAAGAGGCGCCTATGAGATGAAAGGTATACCAGTATTATTTAATAGAAGCAAAAACACCACGCTCCAGCAGCGCCTAGAAAAGATGGAGAATGAAGCCTACTAAGAGAATCTCAAGTGTTGTTATCGCTCACGAACTCCTAGACCTTAGGTGAACATAGTTCGTAACTGAAGAAGAGTACTCAGCGATATAAGAATTTCTCTCCTCGGCGAAGGTCTCCAGAAGGGAGACCACTCCCCGATGATCAGCAAGGAGACATAGAACTCTTTGACATTATTAAAAGGGAGGACACCCTACCCATTATTGATATTTCTCTACTAAGAAGAAAAATTTAAGATCACTCATCTTTCAGATAAAATCACATTTTAGCTGATATATAGAAGAGTTTGATCCTCCCAAGAAGTTTACTCCCCCAAGGTTCAAGATCTATGGAGTAAAGATTGATCCCACTAATCACGTCAGGAAATATTTCTAGATGATGGCACTATGGAAAACTAACAAGGTATTAATGTGCTCAATATTCCTCTCAATTCTTAGAGACACTACTTAAAAGGGGTTTGAGAAACTTCCACACCAATCGATAGCCTCCTTCAAGTAAGTGGTCGAGTCCTTCATGGCTAGATTTATTACCCACAACACCCATACCAAACCAATGGATTCACTTATAAGGATGAAAAAAGGCCGAGGCGATACTCTGCAACATACCCAAAGGTACTGGGAGGACTACAATGAGGTGGAGGACTACATCGAGCAAGTCACTGTGGCATTTTTCAAAATTGGTCTCCCGAGTAGTTCTATCCTTTACTAAATCCTCACAAAGTGAGAATCCATTAAAATCGATGACCTTATAGCACATATCCAAAAATAAACTACGATTAAAGTTACGGTGACTAGAGTTAGTCAGGACGGAGATTGACAAAAGCAGTCCAAAAATGATGATAAAGAGGGGGAAAACATAAAAGAAGGGAGAAAGCAAAATTGGAACCTGAAAGGAGTCGAGAAGAAGGAACCTAAAAATTATTCAAGGAAGTTACCACGATGTTCTTTGAAATGAGCTAAAAGCTCTTACAAGATCAGAGGTCGATAATATTTCAAATGGCTTGAAAATATTTTTTGTGACGCAAAGAAGAGGAACTAGTAAATGAAATGTGCATACCATAAAGATCACGATCACAAGATTGGAAACTGAAAGTCACTCAAGTCCCACCTCAAGGAATTGGTCTATAATGGGAACCTAAATGACTTCTTAGAGAAGAAAAAAGGTGCAACATAACATGTGCATGACCAAAGACCAAAAAATGTCCTGCACAATGACATCGGATGCGAATTCGTGATAATCCATAGGGTCCTAAGAACATATAACATCTTGGACAAATGTTTGGTCATGAATTTTAGGTGATTCATGGTGAATCAAAACTAAATCAAATCAAAGGGAATGCCATTAGGATTGAATTAAAAAATCGTATAATAGACATGGAAGTCATTCAAACTGACTCAACCAAACCCATTTAGAGAAAAGACCGATGAACAAAATATATTAATTATATTAAGCACACCATTTTCCAAAAATAATTTGGTCGGAGTAAGGACTCCCCATCACGATGATCTCATAATCACTTTCAGAGTTTCTAACTAGGATGGGGACAAGATGCTAGCGGATCAGGGGAGCTCCTCGAAAGTGATTTACCGCAAGATGTATAATTAGTTGAATGTGTGGATAAAAGACCTGCAAGAAGCCATAGTTCCTCTATTAGATTTACAGGAATGATGGATTTTCCCTTGGGAAAGGTAGTTCTACCTATCCGAGTAGGAGGAATATTTAAGCTTATTAGGCTCCTTATGGTAGATATAGATTCCTATACAACGCTATCATTTGTAGAGGGTGGTTGGATGCCTTAATGGTTGTTTCGTCTACCTATCATAAAAAGTAAAATGGATCAAGCCCTAGCTAGAAAATGTTTCATAGCTGCCATCTAACCTAAGAAGGAGAAGGAGAATGAAAAAGTTGTAGAGACAAAGGAAGGCTCCCTACCCTCTAATCAGCAGCAAAAGTATGGTTAACCTGGTATTCAGGAAACCAGATTTTCCCCTGCTGATCATGTTATGGAACCGCTTTAAGAGCTAGCATTTGATGATAAGCATCCTGAAAGAATGTTCCTGATTGACAATTCACTCACAGAGGAAGAGGAGAAAGAGTTGGTTATTTTTCTCAAAATCGACCAAAATTTATTTTCTTGGCGACCATACGACACGTTAGGAATAGATCAAGAAGTGATGTGTCATAAGATCCATGTGGATTCATTACATCCACCAATGATTCAAAAGGCGCAATGAATAGTGATCAAGAAGTCCAATGATGTTAAGGAGGAAGTGGGGAAACCTATAGAGTCATAGTCTATAAGGGAAGTTCAAATCCTCAAGTCACGATCAAACACTATAGTTATAAAAAAAATGAGAAGTGGAGAGTCATTGTGTAATTCACTGACTTGAACCGTGTATTCCTTAAAGATAGTTTTTATTTTCCCATTATAGATCAGTTGGTCGACAACATTGTTAACCATGAATGTATGAGCTTCCTGAATTCTTATTAAGGGTACTATTAAATCCCATTTTCGCCCCCAACTGGGAAAAGACTTCCTTTATCATAATGCTGGGGTTGTATTACTATAGGGTAATGCCATTTGGATTAAAGAACGATGAGGCGACCTACTAGAGGCTTGTGATAAAGACATTCAAGGAAAAAATGGGAAATATGATAAATGTATATATAGATTACATGCTTTTGAAAAGAAGGAGGAAGGGGGATCGCCTTGCAGACCTGGCAAAAACTTTTAAAGTACATTATTACTACATAATGAAACTAAACATGACCAAGTTCTCCTTTAGGTTATAATCGAGAAAGTTATTTGGATACCTATTAAGTCAAAGAGGTATTGAGGCAAACCTCGACCAGTTTGAATCCATCTAGAATGCGCACCCCCCAAAATTATGCACGAGGTAGAAAACTTGGATGACATGCTAGTTGTTCTCAAAAACTTCATATCCAAATACTCAGAGAATTGCCAACCTTTCTCTAAATCAATTAGGAAAGAAAAGAAGGAATTATGGAATGACGAATGCCTCAGGAAACTTGAAGAAATAAAGAGATATTTTAGCAAACCACCACTGTTGATCTTTTTTTACGATGAGGGACATTTGTACTTGTATCTGGTAGTTTTCATTGGCGTTGTATGTTCAACCATGGTTTGTGAGAAGAATGGGGGTCAAAATTCAATTTAGTATTCAAGAAAAAAATTGCTCGATGCTAAAAAAAATGTACCTACCATTAGAAATCTTGCATATGCATTGACGGTGTAATAACCCTCGCTTATGAGAAAGTATTCAATGTTTATTTACTAGATATGGTATTTAGATATAAAATGTTGGGCTATGGATTGAGTATCCATTTAATGAAGAAAAGAAAATGTTTACTATGAGATTTCATATTTACCGTAACTATAGGTGAATATTGCCATATTATGTTTTATAATATCATATGAATTAAAATGATATTTGTCTTAATAATGAGAACGAGACTTAAAATGAATTATAAAATATCCAAATGATAATTTGGAGACCGTAGTTGAGTCCGGAACGTGCGAGATAGTCAAATAATGTGCCATATTGTATTTTGAGGTTTTGGGCGTTTTTGACTGATTATGCCTTAAATATATAGATGCGTGTTATTTTATCGCAATATTGATTAATTAAGTTGGGATTTTGACTAAAGGCACGATTTATGTCTTGAGTAAGTCACTATTCACCTAATTGTATTTCCTAAACCTAGAGAGCTTGAGAGAGAAAGAGAAAAAGTAGAGAAAAGAATAGAGATTGAAGATTTGTGAAGGATTCTTGCTCCTACCCAAAGATAATCTACATTTTCTATCTTAAGGCAAGTTTACTACTTGCTATTTATGGCTTAAGATAAATGATTTGTGTGAAAATGATGTATTGATTATGGTTTGCTAGTTTAGAGTTTGTATGTTGGTTGGTTTTGAATCATTGAAGAATAGTTGAATGATTATTGATGGTGGTGATATTAGTAGTAGCATTTATGTTGTCTAGGTGTTAATGAATGAGTTGTCTTTGGGATTAGCTTGAAAATAGGAAGTCTTGGTCTAGGTCTGCAGAGACCGGTCGACCACAGTTCTCAGACCGGTCGACCGGGTCTTCGGGAGAGGGTACACTGCATTTCTTTCAAAGGCTTAAATTTATGGCGCGGTCGACCGCGGTCCCCTGACCGGTCGACCGGCCCTACCGAAATGAACTTTCTGCTTTTCTTCTTAGGCCAAATCTTGAGACGCGGTCGACCGCGGTATTGGGACCAGTCGACCGGTCCCCTGTTTTCTTCCCAAACATTTTATTTTCATTCTTTAAATCTTTTCTTTTAATAGGAATGTAGGGACCTTCTTTAAAAGAAGTAAATATAGGGTCTTAGAGTATTAGTTGAGTTTGGTCGACTCCCTAGGCTCGAAGGGGTTCATTTAGGGTTCATGTCAAAGGGGGAATTTAAAGTAATGTTTTGGCATTACCTTTGTCTGGTAGTTTTGTAAGAATCTAGGAAATATTAAGGTCAAATTGGGAGACTTTAGGCGTAAATGTAAACTAGATCTTATTTGGTGGTTTATTATAAAGTCCAAAAAGGGACATTTGAGAGAAATAACTTGGGAGTTAAACATTTCCTCGAGGTTATTAGGACAATGTGAATTCCATGACCATAATGCATTCTGTAAGATGTAACATGGATAATGTAAATGATAATTTACTAAATCATGTAATGGAAATTAATAAAATGGATGATACACACCTCTCTAAATACCATCTTAAGGGAAGTCCGCGCGTGAGGTGAAGCCACCTGGCTAATGAATGCAGGGTGGATATAGTCCTAGGCCATATGAGCGCTTGTTTTATATTTCTCTGCGATGGGTAGGAGATTCCGGGTGTGGTCTTGACTACCCCGCAGGCATATGGCCACTTCTCGACGTTCGATAGGATCCCAGGTTGTCTTATGTTAGGTCCTGGAAGATGATGGTTATTTAGGGGTGTGCACAGTGGGGAAACCCGGGCGGGAGGTCTTAGAATCGTTATATATATATATATTTATAACTATTCTATTATCGAGTTGGACTCGATGGAACATGAATGCCATAAAGAGCAAAGTATATGCCATAAAGAGCATACTATTGAGATAAGTGCCATAAAGTGCACATGATTATAATTGTACTCCTGATAAGGAATGGAAAAGAGATAAAATGGAAATGATGAAAGATAATGAAGGCTTATGATTTCTTATTTTCCCTTGTAGCATTGGAATTCACTTTATTAATCATGTAACTGTCTTAGTTATTATATGATGTTACCATGCTAGAATATTATCTTATCATCCATGCTTAATTTATTTCATCATTGTCATACTTGTCGTTTATCTCGTAATCATATAAATTCTGGCCTCTGACCAGTTCTTCTTTCTTGTTATGTATGTATATATACTATCCGCTCAGGTGTTCCACTGCAAGGTCGCCAGTAATGACCTTCGCTTCCCTGTGACTTTTGAGGAGCCGTGACATTTTGTGGGTATCACGGGATATTTTGTGTAGACGCCTCCATTATTGTTCTCTAGCTATGTTCAGTCTTTATTCGGGCGTGTGGCCCAGTTGGTTGTAATTGTGTAACTGATGTATTATGTAACACATGAAACTTATTGTATATTGTATGTATTGTATTGACCAACGTTTCATTCGATACTTTCTTTTACTGTTGGTTTATATATATATGCTTGTGGGAGTTTCCACCCTCTTTTCTATTATGGGTTGTTGAAAATACTTTCTTTAATTTACTAAAACTAAAATTTTTGATAACCCATTTTCTGGAATATGGTGTGGTTATTTCGTATACTCCTTTTGTTGTTAGGATGCTGAGAACGATATCTATCCATGATTCCTATCTTATCAGGGTATCGGGCTGGCCACCCCTTATTTCGGATAGCGGGTTGTCACAGATGGTATCAGAGCATCAGGTTAGAGAGTCTTTAGGATCTATGCGGACTTGTCACGTTCTACCGTAGCATTCTTTGACATAGAGCTTAATGTTAGGATTGTTTTGTTGCTTATGTATGCGATCTTCTGCTAGATAGATTGTTTTATATAATATTATAACTCTATCTTTTCTTTATCTCAGATGCCGCCTAAGAGAGGACATCCCGCTAGACGCAATAGGGTTGTAGAGGATGAGGTTGGTCCTCCACCGCCGCCGCCAGGGAATATCAGTGCTGCTGATGTAATAAATATCGTGGCCCAAGCTGTTAATGCAGCGATGACTGCAGTGGCACAATAAATGCCACAAGCTCAAGTGAGGGGACAAGAAGCACTAGTTCCTACGGGACCTTCCCAGTGGGAACGGGTGAGAGAGTCTTTCCTAAAGGGCCATCCCCCAGAATTTGATGGAGGTTCGGACGTTATAAGGGCAAACCAGTGGAAGAAGGACATGCAGCGCCATCTTAGAATGGTGGAATGTAGTTAGGAGAAAAAGCAAATCCTCGTTACCTTTAAGCTTGTCGGATCGGCCTTACATTGGTGGGAGTCGATGACTACACCCGAACAAAGGGATACAATGTCGATCACCAATTTTTGGGCTTTGTTTGATGGAAAGTATTTCCTTCCCGCAGTTCAAAGGGAGATACAGAGGAAGCTTCAAGATTTAGTACAAGGGGAGAGATCGGTTGCCGAGTACGAAGAGGAGTTTACCCGGTTAGCAAGCTTTATACCGGATGAAGTGACTCCAGAAGCGAATAGGATCTCCAAATTTATAGGAGGTCTACACTAGCGAACAAAACAACATTTTCTTGGGAATCCATCTTTAGTAACCTTTGGGGACGTGATGAATGCTGCTCTACTTCACTGTCAAGAGCATAGGTTATTTATGCAAAACAATAAGAAGGCTACAGTAATGGGGCAAGTGGTTAAACCGGGAGGTAATGGGATCGGAGGGGGGACATCTTCTTCGTCCTAATCCTCGGGGAACAAGAAAAGAGAAAGGGACCCCCAGCAAGGGGATTTGTCTAATCACCAACGTTTTGGTGGGTTTAATGTGGGTGGAAATAATAACAGGTCAGGTCAAGGCAGACAACAACAACAAGGAGGTAGAGGTGGAAATGGAGGTAAGGGCCAGCAAGGTCGAGGTGCGGGGCAATTTCAAAACAATCAAGGGAGGAATCAGGAGAATGCGGATAATAAATGTTTTCAATGCGGAGAGTTGGGCCATTATAAGAGGTCGTGTCCTCAGTTGGTTGGAGGACATCTTCCTAGGGCTCCACAACAGCCGTATGTACAGTTTCCGCCCCAGGCGCCTAATAAGATTGCTCCTCCTCAGCAGGGGCAACTGCAGTATGGACGGGTTCACCATATTTAGGAAGTTATGCTTCCTCCAGCCCCTCCGGCACCGCCAGCTATTGATGGTAAGTTTCTCATCCAAGGGCATATGGGCCGGGTACTATTTAATACGGGTGCTACACACTCTTTCATCTCTAGGAGTTTTGCTCAAACTACTGACTTGATAAAGTCCGCCGAGAGTACTTTCACTAGTGTTGAATCCTCCATGGGTGATGGTTCATTGATTTTCTTTATTTGTAAAAACTTAAGGATTTATCTTGGTAACTTGTGCTTTGAGGCCGATTTACTTGTCCTTGACATGGTCGGGTATGACGTAATATTGGTTATGGATTGGCTAGTGAAATACCGGGCGATAGTAAATTGTTACGGGAAAAGTATAGTTTTTGCGGTTTCGGGACAAGAAATGTTCCTGGTTGTTATGCCTTGTATGGAAGGGAGTACGAGTGCTTATTTGTACTATATTGCGGAAGATGCATCTAGGGATGTTATGGTTCCCCTAAATTCTCTTCCGATTGTTGGAGACTTCGAAGATGTTTTTCGGGAGATACCGGGATTGCCTCCAAGTTGGGAGATAGAGTTTGTGATTGATTTAATGCCGGGGACTCGACCGATTGCTAAGGCCCCATATCGCATGGCTCCTGTGGAGATGAGGGAACTGAGAGATCAAATTTAGCAGTTATTGGGAAGGGATTTATTAGACGTAGTACGTCGCCCTAGGGAGATCCGGTATTATTTGTGAAGAAAATAGACGGTTCTGTCCGGTTATGTGTGGACTATAGAGAGTTGAATAAAGTCACCATCCGGAATAAATACCCTTTGCCACGCATCGATGATTTGTTTGACCAACTCAGGGGAGCATCATATTTCTCCAAAATCGATTTGTGTATGGGGTATCATCAATTGAGGATACGGGAGCAGGATGTATCCAAGACTGCATTTCTGACCCGATATGGATCGTATGAATTCTTGCTTATGCCCTTTGGACTAACCAATGCTCCCGCTGTATTTATGGATCTCATGAATAGGGTATTTCGTTATTTCCTTGACCAATTTGTTATTTTATTCATCGATGACGTCTTATTCTATTCTCAGACGGAATCTAACCATGCTACTCACTTACGGTTGGTCCTGCAGAGATTGAGGGATCACCAATTGTATGCAAAGTTTGAGAATTGTGGCCTTTAGTTGAAGGAAGTTCAATTTTTGGGTCATGTGGTGTCGTCCCAGGGTATATCTGTGGATCCTAGTAAGGTGATTGCGGTGAGGGAGTGGGGTCAGCCCACGACACCTACCGAGGTTCATAGTTTTCTGGGCTTAGCGGGTTATTATCGTAGGTTCATTAAAGGATTTTCAAAAATCGCTAGTCCTTTGACGAATCTGACCCGAAAGGGAGTGAGATTTATTTGGTACAGTTCATGCCAAGCTGCATTTGATGAGCTCAAAGATAGATTGACTTCGGCTCCGGTCCTTGCATTGCCAAAACAGGGATTGGAATACCTAGTCTTCACCGATGCATCTCTTCAAGGGTTAGGAGGTGTTCTTCAATAAGAAAGGCGAGCTACTACTTATGCTTCTCATAAGCTAAAGCCCCACGAAAGAAATTATCCGGTGCATGACTTACAGTTCGCTGCAGTTGTCTTTGCCTTGAAGATATGGAGGCATTATCTCTTGGGGGAGAAGTTTAGTCTTTTCACGGACCATAAATCGCTACAATATTTATTTTCCCAGAAATATTTGAATATGCGGCAGCGTCATTCGTTGGAATTCGTGAAAGACTACCAATTTGATATCCATTATCATCCTGGAAAGGCGAATGTAGTAGCAGATGCCTTGAGTAGAAAGACCGAGGGAGACTTAGCAAATGTGTGGAAAGCTAAGTGGAAAGAGCTCAGTCATGAGGATGCGGTGGTAAGAGCATTCATATCCATGATGACCGTTACTCCTACGATTGTGACAAGAATTATAGAAGCCCAGGGAAGAGATAAGGGTTATCAAGACCATATACACAGACTGTTGTCTGAGGGAGCGGAGTTGTACTCGATTGGTTCTGAGGGTGGACTGCACTTCCATGGAAGACTCATTATTCCTGAAGAAGGGGACTTGAGACAAGCGATGATGACGGAGTCTCACGGGTCAAAGTTTACGATACATCCAGGTGGGGACAAGATGTACCAAGACATGCACCGTCAGTATTGGTGGGCCGGTATGAAGAGGGATATCTCAGAGTTTGTATCCCGATGCATTACTTATCAGTTGGTTAAGATTGACCATCAACGACCGACAGATTTATTATAACCGTTGGAGATTCCAGTATGGAAATGGGAAAGCATTTCGATGGACTTCGTTACGGGCTTACCTAGATCACAGAGGGGTCATGATTCGATTTGGGTGATTGTTGACCGTTTGACTAAGTCGGCACACTTTTTACTTGTGCGTACGGATTATGATACCGCTCGCTATGCCCAATTGTTTATCGAGGAGATCGTTAGACTTCATGGGGTACCTTTGAATATTGTTTCCGACCGAGATAAAATATTTGTGTCCCACTTTTGGCAAAGTTTCCAAGAGGCCATGGGAACCGAGTTGAAGTTAATCTCTTCCTATCATCCTCAAACAGATGGTCAAACTCAGAGGGTAAACCAGATGTTGGAGGATATGCTTCGTATGTGCATGCTTGATTTCAAGGGCGGTTGGGAACAATACCTCCCATTGGTTGAGTTTTCTTATAACAACTCATACCAATTTACTATTGGAATGGCTCCTTATGAAGCTCTGTATGGTCGGCCATGTAGATCGCCCGCTTGTTGGTTGGAAGTGGGTGATAACAAATTTCTTGGACCTGAAATGATCCAAGACACTTCTTCAAAGATTGAACTTATTTAAAATCGCATTCGGATAGCCCAAGACCATCAAAAGAGTTATGCCTATGCGGGTAGGAGACACGTGGATTTTGAGGTTGGAGACCAAGTTTTGGTGTGAGTGTCACCAATGAAGGGCATTAGGCATTTCGGGAAGAAAGGGAAACTTGCGCCGCATTTTATTGGACCCTTTCCAGTTATTGCAAAAGTTGGTCCCGTGGTGCCCTTAGTGAGGGTGCAATGGAGTCATCATAATGCAAAAGAATCAACATGGGAGCGTGAGAATGACATGCGGGAGAAGTATCCACATCTCTTCTCATAAGGTACGTTTGAATTTTGGGGACAAAATTCCCTCATAAGGGGGGGAGTATGTAATAACCCTCGCTTATGAGAAAGTATTTTATGTTTATTCACTAGATATGGTATTTAGATATAAAATGTTGGGCTATGGATTGAGTATCCATTTAATGAAAAAAAGCAAATGTTTACTATGAGATTTCATATTTACTATAACTATAGGTGAATATTGCCATATTATGTTTTATAATGTCATATGAATTAAAATGATATTTGGCTTAATAATGAGAACGGGACTTAAAATGAATTTTAAAATATCCAAATGATAATTTGGAGACCTTAGTTGAGTCCGAAACGCGCGAGAAAGTCAAATAATGGGCCATATTGTATTTTGAGGTTTTGGGCGTTTTTAACTGATTATGCCTTAAATATATAGATGCGTGTTATTTTATCGCAATATTGATTAATTAAGTTGGGATTTTGACAAAAGGCATGATTTACGTCTTGAGTAAGTCACTATTCACCTATTGTATTTTCTAAACCTAGAGAGCTTGGGAGAGAAAGAGAAAGAGTAGAGAAAAGAATAGAGATTGAAGATTTGTGAAGGATTCTTGCTCCTACCCAAAGAAAATCTACATTTGCTAGCTTAAGGCAAGTTTACTACTTGCTATTTATGGCTTAAGATAAATGATTTGTGTGAAAATGATGTATTGATTATGGTTTGCTAGTTTAGAGTTTGTATGTTGGTTGGTTTTGAATCATTGAAGAATAGTTGAATGATTATTGATGGTGGTGATATTAGTAGTAGCATTTATGTTGTGTAGGTGTTAATGAATGAGTTGTCTTTGGGATTAGCTTGAAAATAGGAAGTCTTGGTCTAGGTCTGTAGAGACCGGTCGACCGCGATTCTCAGACCGGTCGGCCGGGTCTTCGGGAGAGGGTACACTTAATTTCTTTCAAAGGCTTAAATTTATGGCGCGGTCGACCGCGGTCCCCTGACCGGTCGACCGGCCCTACCGAAATGAACTTTCTTCTTTTCTTCTTAGGCCAAATCTTGAGACGCGGTCGACCGCGGTATTGGGACCGGTCGACCGGTCCTCTGTTTTCTTCCCAAACATTTTATTTTCATTCTTTAAATCTTTTCTTTTCATAGGAATGTAGGGACCTTCTTAAAAAGAAGTAAATATAGGGTCTTAGTGTATTAGTTGAGTTTGGTCGACTCTCTAGGCTCCAAGGGGTCATCTAGGGTTCATGTCAAAGGGGGAATTTAAAGTAATGTTTAGGCATTACTTTTGTCTGGTAGTTTTATAAGAATCTAGGAAATATTAAGGTCGAATTGGGAGGCTTTAGGCGTAAATGTAAACTAGATCTTATTTGGTGGTTTATTATAAAGTCCAAAAAGGGACATTTGGGAGAAATAACTTGGGAGTTAAACATTTCCTTGAGGTTATTAGGACGATGTGAATTCCATGACCATAATGCATTCGGTAAGATGTAACATGGATAAAGTAAATGATAATTTACTAAATCATGTAATGGAAATTAATAAAATGGATGATACACACCTCTCTAAATACCATCTTAAGGGAAGTCCGCGTGTGAGGTGAAGCCCCCTGGCTAATGAATGCAGGGTGGATATTGTCCTAGGCCATATGAGCGCTTGTTTTATATTTCTCCGCGGTGGGTAGGAGATTCCGGGTGTGGTCTTGACTACCCCACAGGCATATTTCAACTTCTCGACCTTCGATAGGATCCCAGGTTGTCTTATGTTAGGCCCTAGAAGATGATGGTTATTTAGGGGTGTGCACAGTGGGGAAACCCGGGCGGGCGGTCTTAGAATCGTTATATATATATATTTATAACTATTCTATTATCTAGTTGGACTTGATGGAACATGAATGCCATAAAGAGCAAAGTATATGCCATAAAGAGCAGACTATTGAGATAAGTGCCATAAAGTGCACATGATTATAATTGTACTTCTGATAAGGAATGGAAAAGAGATAAAATGGAAATGATGAAAGATAATGAAGGCTTATGATTTCTTATTTTCCCTTGTAGGATTGGAATTCACTTTATTAATCATGTAACTGTCTTAGTTATTATATGATGTTCCATGCTAGAATATTATCTTATCATCCATGCTTAATTTATTTCATCATTGTCATACTTGTCGTTTATCTGGTAATCATATAAATACCGGCCTCTGGCCGGTTCTTCTTTCTTGTTATGTATGTATATATACTATCCGCTCAGGTGTTCCACCGCAAAGTCGTCAGTAATGACCTTCCCTTCCCTGTGACTTTTGAGGAGCCGTGACATTTTGTGGGTATCACGGGATATTTTGTGTAGATGCCTCCATTATTGTTCTCTAGCTATGTTCAGTCTTTATTCGGGCGTGTGGCCCAGTTGGTTGTAATTGTGTAACTGATGTATTATATAACACATGAAACTTATTGATAACCCATTTTATGGAATATGGTGTGGTTATTTCGTATACTCCTTTTGTTGTTAGGATGCTGAGAAGGATATCTATCCATGATTCCTGTCTTATCGGGGTATCGGGCTGGCCACCCCTTATTTCGGATAACGGGTTGTCACAGATGGTAGCCTCTAGGAAGTTGAAAAATTACTTTGAGGTTTACACTATCATTTTTCTAACCTCTTTCCCTCTGAAAGCAATGATCAGAAAGGCCGACCTATCTAGACGGATGTCTAGGTGATCGGTAGAGATCGAAATGTTTGATATCCATTTTCAGCCTATAACCTCAATTAAAGGGAAATCATAGCAGACTTTATCGCTGAATTTTCCAATGCCCAAAAGCCAGTAGAAGTGGTAACGAAAGTATGTAATGTGTCCTACAGGCGATAAAAGAAGGTGATTGATAATCACCCTAAAGCGTTATATTTATACCCTAAATAAATTAATTTTAATTGTTAGGTCACGTTATTATTGGCCCTTTATGTGTAAGCATTTATTTTGCAGTTCAATGCGCAGTTGGGGTTTCAAAACATTTAATTCTAATCAATTGCTGCACAAATGCAGTAAAAAATGCAAAGTCATAATTTCAAGTGATCAGGGACATCGAGTTCCTAATAAAACCCATCATTTACTATTCCCTTATCCCAAACCATTTCCATCACATATATCCTATGTGTGTATGTGTGTTTTATGTTATATTAGACACATATGCTATTTTGTGTGTCGTATTTTCTGTAAATATAAACATATGTATCATTTCAATTTAATAGTTATTAAATATTTTATCATATGTATGTTATATTACACATACATACACACTATATATGCATATGCATGGATACATATTTATACACTATAGATACACATGCGCGCACGCACACATGCACACTATATATATGTGTGTGTGTGTGTGTGTATATACACACACACACACACTAGCAGATACACGTGCCGAAAGGCACGACGAAAATTTCCAAAGTACGTAATCGCGAAACGGAATTTTTTTTGAAAGTACATAATCATAAAACGACAAAAATATCATTTCCCCAACAAAACATCTATATATCATTACCCAATATATATATATATATATATATATATATATAAGTGCATAACTGTTACAACACATGCTTACGACATGTGTATTGTGAAAAAATCAATAACTAATCAAGATCAATAAATATAGTATTAATAGAGACAACAAATTTACAATCCTAATAAATTTGTCAATAGGTGCATTCATTCAAATAGAATAATATATTAACTTATGCTTGTGCCAGTTGCACTAAAATAATTGAAGTATTACTTATGACTTATTCTTGTGGTCACGACCATGTCACGAATGTTCAATAAGATTTGTTTTTACATGGTCTCTAATTTTATTTCTTCACATTTTCGATCCTTAAGACAAATAATAAACCAAAAGATATTTCCATTTAAATTATCTAAAAAATATAACAAAGCCTTGCACAACAAATTAGGATACAAAAGAAAATTCAAGTCTCAACGAGATAAAGTGTTACAACTATGAATATACCTAACATCACCAATCCCCTAAACATTGCACGAGTATCTCCAGCAGCTATAACAACACTAAACGCAATCCCCACAAATTGTCATCATGGATTATTGTTTAAAATCCAAATGTCAATACGTCTAGACTCAAGATGAATTGTAAAAAAAACTCAATTAGTCGTAAACTTTCTAAAAACTTCTAACAGTGATGTAATATGCCACAAAAAACAAAACCAAGAAAAACTAAACAATGATAATATTGTCAAAAACTAACTAAAGGAAGGATGATAGAATTATAAGTGTGATCTCATTATAAAAATTATCAAACATCTAGAGATTATTACCAAAATTGAAGTCATCAACTTTGTACAATTTTTAACCACCTTAAACTATAACTTATGAGACAGTAAAAAGTTCATTTGACATACCAACTTCAAAAGTATCTACATTTGCATTGTTCCAATTCCCCTACATTAAAGCAACCATTAAAATTTTACAAGTGTATATCAATAAATATTGCAGATTACCTAATTCCTCAATTTAATATTAAATTCAATGTCCTACCCTGTTTTAAATGAAAGAAATGCATAAATATGAGATCATCATAATATTAAAAACTTAAATACTTAATTAGTAACATTAAACCCAATAATATTGAAGTTGGGGAAATTGAAAATCATAACTTCAATACAATATACATCCAAGCCCAATATCAAAATTTGACACAACAAACAACGTAATTATATACACTTCCGCAAAGATTCGAGTAGTAAACATCCTTTCAACGTGGATGAGTATAGGGCGCTGGTCAAACGTTGATGAGTTTCTTGAAGAAAAGGTCTTCACCATATGTTTGTAAGGACCAATCACATATTTTTAAATGTTTGCTATTTCAACTAGGTACCTTCCAAAATCTGCGAGCACGAACATGGCATAACCCAGCCTCTTTCTTGAAACCAACATTCTATTCGGATACTGGGCCACAATGAGATGATCCTTCCCACCTAATCGCTTCCATTCATCGCGACCCTTTAAAAAATCAAAGAATTCATCCTATAACATTTTGTCCACATTGACTTTCTCCTTTCCATAAAGCTTGGAGCTCGGAGATGAAAAAAAGGGCACAAATATCTCATTTATTTGGTTTGAATTTTGAATAAACAATAAGAGAAAAAGGGCAAAGATATCACAACTAAAATATTTTGCAATAGGAAGTGAGAAGCAGCTCATAAACATATATACTAATAGAACAAAATTGAAAACTCTTTACCTATATCAATAGATAAGCCCCAATGGTTCACACCAACTTATTTCTCTTTAAAACATTATTCTATTATTCATCCACAGAGTAAACGTCATCTTGTTTCTTTCTGGTGTTTCCCCTGAGGTTTAAATCTTTTAAGACCGAGTCAGCTCTCTACTTTGACAATTACAAAAAAAATTGTTAGCTAACTAGAATATGAAAAGAACAAAACAAATATAATCTCACATGTGATAATGTGTAAACACGTCAAAACTATATAAAAGGAACTAATCAAATTTGCCAATTTAATAAAATAAACTTATGAGGATTACAATCAATAACTGGAAGAGTAATAAAAGCTACGGATTTATTAGGAATGTCAACAAAGTGAGGGAAAGGTAACTTAACAAATAACATAATTGCATGATTATTTAGTCCATGTTTCAAACCACTATGACTTAAAAATGACACTTCTAACTTTCAGAATGGCTTAAAAGGCCTTTCGTAAGATGGCTAGGAGAGAACTTTAGCACTTAAACCTATACAAAGTAAACACAATAGGATTATATATATTAACTGGCATTTAAGAAAAATACTTCAGATTCAAACCCAAAAAATGAATAACTGGACCATAATGAGGCTAAAAGACCTTGAGGCAGTTCTTTCACTTCATTGATAGCCTCGCTGACCCTCATCAAATACCTGCATATATAGTATTAACTAAATAAAAACTCAATACATTTATTAAGTGAGGAGCATAATTCCAAAAATGTGCAGAGACTTATACCAATCGAGAACCGGCCGACGGTAGAGGGTATACACGAGTAATTAGGGTCCACCAAAATTAAAGGAGCACCTAATTAAACAAACCTATATTCTATATTGTATAACAATTAAAGGAGCACCATGTACTGTCAGGTGACATCAAATTAAAGGAGTAATTTGGAATAGTGGAAGCACTGTGTACTTAAATTCCAATTAACACAAACAAATAAATAATATGTGAAACTATGGAAATAAGGTAGTTAAATAACTTCATAGTAGGTATGAGGAACCAAAATGATTTATAGTGTTTCTATCTCCACAAAATTTGTTTAACCAACACATCATAGTGTCCCAGTGATTTCAAAACATTTAGTATGAGTTTAAGTTGAAGTTGACCTTGAATCACTAAACGATTATCAACAAATGCATAAAAATAGAATGCTAACAGTTAGATGGAGTACTAACAGTTAGCATAAAAATAGAATACTAACATTTAGCAACAAACGCATAAAAACAATTAGCAACAAACGTATAAAAACAACTTTAAATGATGAAGTTAAAAGAGGATTCCTGGAGGAGCTTCCATAGTTGTCTTCGAATTACTTATCTACAAAATGATGGAGTACTACTAGTTAGATAACCGATTAACATACAATGCACTACATTTATCAAATTAATGACCCTGCATGACTAAATAATAGTTGAGGCATAAAAGTTGATGCATTACAACAGTTGAATGACAACATAATAATTTTATCAAATTAATGACCTAGAAGTAAGACTTACAGTAAAATTCCACAAATAATAGTCATAACACTACTAAAAGAATTGAAGAAACACGTGAGTTAAGAAATACAAAAGTCAGAGAGATGCCTAGGAGAATACCTTGATAAATATCCAACCAATATATTGAAACCAAAAGAATAAATATTAAACCAAAAAAAAAATAGAGAAACAGAGAAACCAAAAGAATAAATATTAGACCAATATATTGAAACCAGAAATACCAATTTCTTTTACTGGGATCGTACAGTTACACCTTAAAATATTAACAAAGAATCTTAAAATAAAGTGAAACCCTCTCCTCAACATTTTTTCAAACATACAACATAAAACAGTACTGACCTGAAGCCCACACTCTTATCTCCTTGGCAATAAGCTCCTAATAATCTTCATTTAAGGACCTAAAAAAATAGAGCCTAAACAAATCAGGGAAAGCAAAAAATCGTAGATAAAATGGGCCTAAACACACCCCCAGGTATGTGTAAAAACAAGGAAGCTACAGTGACTCCCCATTTATCTCGAGCATCTACAATGACTCTCCATTTATCTCGGGTGACAGGACAATACCCCACCAAGAGCAAGACTCTACATCACACCTAGCCCAACCGCCAAGTATCCATAGAATCAATACTATAATCAAGCTCAACATCAATACCAATATCAAGAAAAAGAAAATAGTGGATAACTAAATAAATAGAAACACAAAACTTACCTCCACAACATAAGAAAAGCCTCCAAGATATTGTGAAGCTCAGCAGGTAACAGTGGCCAACATCGCATCGCATCTTAACTAATGAGCTAGAATACCATAAATTTTTTAAAAAAATTAATACACGAAATAAGTTATAAAGAAAGTTATACCTAATAGATCAAACCTGAAATTCTGAGCCATACAAACCTAAAAATAAATTAGAACTAAAATTTCATTAAAAATCCCAAAAAGGGGTAGAGAGAGGTTGCTAAAACCCCAACCACAAAAATTTCAAATGAAACACCCTAAAACAATATACAAAACCCTAGGTCCATACAGAAACACATACAAATATATATAATGTTAGAGTACACTTGATAGATCAAATCCGAAATTCCCAGCCATTCGAAGCTAAAAAAATAGAACAATAATTTCATTAAAGATCCCAAATATTTGAAACGAAACACCCTAAAATCTCATACAAACCATACCAAAATTAAACATGAAATATAACATTGGAGAAACCCTAAAATTTACAAACCATACCAGTTGATATGTCAGCACCCATCAAGATAAGAGTTGGATGGTTTGTGACAAAATGGCAGGGTATACCTGCGCAAAAAGAGAGAGGAGAGAGCGCAATTTCACAATAGAGAAGAGAGATAGAAGGCATCATGTGTTTCAAGAGAGCATTGGAAACGGAGGATGTAATGGTTGCGTGTGTCAATAGTGTTTTTAGGGGGATATGAAAAATAGGGAGATGTCTCAAGCGGGAGATGAAAATTAGGAGGTTTATCTTAACCCTTCATTTAACCTTTAGAGGATCTCAGCCGTTATTGTGCTTTTACATTTTAGAATTCAAAAACCATGCTATCTTATTATATGGATATGTTTATGTGTGTGTGTGTGTTTGTGTGTGTGTGTGTGTCTATATATATATATATATATATGTGTGTGTGTGTGTGTGTGTGTGTGTGTGCTTGTGTGTGTAACACACAATGTATATATCACACACACACATATATATATAAATTACCACACACACACACACACTCGTATATCTATACGCATACACACCATACACACATAAACACGCTCGCATATACACACTTGTTAACTATACATATATACACACACAAATCCACATAAACCCAATAAACCTTCACCCCAACTCCTACCCATTTCCTAAATCATACCCAACCAAACCCCCACTCTCGTGTAAACCCCCGTACCCATCTCACACACGAGAGTGGGGTACGCAACACCCCATAACCTCTTTGTACGCAACACCCCATAACCCTTTTGTAGCTAACCCGAACATCCCCAACAACACCAAGTCGAGACCCAACTTATTTTACCTTAGCTGATAATAGCCTAGAACCCTATACCCAACCTTATACAATAGAATCATCCTACACCCATTTCAGCCCCATATTGAGTCTCTCCCCTCACTTACACACTACCTCACAGACATGAATGTTTATTTATATATATATATATATATATATATATATATATATATATATTTGTGTGTGTGTGTGTGTGTGTGTGAGTGAGAGAGAGAGATAGAGAGTGTGTGCATGAGTATATGTGTGTGTGTCTGTAAGTGTGTTGTGAGTCCTTCCCCCACACATACCCACCTTCTCACACACACTCGCATATTAATCTGTATTATATATTTGTTTGTCTGCGTAGAGGGACACATCTTCCACATATTATTCTTGGTTTTCCAAGACACATAATATACACGGATGTGTATATAAAGATATCTAGAGGTGAAAAACAAGGGAGTTCATCATAACAAAATTTTGATACAGTTTTGGGAGCTCATTAACTATACATATATACCCATAAAAATCCACCTATGAGGGGATTAGGATGGGTTGGTGGCTGATCACATGACTGTTAGTGGGGAAGAGGTGATATGGAATTTGAAGTTCAGAAGAAGGTTTTGGGACTAGGATCTTCAGAAGGTGGACATGTTCTATGAGTGGTTGGGTTTGGTCCCCCCATCCGACGGTTAGGGAGGATTCCGTGCAGTGGAAGCAGGTGGATCTAGAGGGTTCTTGGTCACAGGCTACTATTTTCTTCTGAATGGAAGTGGGAATCCTACTGTTCATTTCCCTTGGAAGAATATTTAGAAGGTTAAAGAACCGTCAAAGGTCATATTCTTTGTGTGGACAGTGGCTAGACATGCCATCCTGACGCACGAGGGTCTTTAGAAGAGAAGTTTTCGTCTGGATAGTCATTGTTGGTTATGTAAGGAGGAGGAGGAGGAGAAGACCGATCACCTTCTTCTACACTGTAAGGTGACTAGAGGTTTATGGGACATTGTTCTTGACCTACTCGGACAGCGTGGGTTATGTACGGTCCTGTGAGGGCGCTCTTAGAGGGGTGGAGACCCCCGTGTGGGTGGCAGGGTGACAAGTGTGTGTGGCGTATGGCTCCCCATTGTATTTTTTATACGATTTGGAAGGAAATGAATGCGAGATGCTTTGATGGCATCGATATTGCTCCTTCGAGACTTCGCTATCAGTCCTCAAGCACTCTTATCAGTTGGTATAAGGAGAGTATTATCGTCACGACTCCGGATTTTCTTGAGTTCGTTAAGGAAATCCACTCTTCTTTATAGTATGGGTTTTTATTTTTTTGGGTGTGTTTATTTTTGTTCCTTTTAGTTGGTTAGCTTCTTTGTATACTTCCACTATACGAATTCGCTCCATTAGCGACGGTTTTATAATATCATTTACTTATCAAAAAAAAATTGGTTGTTCTATTTTGTGGGGTGTGTTTGTTTTTATTCCTTTTTCATAAATTTTCAACGCAATATCTCATTTATCTAGAATTTAATTAGTGGAGTGTCTACTTACTATTTAAATAGGATTTTTTTACATTATTATTGAATTTTTAGCACTTAAATTTTCTTAAAACTCTATAATCTATACGAATCATATCAAATATGCCTTTTAAATAAAATGGTAAGAACATAAAAACACAGATTACCACTAAAATATCACAAGATCCGTCCAGAAACCAATTATTTATCTTTTTTCATTATCAACATATTATTAATTAATTAAATATTCTTACAAATTAATTCACCAAATAAAAGTGCTAACAGTAAAGTCACTATGCTAAAAATAATACACACACATCTAGATAAATTTTACAATATAATTTAGTTAACATAAAATTTAAATCTCAAATCAAGTCATATCTAAAAATATACCAGTAATGGACAAAAAGAATGTCTTGATTCAAAGATAAATCTAAAACAACAATGTTTTGACAAATACACCGACTTAGCACAAAAATACATGTATCAAAACAAAATGTAGCAGGGTTAATCGAGAAACCATACCAGAAAATGAACATGCCAAAATTCAAAACCAAGTTTCTTTTCAACCTTGGATTTCCTTAGACAGAAAACGAACACACCAAAGATCGAAATTAGGTTGCGTTTCACCTCGGGCTTCCTAAGATCCATGTAAAATAAATCACAGACCGTCTAAAACCAAAACTCAGATCGAGTTAGCATGCGTAAATAGAGAATGATTCATAAGACCCTAAACATGTGATTAAAGAGACGATCGAAGAATTAGAGTACAAGGAGAGAGGGAAAGAGGTGAGTGGGAACGTTAGAAAATGCGAAGGATGAGTGAGCGGGAGACTCCAAAGTGAGTAAGAGAATTATTTTAGGAAATTTAATATTTTAGTTAAGTGTACTCAATTTTGGCACACCTAAAACGGCGCTAAATTTTGGATTTTTTTTAAAGTGTGCTAGATTGTCATTAAATCGTGCCAGAATTTGGCACCATTTTAAACTATGCAAGATTTTTAGTATCGGGGTGTGCCATTTTTTTTTTAAGTGTGGTAATTACGAATAACATTCAAGAATGTATTTAGACATCTAATCTTATGAAACCCTAGGTTTTTTATGTTCTTCCTCTATTATTCATCAAAACCTAGAATAAATCCCTGGTAAATGTTACAAAATCTCTAATTTACCCTTTGCTACAAATATACATCACACTACATGCAAATCCCTAACCATCATGTATCAAATTTATTCCCCTTTTCTCGAGAACATAAATTGAATCAAGATTACCATAAAATCCTACTCATGGGCATTATAACTTCATATTAAATTGCAATAAACAACTTGCTTCAATTAGATGATCTGATTTCTTATTGATGAAGGTGGGTTAATTGTCTCCTCTCCAATTCCCCACTCCAAGATTGTAAGCCCCATGGAGAAATTTCTTCAAACTCTCTTTAACCCTCTCAGAAGTTCTCTCTCTTGTTCTGTCAATGCCAAACTTGTGTTTTTGAAGACTTTAACCCTAGCCTCCACTCTTTATCATCTGATAAAAAACTCCAAAATTCGAAGGTCCCTCAACCTCAATTTCTCAAATGACCAAAATGACCTCAATAGGTGCCGGTTCTATTAAAAATTGATCCGGGACCCAAACTATATCCCCCGGGTACACTATTTCACTATTTTGACCCATTCGAAATCATTCGTGACCTCTAAATTATCATCCAAGTCACTAAAAATATACTTCAAACTCACTTGAACCCTCACAGAAGTTTTCTCTCTTGTTTTGTCAATGCCTAACTTGTGTTTTTGAAGCCTTTAACCCTAACCTCCACTCTTTATCTTCTGATAAAACCCTCTAAAATGCGTACGTCCCTTAGACTCAATTTCTCAAAAGACCAAAATGTCCTCAATAGGTGCCGATTTGGTTAAAAATTGATCCGGGGCCCAAACTATACCCACTAGGTACACTATTCTGACTATTTCGACCCATTTCGGAATCATTCGTAACCTCTAAATTATCATCGAGTCATTAATAGTATATTTCATATCTCAACCTCAAATTAGTCTACACACGACTCCCAATTGAGATAAAATAAAATACGCACATATCATTCGCTATGTCGTATAACACTAATTATAAATTATTTACTATTCACACTTAGTAGTGTTAGATCAAAGTATTAATCAGTATCTATCTCTCGATTAATATTTAACCATTACATGTTCTCATTTAATCACATTAAATTACTTCACTAACGTTATTTAAATAAAATGTATTTTCTCAATTAATTCTCAAATTAATTAAATTATAAATATGAAAAAATACGGGGTATTATATACTTCTCCCCTGACAAAGGAATTTCGTCCCCAAAATTAGGACATACTTGTAGCAAATAACTCTGGATACCGCTCTCCTTGTCATCCTCTCGCTCCCATGTCGACTCATTCGTATTGTGGTGTCCCCACTGAACTCGCACGAGTGGCACCACCTTGGACCGCAAGGTACCCTCACTACAATCTAGAATAGCCACGGGCCTCTCCTCAAATGACACGTCTGGATGTAAATCAATCTCCTCAACTGTACATACCTGAGACAAACTCTGCTATGTCTCTCGTCATGTCGGCCCACCAGTACTGTCTCCTCATATCTTGGTACATCTTATCCCCACCGGGATGTACAATAAATTTATAATCGTGAAACTCAGTCATAACTGCATGTCTCAAATCCTCACCCTCGGGCACTACTAATCTCCCATTAAAGTGTGAGCCTCCTTCTGAACTGACTGAATAAGACTCTGCACCCTTAGCTAATAATTGCCACACCCTATCCTGATAGAACCAATGCTCTTCATGTGCCTTCACTACCCGCATAACGATCTCGAGAGTGATAATCACAACTTCCATGTACGCTCTGGAAACCTCATCCTCATGTTGGAGCTCACTCCACTTCGCTTTCCACACCTTCGCTAAATCCCTAGTAGGTTATCATGTCAACGCATCTGCAACAACGTTAGCCTTACAAGGATAATAGTATATATCAAACTGATAGTCCTTCACAAATTCTAGCCACCACTTCTCCCTTATCTTCAGATCCTTCTGTGTAAAGAGATACTAAAGTGACTTATGATCCGTGAACAATGTGAACTGCTCCCCCAATAGGTAATGTCTTTATATCCTCAACGTAAAAATGACCACTGTGAACTCTAGGTCATAGGTTGGATAATTCTTCTCGTGGAGCTTTAGCTTTCGAGATGCATAAGCTATTGCCCTCTCCTCCTGCTATAATATACCCCTAAGTCTCTGTAAGTATGCATTCATGTAGACCTAATACTCCACTCCACTATTAGGAAATGCAAGTACGGGCCAACTGACATTAGTCGCTCCACACAAATGGTACTCCTTTACGAGTCAAGTTCATCAAAGGCCCAGTAATCTTTGAGAACCTTGATGAAGCGATGGTAATATTCGGCCAACCCCAAGAAGATGCAAATCTCGATCGGTGTCATGGGTTGTCCACACTCCATCACCGGCAATACATTACTTGGATCAATAGCTATGCCCCTATCGGACATAATACGGCTAACAAACTTTAACTCCCAATGCTAAAATCCACATTTGCTAACTTTGGCGTATGGTTGATGGTCCCTTAACATCTGTAGAACCATACGTAAATGATCGGCTATGAGTAGAATAGGATGTCATCGATGAATACTATCACAGAGGGATCCAGAAACTCTCGAAATACCTTGTTCATGAGGTCCATGAAAATTGTAGGCACATTAGTGAGCCCAAATGGAATCACCCTAAACTCATAGGATCCATACCGCGACAAGAAAGAGGCCTTAGGAACACACTCCTCCCGAATACGCAATAAGTGATGGCCTAACCTCAAATCGATCTTGGAGAAGTATTCATCCCCTCTCAACTGATCAAATAAGTCGTCAATCCTAGATAACTAATACCCTTTACATATCATCACCTTGTTCAGCTCCTTAAAATCCAGTCGCAAGCGAAGCAGACCATCCATTTTCTTCACAAATAACACCGGAGCACCCCAAGGCGATGTACTCCGCCGAATGAAACGCTGACCTAAGAGAAACTGAATCTGCTATCTCATCTCTCGTATCTCTGAAGGAGTCATACGATACGATGCTTTGGCAAAAGGTTTCATCCCCAGTGCTAAGTCGATGACAAACTCTATTTCTCGGCTTGGTGGCAACCTGGGTATCTCCTAGAACTTATCCTCAAAATCCCTCACTATAGGAATAGAATCTAAGGGAACAACCACCTCTGGCAAGGTCTCCACCTCAATGTAATATAAATGAGTGCACTATCGTCCCTCGAAAAGAGGCATCACCACAAGGAACATCTCTTGTCCCGAAATCTAAAACACAATAGTCCTCTCATAGCAATCTACCATCGCTCTGTAGCCTGCTAACCAATCCATACCTAGAATCACGTCATACCCCTCCATGCCTAACACTAGAAGGTATCCCACTAGACTCAGTCTCCCAATTAGAATATCAACTCCTCTATAAATTGAATGTATCAAAGAACCACTACCCATTGGTGACTCAACACATATAAGGAGACTATCGGCTGTCTTTAATAAATCAGCGAATTGTGAAAATTTAGTCTTAATAAATGAATGAGATGCCCCATTATCAAACATAATCCTACCCTCGAGCCCGTGAATAGGAAATGTACCCTCGACTGCAGGCGGTACTAGAGGTGTTGCAGGCATAGATATTTCTTGGATGTTGTACACGCGTCCAAAATGCATTTAACCCTGATGCTGCTATGGGGCTGGTGCTGGTGCTGGAACTGGTGCTAAAGGAGCCTCCTGCCCCTGTTAGGCACCTTGTCACTAATGCCTATCGCGATATGGACAAGCCCTACTCCTATGACCCTGCTAGCCACATGTGAAGTACTTACCCTGGAAATGTCTCTACCCTTCGCCCTGATGGCCCTGGTGTTGGCCCTGATGGCCTCCCTTTTAGTTCCCCCTACCCTCATGGCCCTGAGGAAACTATTGCTATTGGGGGCCCTGCTGGCCCTACCTGTCTGATCTATGCCCACTATATCTGAATTTCTTAGTAGATTTCCCCTATTGGGAGTTTTACCCCAGCTGATTCACTGCCTGCTACTATTAGGGTGGTGCCCCACTAATGCTACTCCCCCTTTATTTTCATAATGGCTAGTCTATGCTTCTCTCTTACTTCCCTTCGCATGGAAGCGATAATCCTGATAGTGCACAAGTTTGGCATTGACAATGTCAGTGTAAGTTATCAATGCAGGATTACCAATATAGTGTTGCCTTATTCTTTAGGACAACCCATTAATGAACCTAACCTTCTCTCTCTCTCTTTATTCCTCACTTCATCTCGCGCAAAGTTAGCCAAGCAGGTGAAATCCTCCTCGTAGTCGGCCACTGAGCGATCATCCTGACATAAGTCCCCAAACCATATTCTCATATCCGACTCAACTGCAGGTGGGAAGTACTTGCGATCAAACCGCACCCAGAACTCTGAAATAGTCATTGAGTTTCTCTCCTCAGCGGTAGCCACTGACTCCCACCACTGAAGGGCTACCCATGCTAACCTGAAGGTGGCCAACATATGCCACTGAACCTCACTATAATATAGCATACATATATGGTGTTGCATGTTCTTCTTCTATTGGCATTCCTCCACTACATTCGTGCTGCCCTGAAATTTGGTCAGGTGGCCCTTCTAAAAGGTCTGCCTGATGTTGTGCCAAGTGGGTTGCCCTCCTGGGGTGGAATAACTGGTGCTAGAGGCTGCTATGCCTGAGGGTGAGGGAAATGGGTTGCTATGGCCCTCATAGTTATCTCAATGGCCTATGCCACCATCATTGCCACCTGAGTAGTAGAAATCATCTCTGGTGGTGGTCCCTGTGGCTCCTAAGGGTCCTCCCTAACCTCGTCTCTATCTGCTGCCCAGTCGGCTCACTCTCTCCTCAGCGGCATACTGAAATATAATTTAAATTTGTATAAGTACCCAATTTATACAAATTCTAATAGCAGAAGAACGATATCGTAAGCATATAAATATGAAATAATAGCCCTAACAATAAGGATCTATATCAAAATAAGGAGACACTAAAACTGTAGTAAGCCATACAGATCCTATGGACACTAGAACCGGATAATCTGATACCATCTATGACACTCCGTCTAATTAAACATCGGTTGATTAGGCCTTTATTAAATTAAATCATTTTTCTTAAATGGTTCATTCTTAGTATCACTATTGAAGACTTTCTAATTACTGACCACTTAAGTGAGATTAGACCGGTGCCAAATTTTTAGCTTTCTTATAGACATATAAGTTTAACAATGCGGAATACAAACATAAACATTCACAATACAATAGAGTCCAATTATTACAATATATAAATCAATAAAGGTTTGCCAAAAAACTATCGGCCGAAATCCACAACCAAAAACTCTAATATAATAAAAGGGATAAATAATTGAAAACTGTCCACGAGCACCTGTACATAGATGGAATATGAAACGAAATCCTACACTAGATTTGAATAGAGGAATCATCTAATCAAATCAGCCCTGTCAGCATCCACAGTGCTACAGCTCCGAGTCCTTAGAATGAAGTCATGCTTGGCATCCCTATGGATGGACACCTAAAAGGCTTTTAAAAATATTTTATAGCAAGTGTTAGTACACAAAATATTTTGAAAAAAATTAGCAAACGTTTATTACACTAAAATTCAGATATTGATTACACATGTTCACAAACACTCTTTCTTGAATTTTCCTCACCTCTCATATATATATTTCATGCCTAACGTTCTATACTTAGCTCACCTAGCTATACTACCCAAGCTAACTAGATTGAAGTATTCAACTGAACTTTTCTACACGTTAAAGTCCCCATACTGCCCATACAATACATTAATTTATTAACATCTCTCATGTGTTAAATATCAACATAAGTAACATTCCTCACATGTTATCTTTTAAATCACTACATTAAGTTTCTCTTACTTAATTATCATTTCGATATTCCCAATCAAAATTAACATCAACATGTTTTATTAACTGAGTCACAATTAAGTTTCTTGACTCAATTTACTATTTTTAGATATACATTATCTCGTTGTGTACTATCTCACATAAGTAGATAATTCGCATGGTATATATCTCCCACACAATATATACAAATAATTATATGCTTCTCTATAATAACCTTGTATCACAATTAAGGATTTATTGGTTCGGATGTTCCTTCGACCCCAATTATCATGTCATTTACCTTGGTCCGGATATCCCTCGACCCCAATGTAAATGTTATATATATAAATATTGGTCCGGATATTCCATCGACCCCAATATTATTCACATTTGATATTGGTCCAGATACTCCCTTGACCCCAATTCGAACACTCATGCATTGGTCCAGATGTTCCCTCGACCCCAATACATTTAGCATACTTTAGGTATTCACATTGCCTAAGTATCTATATGATAGGTAGTCACACAACCAAATTATATCACACTTGTACATAGTAAATTTTTCTCCTATACTTACTGTACCAATTTCTTTATGAATTATCCCACTTATCGCATTCATTTGAGTATTCATGTAACTTTAAGTGTCCTAGTTAACCTTCACTAATTTCAGTAGTCAAATTAACATTTACCCTACTGATCTACTCATTCATTCATTTGCAAACTTTCATAATTTATTAACTCTCTTTTCGATAATATTATGATATAAATTGCCCCAAATTTATCCTCGTCCTATCCCTCTGAATAGGACCAATTTATAAACCTCCCATAGGATCATTAGAATATAACAAATCCCTTATTATATTTTAAACCAATCCCAAAGGTTTCTCTAACATTTTAAAAGACAAATATCATTTTTCTAGAGGGCCGGCCGATCCGCACATCACATCGAACCGATCTGCCTATTTCCATAACCAAACTGATCCGCTTGTTTCACCGTACCGATCCAATTTTTTGGACTGCATCTTCTTCATTTAGTTCATGCGTGTTTCACCATTTTTACAATCATGTCTCACTTATTTCCTCAGCAAATCCCAAACCAATTGTCCTAAACCCTTTCCACATGTTTAAAGACAAATTCTAACGTTGTTTTGGGATCAAAACATTAACTACACCAAAAATAGCAATCTTGCATGGTTTAAAACTGAGCCAGATCAAATCTGGGACAATTTTAAACTATGACAAAATCACGTGTTCCAAAATGGACATTTTTTTGGCACGGTTTAAAAGTGTGTCAGATTTGGTCAAACAGGAACACTTCTGGCATACTTTAGAACTTTCCCAGATTTTTATATTTCTCGAACACGTTTGACACACTTTATAATTGTTCCGGATTGAGTATATTTCGGTACAGTTTTGGCACATTTCAAAACTGCGCCAAAATTTGATACATTTTTGGCACGATTTTCAATGGTGCCAAACTTTTGGTTAAAAGAAAAAAAATAATTATTTGAAAACAAGAAAATTCACAAATTGCAAATCTCTCACGTCGTTGATAAACTAATGTACATATAAACTTCAAAATATTACAAGTTTTAATAGTTCACATACCAAAAAAAATTGGGCAGCATTTCCTCTGTTTTCTAGACATTCTAAAACCCACTAATACAAAACCTGTGTAATGTAAAGCCTGCATGGCCATAAAATATGGAAATAAAATTACAAAAGCCCACACGGCCATAAAAGATAACAATAAAACTACAAAACCCGTATGACCATAACACACACAAAATAGAATCTTGAATATTAATGGCATTAAAAAAATAATCCCCTTGTTGTAAACCATTGACTTCTTCGTGTGTTCCACGTGGATAAAACTTAACGATAAAATGTTATCCTGCAAAAAGATAGGGTACAAAAAATTGATGACATTAGTAACCATGTAATTTAAAAAAAACTTATTCATGTTGAAATATTGCATATAAGAGTTACAACTAATATTATATTCTCAAATCGGAAGTCTTGTGACTATGCGGTCAGCTACTACGAGTTATATTAGTCTCATGCAAGGTGTCACTGGTTTGAGTTTTCACCCTCCAATGGCATGTTTTAAAGAATAATTTAAATATTTTCAGATTATCATCATATTCTCAAATCGCGAGACCCATGACTATGCGGTCAGTTTGAACAAGTTACATTGGTCCTATGCGAGGTGTTCACTCCTCTTACTGGGCCATTTGGGGGTTGGTTTAGGTTTTCACCCTTTTAACGACTTATTTTTAAGCTTAATCTAGTTGTTTTCAAATTATCGCCATATGCTCAAAGCAGGAGACTTGTGACTATGCGGTCAGTTCCTATAAGTTACGTTTGTCCCATGCGAGGCTTTAGTATTTTTTATGGGGCCGTTTGAGGGCTAGTTTAGGTTTTCACCCTCTAACGTCTTGTTTTTAAGCCCAATCTAGATATTTTCAAATTATCATCATATTCACAAATCGAGAGACCCATGACTACGTAATCAGTTCTTACAAGTTACATGAGTCCCATTCGAGATGTCCATGCCTCTTATAGGGCCGTTCGGGACTGGTTTAGGTTTCCACCCTTTTAATGGATTATTTTTAAGCCTAATCTAAATATTTTCAAATTATTGTCATATTCTCAAAATGGGAGACACTTTACAATGCGATCAGTTCCTACAAATTACATTGGTCTCATGGGAGGTTTCCTGCGATTAGTTCCTACAAGTTACATTGGTCTCGTGGGAGGTGTCCATACCCCTTACAGGGCCATTTGGGGGATGGTTTTGCTTTTCACCCTTTGGCGACTAGTTTTTAAGTGTAATCCAAATATTTTCAAAATATAATCATATTCTCAAATCGGGAGGCCCGTGACTATGCGGTTAGTCCCTATGAGTTACATTGGTCCAGTACGAGGTGTTAGTGCTTCTTAAGGGGCCGTTTGGAGGCCAGTTTTGGTTAACACACTTTAACAACTTATTTTTAGCCTATTCTAAATATTTTTTAATTATAGTCATATTCTCAAACCAGGAGACTCAAGACTACGCAGTCAGTTCCTATGAGTTACATTGGTCTCGTGTGAGATGTTCATGCCTCTTACGGGGGCTGGTTTGGGGCTTCATCCTTTAACGACTTATTTTTAATTCTAATCTAAATATTTTTAAATTATCTTCATATTTTAAAATTGGGAGACCCTTGATTATGAGATCAGTTCCTACTAATTATACTAGTCCCATGCGAGGTGATCATGCCTCTTACGGGACTGGTTAGGGTTTTCACCCTTTAACGGTTTGTTTATGCCTAATCTATATATTTTCAAATTATCATCATATTTTTAAACTGGGAGAGCCGTGACTATGAAGTCAGTTCCTACAAGTTACATTGGTCTCGTGCAAGGTGTTCATGCCTCTTACGGGGCCGTTTTGGGGCTAGTTTGGATTTTCACCCTTTAAGGGCTTGTTTTTAAGCCTAATCTAGATATTTTCAATTTATCATCATATTCTCAAACCGGGAGACCTGTGACTACTTGGTCAGTTCCTATAAGTTACATTGGTTCCGTACAAGGTGCTCACGCCTCTTACGAGACCATTAGGGGGTCAGTTTGTATTTTCATCCTTTAACGACTTATTTTGAAACCTAATATATATATTTTCAAATTATCATCATATTCTCAAACTAAGAGTCCCGTGACTACTCTATCAGTCCCTACTGGTTACATTGGTCCCGTGGGAGGTGTTAGTGCCTCTTATGGCATCATTTGGGGGTTAGTTTGGGTTTTTCCTACCTAACGACATGTTTTTAAGACATGTATTATTAAGATATTAAACATTAATTCTTGTGTGCAACTGTAAAAGTAAGTTCTCCAATCATTCCTACTACTTTACATTAAATTAATACCAGCAAGACTTTCATACTTCAATAAAAAAAAAAATATTACATGATTAATTAATCAATCTCAAACTTGACAAGGAATCTATTTTATCACACATGAAGTCTTGGAAATTTGGGATATACCTTAACCCACTTCAACAAACACATCTAACAAAAACAACAAGAATTTCGAGGGTACTCCTTCTAGATGCAAATATCAAAAAAGCATATTGTCATAACAAATACTCATTAGATGTCATTTTATGACACTTTTGAGGGCTTCAAGGCTAACTATAAAAATCTTTGAATAGCAATGAAATCGAACACGAACATAAAGAAATTTACAAACCTGTAGAACCGGTGTGTCGACTTTAATAAAGCCTATATATTCCATCGTCTTACGTATTTCCAATATAATCTACATAAGGTAAACATAGATCAACAAACTATATACATTCCCTAATCCTTATAGAAGTTGTTTCTAAGTCACCAACCTCCTATGGTCATCTAGAAATTATTGGTTGCGGGAATCATGTTTTAACTCCTCCAGGTATGTTTCCAAAGCTTTGTCATACTCTTTCATAAAAAAATTGACAACACCTTTCGTTATATACCCATTGGCGAATGTGGGATCCAGGTTAATGAACTTCTCCGTATCCTTAATTCCCTCAGGTAAGGCCCCAAGTTTTGTGTAGAAAGAACCCCTATTACTATATGCTTGAAAAAGAGGCAAACGTGGATGCATTATGAAAATTAAACTAATAATGATCCCTAATAGACTGATTTTGGTGCCATTCCATTAAGTCATACTTTAGCCTTAAAGCCTTTTTACAAGACCATTACTCAAATACAAGAGATCCTAACAATCCATTAAAATATCCCTGATCAATTACCATTTATCTATAAGACAGTGGGGATAAAGTATCATTATTAATAAAATAGTGCAACTGAACAAAAATATTATATTCATCTCTATGATCTGTCACAAATTATCTAGAATGCGGGCCAAAGTTAAATAATTTAAACTTTTAGTCTGATACTCAATTTTGAACTAAATAGGGTCCAAAAAAGATGAATGAGTGATTTTTTTTATATCTTCTCATAATAACCAAGAACAATAATAAGTACCTTTGGATCTTTGGGGTTCCTCCTAAAGAATTATGTGCTGTGTTTTATAGCCTCTGGGTATTTTTGCTCTTTAAAATACTTGTTTCCTAACATAATATGATAAACATGTTAAGTACTTCAAAAACACCAGTCCAACAAAAAGAGAGAAGTAAACAACTAAAGGTGCATTTCATCCAGGGTTAGATTGGCCAAGATGGTCCATCAGTTGAGTAGAGGCTTGATACCAATATAAATCATAGGTCATATGAGAACACAAATAACAGGTGCAACGTGTAAAGTGGATCATTAGACTTTATGTCTGAATATACCATTTTAGATTTCTCAGATAGCCCAAACACTCTACTAACCAACCAAGCATTAAGTGTTCATGGTTTTAGGAGCCATATGAGCTTACCAGTGAGAAATAAAGGAATAAAGAAATGAAGTAAGCAATTCATGACCCATAATCAAAGGATGCATGTTGTTGTTAGGCAGTTGTTCAATAATGATGAGCCAATCAAGCATGTAACGACTTACAAATATGATCACATCTCTTATTATATGATCAAGGTCTATCGGGTAATTCACCTAATGTTGATAAAAACAAAAAAACACCATATATCCATGAAGTATAAAAATCATAACAATAATTTGGATTTGGGAAACTATATAATGAGTTTATGTTATTTAAATCATATTACTTAAATAATAACGGATTGATGATTCAAATTTTATGATTTAGAGTCTTCTTCTTATTGCTTTATAATGAAAAGAAATCTTTGTTTGTGGTGGTTACTAAAAATCAAGCATTCAATGTCTTATGTAACATATAACAGAAAATGTTTGTGTTGGCACTATATCTGCAACTATTCGTACATTGAATGTCCTATGAAACATTGAATATATTTATTCAACTTTTCATACCAATGTAAATGAATCAAAACAGAGAATAATTGACAAAAATAATGAATATGAAGTAGAACTAGTTTTCTTACCATTTTACACATGCTCCCTTGTCGGTAAAACAAGGAGCATGTGTACAAGCCAGGCGGTTGACACAAAACTTGTCAAACTTAAGTCTACTTATCTACTTGTTAAACAGTCTTCTAATACCTCAAATAAAAGACAAAATTCGTGGATAACTAGAACAAATGCCACTTTTCTCTCCCAGTCCTCAAGAACCTTCTCCTCTTCCTATAGAATGGATGTTGACAATAATAGAAGATCATTACCATAGCATCAAAGATTCTTAGGAGCATAATGTAGCGAAATAAATGTGATGAATGCAATAACAAATGTTATTATAGGACAACACAATGATGCCAATGAAATACTAAGGACAATCATGAACAAATTCCAATAACACATGGATCTAGTCTTTAATCCCTCAATATTGATATAAAAAGCAGAGTGTGATCCACGATGGTTTTGGCTTTGGGATGTATTCCTCACTCTGCAAATATAACTATCATTGTTTGTAATATAACTACAAGTTGTAAATATACTATGTAATATGTGAGTCAATTATGTAAAGTAATAGTTATAGCATGCAAAGTGATAGATGTATTGGTAGAGTGGGAACAAATATTTTAGGGCAAAATCATCACGGACTTGCACACACCCTATTATCTTAAGCACATGGAACCAGACCCCGAGTTTGTAAAGTGTTAATAGTTGAAGAGAGCCATTTCTTCGTGAATGCCCATAGGCATGTTGTTAAGTTTCCCCTTACGCATTAGGGACTTGTAATTTTTGCCAAGTCCTCCACATTTATGAATAAAAGACAGAGAAAATGGCTTGCTAGAAGAAGAACCTTCATTGGAGGGCCAAAATTGTCTCAACAATCGCTACTTGAGTAGCAGGGAAGTCTGAATTTTTGGCAAGGACAGATTTTATCTCTAGAGGCGGTGATATTTTGGTTTTATCACGGAATGTCACCTTAATTGAGAAATTTGTATCATCACAAAGTGTCAATGTAAACTTTTGATGAAGCTTGGATGGAAAATGAGCTAAAGTTCAATGAAAAAAAATTAGGTATCTGTAACAACCCAGGTTTTTGAGCGACTATTTTATACTATTTTGCCTGATGAGGCAAATTTTATAAAATAGGGGATGTTGGGGTAAATATTATTTCCTATGAGACTAGGGATAATATTTACTATGTTTTGTCTATTTACTGTATAGAGAAGGTAAATAGCGTTATATTGTGTATTACTGCGTCGTTATATGTAAAACGACGGTTATGACCTATATATATTATTGGGTAAAATTAATGAAATAAAATGAAATTGGAACATAAAAATAGTTCACACTTTCCCGAATGCCAAAATAGGAGGTGCGGTTGTTTTTAGAATAGTCAAAATAGTCGGAATAAGTACCCAGTTGTAATTTTTGGGATTCGGATATTTTTAAGGGGTTATGACTCAATTAAGTGGTTACGAGTCATTTTAGTGGTGTATTAACATTTAAATGTGGGGATTTATGTTTTGAGACCCGTATAAGTCCCCCACCCCCCTTTTCTTTTCTTCATTTGTGTGAGAAACCAAAGGAGAGAGAGAGAAAAGAGAGAGTTGGGAGAAATGGAGAGAAAGAGAGAAAATGGAAGATTTGGGCCGGATTCCGTCGCTACCGGAGGTGATCCGAGACTACGAACCTCGAGGCAAGTTTCTTACTTGCTAGATATTGATTTAATGTGACAAATCTGCATGTATAGTTAATTTTGGAGGTTTAAACAATAAATGGGTATTTGGTTAATTTTGGTGTTAAATCCTTAACTCTTGTAGATTGTGTTGTTTGAGGTTATTATATGGGTTTATTTTGGTGTGTAATTGTTGGTGTAGTGTTATTGTTGGAGGGGAATGAAGGAAGTAGAGGATTTTGGGTTTTAGGGTTCGGTTTTGGCTTTGGAGAAGAAGGATTTTCGTGGGTCTGATAGGCGCGGTCGGCCGCGGCCCAAGGACCGGTCGACCGGTCATGCCAAAATAAGCTTACTGCTTTCTTTGGCAGGCAACATCCTGAAGGGGCGGTCGACCGCGGTCCCCTTACCGATTGACCGGTCCCCTGTTTTTCACTTTTATTTTCTCTAGTTTATTCTAACTTCTTTAATTTATAATAGGAGCTTAGGAACCTTCCTTCGGGAAGTACTTAAGAGTCCTAAAGGGTTGTATTGGGTAGACTAATGTCCTAGGTTAAGAGTGGATATTTGGGTTTACCCGAGGGTTAATTTGTATAGGTTAATGTCCAAATGATATAGGAGGTTAACCTAAAGAGAAATTGGAAGATAAAATATTAAGGTTGGGACTCTTGGGAGATACTCCTTGAAGGAGGCTTACTTTGAGGGTTTATGAAATTTTATGAACTCTTGGAGACTAGTTTGAGGATTATGGTACTTCGGGTCTTAACTATTAATAAAAATATGACACTAAGAATAAGAAAGACATATGATAATATCTGGTATTAATGAGTAAATACAAATGATTTTGAGAATGTAAAAGTGGAAGTTTTCGAAAGGAAAACGTAATGATTTTCATAAGTGTTAACTTATGGGTACACACCTCCCTAAATCGCTATCATAAGGGAAGTTGCGCATGTGTGGTGAAGCCCCCTGACTAATGAACGCAGGGTGGATATAGTCCCTAGGCCATATGGGCATTTATTATACTGCGCTGGTTAGGGGATTCCGGGTGTGGTCTTGACTTTCCCGCAGGCAATATGGACGCTTACCGACGTTGGTAGGTTCCCAGGTTGTCTTGTATAGATAGGCCCTGGAAGATGATAGTCATTTAGGGGCGCGTCTAGTGGGGAAACCCGGAGGGACGGTCTTAGATTATTAAAGCAATTCATGATAATGAATTGGCTTTAATTACATTTCCTGGATGGAAGAAGGGAAATGGGATATATGGTACAAAAGTATTTTTATGCTAATAAAAATGACTTTTGATTTATACTTCCTGGATGAAAGAAGGGAAGTGGGATTTTATGAAAATGGATAAAGCACTTTTTATGATAATAAAACTTGCTTTAATTTATGTATTCTTCCTGGATGGAAGAAAGGAAATAAAATTGGTAAATAAGATTAAATTGGTAAACATTTGATAAAATGTTGTACCATTTACGTATATTCCTAAGAAAGAAATAGGAATGGTACATAAAGAGTTATGAGATTGAAGTGGTAAACATTTGATAAAATGTTGTACCATTTATATATATTCCTAAAGAAAGAAATTAGGAATTGTGCCATTAGATGATGGATGGGTTTTATTTTATGTCTTCTTTATGTAGCTGTAAATGTGACCTCTCACACTTATGCACACACATATATATTAATTTTTTGCTTAGGGTCTAATGGATCTCAACGATCAACCTTGCCTAAGTAGTAGTGTATCGGGGGGGTTCCTTGTTTGGATTTCGCTTTGCGAGACACCCCACGCACGAATAGGGCATAGTGTTGAGACTGGGGAGAAGTTAGCCCTTAGTACTTGGGTTAACTAAAACATCTCACGATATTACGCTAGGTTGCTGCTAGATTGAGAGGTGAGATTTATACTATTGTTATATGCGAGAGAAATACGCACTTAACTGTCATGCATTTTTAGTCACATGGTAATCATATCAAACCGGGTCCAGACCAGTATCTATTTCTTGTTTCTGCACATATTATTGCCGTTACAGGTTCTCTACCGCATGGACACCCATGTTTACATTTCCATTCTGGTTGTCATGGAGCTACAGCATATTGCGGATGTTGTAGGTTATTTGTATTAGACGTTTCCTTCTCATTGTACTCTAGTCATGTTTAGTACTTTTATTCGGGCGTGTTTGCCCAAGTTATTGCACTCATTCATTATATTGTAAATATTGAATTGTAATACTCGATGTATTATTTGTATTGGTCTGTTCATCGACAGCTTATTCGGTGATTATTTACTATTATTGTCATTCTTCATTCATCGGTTTTTGATATCCACCGTTTTCACAAATGGGATTGTCTAAGTGTTTTCTTTTACTTTTAAAATTTTAAATTTGACAGTCCGTTTTCTAAAATTATTGGTGGTTATCTCGTACTATTATTTTAATCGACAGTGAAGCTGAGAATGGACCATCTATGATTCCTGTGATTATTGGAGTATTGGGCTGGCCACCTATTATTTTAGTAGGTGGGTTGTCACAGTATCTTACATTAAATATACTATTTAACAAGCTATCAAAGTCTAAATCTCCAATGAATTTTGTGTATGGATCTGAAACACGAACGTACAGATACATCCTACATGCACACACACACATAGATATATCAGGAAGGTGTGCATTGTACTAAAACTCCATCTTTAATTAGTGGTCCCTTATAAGGAGCCAAGTGAGTTACACCATTCTATAAAAATTGCTCTCTTGAATATAAGGTAACCTAGAAATCGAGCATAAATTGTTATTTTTGTAAAAATTAAACATATTTCCTCCTTGGATTCAAAGAAATTATATAATCACAAGGTTATGAAAACTTCGCCAAAAATCTCAATCTCAATTTCTATTTATATTTCTTTGCTATTCGCACACTAATAATCTTAGTTTCAGTTGAGTAATTAGTGTTATTTTCTTCTGCAATAATTGAGTAAGTGAGTTACACCATTCTTATGCAATAATTGAGTAATTAGTGTTATTCTCATAGTGTGTATGGTAGTGCCAAATGTCACTTGAGACTTAAGACTTAAGTTGGTTACTTTTCCTATGTAAGCACGTGGGCACATTATAAAACACCATGTTGTTTCATCCATATAGTCTGATTGTTTCCACTGCAAAATTATTACTGGGATATTTAAAAGCCTATTATTGTTTTTGAATCTTAGGCACAAGTGAAACTTAAGTGTTTAATGAGCAAATTCCATCAGGAAATGACTACTTAGACGAGGTAAACAAACTTTACATCTTAGTTCTATATAGAGTTGCATCCCATTAATTCAATTCAGCATATAGAGTTGCATCCCATTAATTCAATTCAGCATATAGAGTTGCATCCAACTGTAGAAATTGTTTTGGGATTCAATTCAGCATATATAGGGACATGAATGTTTAGCATTCAAACTATTAGTATGCACATACTGTAGAAACTGTAATCCCCATATCTATACACATCAGTCTTTATGTTTTTCTTAACTATCCACTCTTTGTTGATCTCGACGACATCATGATCAGTTTAAAGAACACACTTTATAATAGAAATGATTACTGCGGATATATTTAAGTTTTTACTCAAGTGTAAATATGTATAAATTTTACCTCCTATATTTCCCCTAGCTCCTCTACAAGGTGACGGATCCTATCCCATTAGAAAATTTCATATTTTCTATTGTTCATAATGTCTCACGCCATGTCCTAATCTGGGAAAAATTCGACTGCATCTCCCTACAGTTATTCAAGTACACAACTTAAATTGGGAGTGTTTATGTGTTACTTAAGTTTTTCAGCCAAGAAAATACAAGACAATACATCAATCTAGTATGCACCCAAAGAACATAAAGAGATACCACCAAAATTTTCAAAATAAGACATGAATAAACATTATGTACAATATAGACTTTTGCATTTCCAAACTCTCAAAAAATGGGACAATTTAAGAGTTCTCACCACATCCGTAATAAGATCTCTTCAACGGGTCTAAGGGTTTCATTCATGAATAACATTATTATTGAATGCTTAGCATTAATGTCTACTTACTATTTAAATAGTTTTTTTTTTTTACTTTTTCATAAATTTTCAACATAATATCTCATTTATTTAGAATTTAATTGGTGGGGTGTCTACTTACTATTAAAAGAGGACTTTTTTACATTATTATTGAATTTTTAGTACTTAAATTTTCTTAAAACTCCATAATATGTACGAATCATATTAAATATGTCTTTTAAATAAAAGGGTAAGAACATAAAAACACATATTACCATTAAAGTATCCTAAGATCCATCCAGAAACTAATTATTTGTCTTTTTTCACTATCAACAAATAGGTAATTAATTAAATAAATATACTTAAAAATTAATTCACTAAATAAAAGTGTTAACAGTAAAGTCACTATGCTTAAAAAATACACACATATCCAGATAAATTTGGCAATATAATTTAGTTAACATAAAAGTTAACTCTCAAATCAAATCATATCTAAAAATATACCAGTAATGAACAAGAAGAATCTCTCGGTTCAAAGATAAATCTAAAACAACAATATTTTGACAAATAGACCGACTTAGCACAAAAATACATGTATCAAAACAAAATGTAGCAGGGTTCATCGAGAAACCATACTAGAAAATGAACATGCCAAAATTCAAAACTGTGTTTCTTTTAAACCTTGGATTTCCTTAGACGAAAAACGAACACACCAAAAAGATCAAAATCATGATCGTGTAAAACCAAAACTCGGATCGAGTTACCGTTGGTAAATAGATAATGATGCATATGACCCTAAACAGGTGATTAGAGAGACAGACAAAGAATGAGAGTACAGGGAGAGATGAACAGTGTGAGAGGGAAAGAGACTAGAAGGAAGGTTAGAAAATGCAAGGGATGAGTGAGAGGGAGACTCCAAAGTGAGTAAGAGAATTTTTAGGGAATTTTATATTTTAGTCAAGTGTACTTAATTTTGGCACACCTAAAGACAATGCAATTTTTGGCACTGCTTTAAAGTGTGCCAGATTATCGTTAAACCATGCCAAAATTTGGCACAATTTTAAATTGTGCCAGATTTTTAATATCTGGGGGTACTAAATTATTGTTTTTGATGTAATGATTATTAATAACATTTGAGAATGTTTTTAAATGTCTAATCCTAAAAAATAATAGGTCTTTATGTTCTACCTCTATTACTGATCAAAACCCGGAATAAATCCATGGTTAATATTACAAATCTCTAGTTTATCCTCCTCTATAGATATACATCACACTTCATGTAAATCCCAAATCATCATGTGTCAAATTTATTCTCTTTTTTCCAAGAACATGCATTAAATCAAGATTATCATAAAATCCTCCGCGTGGGCATTATAACTTCATATTAAATGCAATAAACAACTTGCTTCAATTAGATGATCTAATTTCTTGTTGATGATGGTGGGTTAATTGTCTCATCTCCAATTACCCACTCAAAGATTGTATGCCCCAAGGATAAATTTCGTTAAACTCTCTTTAACCCTCACAGAAGTTCTCTCTCTTGTTCTGTCAATGCCTAACTTATGTTTTTGAAGCCTTTAACCCTAGCCTCCATTCTTTAGCATCTGATAAAACACTCCAAAAATTGTAGGTCCCTTAACCTCAATTTTCTCAAATGACCAAAATGCCCTCAATAGGTGCCGATTTGGTAAAAAATTGAGTTGGGTACACTATACCCCTCGGGTACACTATTCCGACTTTTTTTACCCATCCGAAATCATTTCTGACCTTTAAGTTATCATCCGAGTCACTAAAAATATACTTCAAACTCTCTTTAACCCTCTCAGAAGTTCTCTCTCTTATTCTCTCAAAGTCTAACTTGCTTTTTTGAAGACTTTAACCCTAGCCTCCACTCTTTATCATATGATAAAACACTCCAAAATTCGTAGGTCCCTTAACCTCAATTTCTTAAATGACCAAAATGCCCTCAATAGGTGCCGTTTTGGTCAAAAATTGACCTGGGGCATAAACTATACCCCTTGGGTACACTATTCTGACTTTTTCGACCCATCCAGAATCATTCATGACCTCTAAATTATCATCCGAGTCACTAGAAATATATTACATATCTCAACCTCTAATTAGTTTACACGTGACTCCCTATTGAGATAAAATAAAATACGTACATATCACTCGATATGCCGTATAACACTAATAATCAATTATTTACCAATCACAATTAGTAGCATTAAATCATTTTGTTAATTAGTATCTATCTCTTGATTAATATTTAACCATTACATTTTCTCATTTAATCACATTAAATTACTTCACTCACGTAATTTAAATAAAACGTATTTTCTCCATTAATTCTCGAATTAATTAAATTATAAAAATGCAGAAATACGGGATATTACACCACGCAAGGGGTAGGTCGCTAGCATTTAGGGAAATGAAAGTGGGATACTCATGTCCATATATGTAAAAGGATGTAGTTGTCTATTTTTTAAAGTACAAAAAATATCAGCTCTTCTCATTGTTGGTACATTAACCGACTGGAGACCTCAAATCCCTTATAAGCACTTGTCCTTTGGCCGCCCAGTGGGGGTTGATATCGTCGCCCTATTAGCCCTGGAATTTAGCAGTAGAAAGTATTTTTCGATCATCACATACTACTTTTCTAAATTGGCTGAAGGGGAACCTTTAGAAAATTTCCGATATATCGATATGGCCAAGTTCATATGGAAGAAAATCATGACATGGTTTGACATCCCTCGGATTACTATCATAGACTATGGAGATTTGTACGAGAGAGCATCTTCTTTCAAATCTTTTGCGACGATCATATTCATCCTCTCATTTTAGAGACCTAAAATGCTTTTATGGGAGGTAGGAAAATTGTGGATTGTGTGATTGTGGCAAACGAATGTGTGGAGTCCCGATTGAGGAGTGGTGAGATGGGCATAATATGAAAACCTAACATTGAGAAGGCATATGATCATGTAAATTGGGGTCTCTTTTATATGTTGAGGATGATAGGGCTCGGGAGAAATGGTATCATTGAATCATAAGTTGTATCTCATTAGTTAAGTTTTATATGTTGGTGAATAGGGTCTCATAGGGTTTCTTTTGGAATTTTGGAGGGCTTCACCAAGGGTATCATCTATCCCCATTCCTTTTTATCTTAGTGATGGAGTATTTTCACGAGGATGATTAGAGGCACAATTGAGGTGGGGGGATTAGTGGATTTATGATTGGGGATCTAAACCCAGAGTTAGCGAGAGTTTCTCATCTACTATTTGTGTATGACACGATGATTTTTTACAATGCGCTAGAGGGCCAGGTAATATCGCTTAGGTTCTTGTTGTGTTTAGAGGGAGAGTCAGGGTTACATATCAATGTGGGGAAATACGAGATGATATCAGTTTGGGGGAATGGATAATGTGGGTCATATGATGGCTATGTTAAGATGTAGGGTCGATGCGCTTCCCTTTATATATGTTGAACTTTTTTAGGGGATAAATTCAAGTCTAGATCTATGTGGAACCCAATTCTCGAGAGGGTGAGGAGAAGGTTCATATGGTGAAAGAATTGGTCTCTTAAATGAGGAGACTAACATTGCTTAAAAGTATGCTATCGATTCTACCAGCATTTTTGTTATCATTCTTACCTCTTTGGGGATAAATGTGTGAGATTTTGGAGATGATGATGAAGGATTATTATAGAGAAGAACTGAGGAGAGTTTTAATTATTTCTTAGTGATTTATGAGGAGGTGTTTAAGACATTAAATGAGGGCGGATAAAGAATGAAGAGATTGGACCCATTTAATAAAGCCTTGTTAGGAAATTGGTTATGGAGGTTTAATAGAGAAGAAGGCTAGTTGTAGAGGAAAGTAGTGATGGTTAGGAGTGGATACTCTAGCTATAGGTGGAGGCCAAGTGTGGAGAGATTCACGCATGGAGTAGGGAAGTGGAAAAGCATTACTCAGGGATGAGAGGAATTTTCTTACTTCACGACTTTCTAGTTAGGGAATGGAAGAAAATATATATATTTTGGAGCGATAGGTGGGGGAAAGATGGCACTCTAGAGGATCTTTTACACATAATGTACCATTTAGGAAGAGCTAAGGAGGGCATGATGGCGGATCACGTGTTGAGGGGAAGAGATAGAGTCATGTGTAACCCAAAATTTAAAAGAAGACTACATGATTGGGACCTCAAGGTGGCGGCAAACTTTTTGGGATGGTTAGAAACGACACCAGTTACAACATGTGTGGAGTATTCTTTATGATGTGCTAGTAGTAAGACAATACTATTCATAGTTGAAAGACTTTACATAGTACTATTGGGCGTTAAGAGCACTTCTTTCCCGGGGAAAGAGGTTTTAAGAGTGAAGGTTCCCCCTGAAAATCATTTTCTTCATATAAACTACTACTAGACAAGATATCTTTATGATGGAAAGGTTGCACATGAGGGGAAGATGGATGACCAATCGATGTTAGCTATGTAAGGCGAAAAATGTGTCGACTAATTATTTTCTCCTAAAATGTTGGTTGACGAGGGATTTATGGTATTTATTCTTATCCATATGTCTGGTCCGATGGGTTATGTCTCTGTCAGTGAGAGAGGAGATGACAACGTGGAAATGTCGAGTCCGATGGGTTATATCTCCATCAATGATTATTTTCTCTCTAACATCTTCTTGTGAGCCTGACTACTTGAACGACCATAAACCAACTCTAAATAAATGCCTGTATATAAGAGGTTGAGATACAAAAGTACTTGGATCACTTTCAATGATTTCGTTCTCAAAAGTATTAGGTGAAGCGCAATTCTCGAGCTTCTTTAAGTTGTCCAAATAATCATTAAACTCCTTGCAAGTTGCTATAATTTTCAACTCTGTAGTAGCAAGGTCATCAGATTGATTTTTGCTAATAATAATGAGTTCTTCCAAAGTAGGCTTCCTTGGTTCTAGCACCTCGTATTCCTCATTTGGTTGAAAACATTCTTCAACTTCAAAAATATTGGAAGAAAAATCCTCATTGGGTTCAAATAATGCATCTAACTCTTGCTCCCAATAACGATTTTTTTCTCGATATTCTTTTTCAAGTCTTTCTTCTTCAAGAAATTCATTTTGATAAATTTGGATGGCCTTAACACTGGGCTTGTATTTATGAGACTCATCTTTAGTGATATTGGTCCAATGTTCATAACTCTTTAGCGCCTCCTCCTCACTATTCTCATAACAATTAAAGCCACCAAAAGAGTTAAAGTAAGACATTTTAAATTGGGCAATTCAAGAACGTGACAGCCATATTTCTGGAAAAAAAATTAGATTTTTTTTAAGGTCAAATTAGGGATTAACCAGTCTAACCTAAAGTTTACCTAATTCCCCGGCAACGACGCCATTTTGATCGAGTGGAAAAATAGAGCGTCCATATAAATACACTAGTCATTGTTATCGGCTTCCAACCGCAATACAAAAACCTAAACTTTAACTACAGTCTTGCACAGTATAGTGGCTAGTGTGGGTATCGAATCGTCTGGGAGTTAGGATGTGTGAACGTGATGACAAAGGTAAGGTAGTTCAATCCTGAAGTTGATATTAAAATAAAATAAAAGAAAAAGATGATTGATTTTTGGATTTTATGTATGAATTAACTAAATTCAATTCAATTAAATTAACCTATGCATGTAAAATTAACTAACTAAGAAGGAATTAATATGAATGAAGAAATGGGTTAAGAATACACTCCCCTAAACCCTACTGTGTATGCCAGTACAAAATTAGTCATAAATTAGATAATTGATCAGACCCAGTCTTTAGTACTCCAAAGCATTACATATATGAGGTTCAAGCCCGCATCATACATAATCAAATAATGTGTAAAGTAGTGTCGTAATAGTTCACACGCGTTGCATCCTTAAGCACCTCGGTTACCTAGGGCAAACGAGGTCAAAAGGTTTACAATGGTTGTGAAACTATACAACACGATGTAATCACTTACTTAATTTAGAGGACAAATTTTATATCTATGTATACCACATCAGATTGGGTTCATGCATCCCCACCCTTAAAAACATAGCTTAACATGATTAAAATAAAAGAAAACTTAAAACTGAAAGTGCAGGAATCCATAACTAAATCTAAAAAATTTAGAACATGACATGAATTGAGATTGGAAAACTAGAAAACAACAATTAATTAAACTAACTATGAAAGCAATAAAAATAATAAATTAAAATTACTTGCAATGGATGAATGATGAATCTTGAATAGATCTTTAAATCTTGAATAGTAGCCAAACTTCAAAACTAGGGTTCTTGGATACCAGAATCCTTTAAAAACTAACCACTAGCCTCCTACAATGTGATGTAACAAAAACTCCTTTCTTCCTACTAGGGTTTGCCCTTTTATTTATCTCAAAAATGACTCTTAACATGCCTGTCTACGTTTTACAACTAATAAAAAGGAATTATACAAGAAATTTCAAGAGTTGAAACTCTTCAGCTTCCAAAATTAATTTCAACTTTGACTTTCTGTCTCCAACTTTAAATGGGAATAACTTCTTCACCGTAGCTCGGATTGGGGTGAAATTTTTTCCAATGTTCTTGTAATTTAGAGATCTTCAACTTTTTAGTTTTCCCCACCCCCATAATATATATGTAAAATTACAAAAATTCCCTTGAACTCCCCATTTCTTGCTTTCTTTCACTGTTTTGCGTTCTCTTTCACACTAATTTGCATGAAATACCTGTAAAATACATAAGAGATATAAAAAATACGAAATACTTGCCAAAAAGGGTTAGTAGCATAAATATAAGACAAATACAAGCTATTTACAATGCACGGGATCATAAAAAACCGAAATTAATGGGATAAATGTGAAGAATTTATGCCTAATCAACTACTACTAGATAGGATATCTTGATGATAAAAAGGTTACAGATGAGGGGAATACGGATGACCAATCGATGTTAGCTATGTAAGGCAAAAAATGTGTCGACTAATTATTTTCTCCTACAATGTTGGTTGACGAGGGATTTATGGTATTTATTCTTATCCCTATGTCTGGTCCGATGGGTTATGTCTCTGTCAGTGAGAGAGGAGATGACAACGTGGAAATGTCGAGTCCGGTGGGTTTTATCTCCGTCAATGATTATTTTCCCTCTAACATCTTCTTGTCAGACTGACTACTTGAACGACCATAAACCAACTCTAAATAAATGCATGTATATAAGACGAATTAGTGAGTTATCACACAGAGTTTTGGCGAATAATAAAATACAGCCGATGAAAGGCCTACAGGGAAGCCCTAGGCACCTGTGATCGATTAGGTTATGAAAATTCTTACTAGGGAATGACCCCACAAACATGTTCATTTTATTTTTTTAGTTCTAGGTCTATGGTTTGATGTGATGATATAACCTAAAGGTAAGACCAGAAGACAAAATATTATATAGAAAAGAAAAATAGAAAAATTTCCATTAGGTCAATAGTCTTTCCTTATGAAAACTAAGGGAAGTCAATGGCCATCAAGAAGCACCTGGATCCCACATGGCCCCTCAATAAGATCAACAATAAACCACGAACGACATCATGATCAAGTTTAAATTTCTCAATGATGCCCTCATTAATGAGGTAAACCGTGTTTAGAAAATGCGAACTTAGTTAAAGAATCACGAATGAAAATTGAGAAAAATTAATAAAATGATAGATAAGAAGATAAGTGTGCTTAAAAGAAAGATAAAATTATAGAAACCCTTCTTCAAAGCTGCGTAGGTTTTTGAAATGGACGAGAAAGAGATGGAACAAATTTTTTGTGGTATGAAGTGTCTTTGAGCTTCCACATATACCAATCCTGATGCATGTGCAATGAGTATAAAAGTAAACAATTACGTTTCTTTCAGTTAAGAAAAGACGTTGAAATTACCAATGTGCCCCTAGGAGATCAACGGACTAAAAATTTCCAAATTTTGGGGCATTTATGACATTTTCCTATGCCCGTCAATGAACTTTGTTATTCTTGCAGAGTGAAGACCTACCAAAGCATCAACAGTCGACCTAAACACAAAGGCAAATGACCTCAAAGAAGCCCTTAGCTTTTGAGGCAATTGTGCAGTCTGGATTTATCGCAGCCTCAACAAAGGCGCTATAGACAACGTGCACCTACCATTAATGAAGATTCAAAGTTATGGAGGTATCCCATATTTCTATCACTTGGAAAAACTCAAACTGATAAGGTAAAAGTTTGAACTTATGGGAGAACTATTAACAGAGCTTAGGAATATCTTAAGTTTCTTTATAAACGTAAACCCTCCCCTCATTTAGAGGGGTGAAGTTATATTATATTGTCGAGCAATACTATAACTATGCTAATCAGTTTTCTAAGTTGATAAAGAACAAATCCTAGACCCTGTAGATGTAGTCACGTTGTCCAACCACGTACATCTTGTAGTTTGTGTTTTTTATCCTTCTCCTTGAAAACTTTAGGAAATTACCACCTACACATCCCACAAAAAAAAATTACATGTTTTGAGATGATGACACCTTTAATAACGAGCATAACATTTATGATTATGAAATTTATACTGATAAATCTTTAATAGAGTGCAAATCAAAAGTCAAACAAGGATGGAATTAGCATGATTATATCAAAATTTACAATAGGCCAACTCCTATTTAACTTTATTTTCACTGGAATATATATTTTTTTTATTAATGACATTATTATGGGCTAGTCTCATTTATTGGATCAAAGATGCATAAAATTCCATTGACTTTTCTTTAACGCACCAAGTCAATTTATTAGGGAGCGCATATATATAGATAAAGGGGTAATAGGTACCAAGTTCCATTGACTTGGTCAATGATGAAAGAGATCCCTTGATTGGGCAATGATGGAAGAGATCCTTTGATTGGGTCAATGGTGTCAAATATCATATTTTGCCAACCAAGTGCATAAAAATGATCAACATATCCCGTTTGACAATTGTTACCTCGTTTTTACAAAAATGACCGATAAAATCTTCAAAAGTCCACAACTTTAAATCTACAAATCCAAAACTCAAAAAATTTATGTATTTGGAATCTACTCATCAACATTTATCGAACAACACAAATATGCAGTGTTTTTGACAAAAATCGAAACAAATTTATTTACTATTTTTGCAAAAACTCCATTTTTGGGCAACAAGTCCATTTTTCCAGTGAAACACCTTCTTCCATAGATCTGGGGATGGTACCTATGGCGCGGATCAAAAAATGAAAGAAATAGGAGACGAGAGAGAGAAACGAGGAGAGGGAAACACTTAGGTGAGGATTTCGACTGTTGGGTGGGGTGCGGGTGGGGTGCGGTGCTGTGCTAGAGAGGGGGAAGGAGATTATGTATTTGTTTTTGGAGAGAAAGTAAATGGGTTTAAAATGGGTATGGGTGAGGGGTTTATTTGTCTAAAATATGTATTTTATAATGGAAAAGGACTTGGTGCATTAAAGAAAATTAATGAAATTTTATGCATCTTTTACTTAATAAATGGGACTAGTCCATAATAATGCCTTAGACAATTTTACCACTCACCCATATGCATTTTAAATTCACTTACTATTTTTAAAAAAACAGACACATAACCTCTATCTTTCTTTCTCTCTCCCACACTCTCTCTCTCTATCAATCTCACCCCACCCACCCTACTAGAGACTTTTTAGAACAATCCATCGAAGACGCTCATTGGAGGCCATCAAATATCCTCGCTCACGTATTTATCTCTCCCCATCTCTCTTCGTCTCTCACTCTCCATCTATTTATTTTTTTTGGTCTGCGCCAATGACACCATCGTCGAAGCTGGAGAAGAATGTTTTTTGCTAGAAAAATAAAAGTTTTATAGAAACAGTAAATTAATCTTTTTCAATATTTTGGTCAAGAACATGAGAATATCGATGTTGTTTGATAGATCTTAATGAATAGATTCCAAAAATATAAACTTTGTGAATTTTAAATTTGTCAATTTCAAGTTAAAGGAATTTTAAAGATTTAATTATGTTTTTTGCGAAAAACAATATATACTTATCTATCAAAAATATTTTGTGGGGCATGTTGGTCATGTTATTTGTAACACCTTGTAATTTTTGGGTCATTATTTTAATTAATTTAATTCGGTAATTAGTGATTCTTAATTAATGAGAATTAATTAATGGGAATATTTAAAAGTGGTTATATTTAAAATAAGTTAACGAGTGAGGATTTATCTTAGAAATATAATCCGAATGGCAATTTTTAGTGTGCGGTTGAGTCCGGTAGGATTGAATCAGTCCAACAGAAGTGGGCACATTCATATATTGGGTATTGGGGTCCAATTACACATGTGTGAACTTAATAAATAGAATTTGGGCCATTTTAATTAGGGCCCATAGGCCCAAAACATGAATATTGTTTTAACCCTAAGATGTGTAAGGGGTTAGGCATCATTAAGTCATAATAGAAGACTAAAGGGAGAAAATAAAGGGAGAGCTAAAGGAAAAGTGAGTTTGGGGATTTTAAAGAGGCAATTGCAATTCAACTTCATCTTTCAAAGCCCTAGATAATCTTGGTTAAGGCAAGTGGTTTAAATTTTGAGTATTAATTTGTATCTAGCTATTCATATCAAAAGAGGTGTAATCTAATTGAATTCTACTGTTAGTTCTTGCCTAAATTGGGGTGTCCTCTTTATAAGGATTATAAATCTGTAGGTTATTTGATAAATAATGTATTTGATGATTGAGGTTTGAAAATTTGATGAAATTGTTAGGGCTAGATTTGTGATAGCAAAAGAATGGATTTAGGATAAATCTTGAAAAGTTTTGATGAAAAAATATGTATAGCATTGAGGTATTTACTTCTCTAAGGGAGATTCTGTTTGCGAAGCCCTATAGAAAATCGTGTTTTCTAACTTTTGTTCTCTGATACGTTTTCTCCAAAACGGCTCCAAAATGCCCCAAAACAACATTTTAAAGATATGGGCAGATTCGTGGGGTACATTTTAAGGGGAAAAAATAGTTGTTATTTCGTTGGAGATTGCCTAGATTGATAGGTGTGATTAATTACTCTTAGGTCAATTAGAGGATTAATTAAATAGGGGAGATTAAGATTTATGATTGAGTGTTTGAAACCTTGTAAATTAAGTGGAGGAAACTTAATTGGATGATATTGAACATTGAATTGGGAATTTTGAATGTCGGGCCGAGAGAGAGAGTTCGGTATAAAATGGTAGGGTGACAACATGATGTAAGAACATTTTGTCCATTGTCAATATGTATGTCGTACGCCGTTACACCATTGAAGAAACTCAAGATCGCATCTACATCAACGGATCCGAATATCAAAGCGTCTTCAACATCATAACCTCTCGAGAATAAACTTGGTAAAGTTTTGTTTTTAAGTCCCTTAAAGTTTCATACTTAGTATTGGGAAATATTTATGAAATGTTTTTTATAAAAATAAGAAGTAAGTTTTTTATAGCAAAATGAGGCTTTTAAAAGTTTTTTTTATTTTCTGGTGAATCGGACCGGTTCGCCTATTTAAAAAAAAATTGATCCGCCCCCGGACCGATCCGGCTCCATACCAGACCGATCCTCTTTACACCAGTAAACACCGGATCGAAACCGAACAGAAGATCCCCTTTCAAAAAATTAACCGATATTTGGATTTTTTACCACCGACTCATATTTCCTATATATATTCCTATTTCGGTGGTGTATTTTTTTAAGTCTTTGAGAAAATGTTTCTAAGAGTTCAAAAACAACAAGACTTCGTTTTTTGATGTGCCAAACATCTTTTTTATTCACACACAAAAATCTCAATTACTTTTGTGAATCTTTTGGAACCCTAGAACACAAGCTTTGTTATCGTTCAACCTTTGTGGGGAGATCTTTGCAACCGAGGGCTGCGTGTCATTGCTGAGGGAGTCTCTACAAAGTGTTATGGCTATGAGTCATTGAGGAGAGCTACGGTTCTTCCTTTGTTGTTTCAGCTGCGACTCCTTGGAGGATACTGCTTGTATTCTCTTACTGAGTTCAAGACTGTGTGTCTTTGTGGGTTGGTTGTGCGTTGATCCATTGCAGATTTCTTTATGCAATTGTATGTTGTGATTTATATATTCATAGTGAAATAAAGGTTTTACCCGAAAGGTTTTTTTTCCTGAAATCTGTGTCTCAGCATATTTTTGTGTCACATGCTTTATTTATTTATGGGTTGACACACGCACCTTAGATGCATGTTTAGGGACTCTAATTAAATAAGGGGTACTTGGAAACTTGTGAATTTAATTTAAATCAATTATCACACATTCGCACTTTTCAAATTGGTGTCAGAGAAGGTTGCGCTAATTTATTGCGTATTCCTATTTTTCGCAAAATTGTGTGATATTGATTTTTTTTAAATCAGTTTTGTGAAAAATCGCAATTTTTCGATTGAATGCCCATTTAATGAGGAGCCTATTTTTGAAAAAGTTGACGACCATGCTGAAAAATTAAAAAGTTTGAATTTGAAACTTTACAAAAGAATTAAAGGATTGGAAAAAGAAAATTCTCTTTTTAAAAGTAAGATTGAATATTTGCAAGCGTTTCAAACTCAAAATGATATTTGTCGTTAGCACTTTGGTAATTTGTGTATTGATTTTGATTCTTGGAAAATTTCCAAAAAGAAGAGTGATGGGAGAGTCCTTATTTTCGAGAAGGAATTAAAGGACTTAAAAAATTCTAGGGTTCTCGTTTGTGCCGTCGAGGATAAAAAATTAATCAATGAATTTACGGCACGTGAAAAGACTCTTAGGGATAAGTTTGTTTTAATTGAGGGTGAGCGCGATAAACTGTTAAGTTTAATTGAAAATTAGAAAAAGAAATCCATGTCTTTGGAAGGGTCTAATTCTTTGCTTAAGTTAAATATTTTGAAGTTAAAAAATGATTTGACAGACTCAAGTAGGCTTGATTGTGATGGTAATGGCTCATCGTGTTCTCATGCTTCTAATGCTAAAGCCAAAACCATTATTTGGTTTAGAGGGTCAACTAATTCCAAGGATGTTAGAAAAGATCACACTTTAGGTGTCGTTTCACCCGTTTACACATGTTCATATTGTGGTAGAAAAGGTCACCTTGGGAGATTTTGTTTTGATCTTGGAAGAGGTCCTAGGAATTTGAAGTCTAGTGTTTTGTTGGTTCCCAAAACCCCGTGTCGACGTGTTATATCCACTTGGGTTAGGAAATCACTTTTGGATACGCTAGATTTTAGAATAGTTAGATTCTCATTTCCTTGTACATGATTTTTCTCTCGCCATATCATATACATGATTGTGTTTAGATGCTTGTCATACACTAGTTGTGGTTTCATGATATATATTTGCTAGTGTAATGACATGTACTTTTTGTATATATTTTTTATTTTGAAAAATTTTGAAAAATACAAAAAGATTTTATTTTGACAAAATTTTTGAAAAATCCAAAAAGATTTTTTATATGTTGTTTTCACCATTTATGGATGGATAGTTAGGATGACCAAGTCACAACATCATTCCATTATTTTCATGTGACTATTTGATTGTGTTTTGAGACAATAGGTCAAATCATCCTTGTGCTTTATAATGTTTGGAGTCATTAAGATGTAATTTAGTGTTACTTCCTATATGTTTGACTCATGATTTCCTTTATTGCACACATGAACGGATTTGTTTGATTATTGTGCTTGTCTTATCACATGTTGGTTGGGTGTTTTCACTTCAATCCTGTCCTAAAAACGAATTAAGCGCGATAAATTTTGATAAGAATATTATGCATATAAAAACCGTTTTGTGAGTTTGTGTGTTTTGTTTGAAAACGGGGAAGGGCTGCGAAAGGTTCATTTTTCCTTTGCGAATATTTAGCCACCGTTAAATTGAACTACAAATGGAGGAATTTCTATTATCCAAGGTCCAAAGAGGTTTAAAAGAGCCCGAAAAAATTTAAAGGCAATAAAAAGAAATTCATGCCAAATTATGGGCCATCTAGGTTTCATCATCAATTCTCCAAAGTTTGAGAATTTAGTTTATACACCTCTAAAAGAAAATATGCATGAGGAAGTTTGGTTGGAGAATTTAAAATAGGTTTGCACGTCCTTGAAATGCTTGAAAATGAGCTACATAGTTTTGGGCGTTATTGGGGTGGAAATCATTTTGCCTCTGATTTGTTGATTTGCATAAGACGATGTCATCTAAATTCAACAATCTTTACACCTAAAGTTACTTTTGCTTTTCATTCGTTAGGAGTACACATATGCATCGTGCACATATGATTGATTGAGTTGATTTACCTATCGAATGTGTTCACACCCATTCATTCCATTTCCATGACTTGGTTGTTTGAGTCTAAATCCGTGGTGTGATTTTTGTAGCATATTTTTTTTCAAATGTATCTTATCTTTGTATGAAAAATTGAAAAATTAAAAATAGTTTGTGCATTTGTTTTTTAGCATCTCCTTGCAAGAGCACGTTTACCATATTGTTTGATGCCCTATTTTGTGTACCGTGACACCCCGATTTTGCTTATTTAATTCATTCTTTACATTTGTCTATTTAGGGACATCATAAAAAGGGGGAGAAAGAATTATCATTTTATGGGGGAGTTTGAATTTTGGGGGAGTTTTTGAGATTTAGCTTATGCTTTTATCATAAATTGGTATCTATGTTTATCTCATTTCAAACTCGATACATCACGTGTTATTTGCTTTGTCTCATGTGTGTAGGTATGAAGATTGAAGATCAATATGCTGCACACCCTGATGAGAAAGCTTTGAGATTTGATGATTGTTGAATATTGAAGAATAAACGATGAAGATTTAAACATTTGTATCTTTCCATCTTTAGGGTTCATGGGAGGGTAGATTTGTATAGGTCATTAGTTGATAATTCGGATTTTTTATGTATGCACCGGCATAGACATAGGGGGATATTTGTAAGGACATTTTGTCCATTGTCAATATGTATGTCGTACGTCGTTACACCGTTGAAGAAACTCAAGATCGCATCTACATCAACGGATTCGAATATCAAACCGTCTTTAACATCATAACCTCTCGAGAATGAACTTGGTAAAGTTTTGCTTTTAAGTCCCTTAAAGTTTCATACTTAGTATTGGGAAATATTTATGAAATGTTTTTTATAAAAATAAGAAGTAATTTTTTTATAGCAAAATGAGGCTTTTAAAAGTTTTTTTTATTTTCTGGTGAACCCGACCGGTCCGCCTATTTAAAAAAAAAAAAAGAACCGATCCGCCCTAGGACCGGTTCGCCTCCATACCGGACCGATGCGCTTTACACCAGAAAACACCGTATCGAAATCGAACCGAAGAGCCCCTTTGAAAAAATGAACTGATCCGAGGTCGGACCGATCCGCCTCCATACCGGACCGGTCCGCCTGAGATAAACTCGATCAGATCTATTTGGATTTTTTACCACCGACTCATATTTCCTATATATATTCCTATTTCGGTGGTGTATTTTTTAAGTCTTTGAGAAAACGTTTCTAAGAGTTCAAACACAACAAGACTTCATTTTTTGATGTGCTAAACATCTTTTTGATTCACCCACAAAAAGCCCAATCACTTTTGTGAATCTTTTGGAACCCTAAAACACAAGCTTTGTTATCGTTCAACCTTTGTGGGGAGATCTTTGCAACCGAGGGATGCGTGTCATTACTGAGGGAGTCTTTACAAAGTGTTATGGCTGCGTGTCATTGAGGAGAGCTGCGGTTATTCCTTTGTTGTTTGGGCTACGAGTCCTTGGAGGATGCTGCGTGTATTCTCTTACTGAGTTCAAGACTGTGTGTCTTTGTGAGTTGGCTGCGCGTTGATCCATTGCACATTTCTCAATGTAATTGTAAGTTGCGATTTATATATTCATAGTGAAATAAAGGTTTTACCCGAAAGAGGTTTTTTCCTGAAATCTGTGTCTCAGCATATTTTTGTGTCACATACTTTATTTATTTATGGGTTGACACACGCACCTTAGATGCATGTTTATGGACTCTAATTAAATAAGGGGTACTTGGAAACTTGCAAATTTAATTTAAATCAATTATCACACATTCTCACTTTTCACATGATAATGGAAATTAATTAGAGTATAAGTAATTGAAATAAAGTCGGAACATAGACTTAAATGTTTTGGGCTTGGGTATGGGCATAATACTCCGATAGCCTGAATTTCTATATATATGTCGGTGTGTAGTACATATATATATATATATATATTTGTTTGAATAATATATATAGTAAAACTATACCAATATTAATGATATCATAGGTGGTTGCGCGATGTGGGTGAATCCCCTAGCTTGAGGAGCAGGGCGACTATAGTCCCCATGCCATAGTGTCTGTTACTTAGGGGTGGAGCCGTTATGGTATGGAGCTGACACTTTCGACGGGAACAAGGGCTGCCTCATATGCATTCGGTGATAGTATTTTATATCCGACATGTGCGTGAATGTTGAGATATGATATGTGCAAAATTATATACGGGAATTTATATATATACATGGTGTGAAATGCATAGATAATATAACTTGTGAAATGGTTATGTAGTATCAAGTTGGATATGGATATACATAAGTTAGTGTGAAATATAACTTATAACTCGTATACATGATCTGAATTGTGTAAAGGATATAACTTGTGATAATGTTATATGGCATTAAATATAATTGATTTGAATAAGCTAATGTGGCTAATAAACCATATATGTATACGTCCCTCACACAAGTTGGGATAGTGGGGAATAGTGAGATATACGAGACATGACTAGTTATGTAGAGTTAGCTAGATGGGGTGTTAATAATTTCGGTAGGCGTGCACATTAGTTGAGGGGTGAGGTAAATGCAAGGGAGTGCGCGACACAATTTTAAGTATGGAGAGCATTTTCATATTTACTTCTTGCATTTAAATTCACTTGCTAAATATTTTTAAATATTTTGGGTTCTAACCCTTGCTATAAAATATTTTCAAAAACCTTTTAGGTGTCCTCCCACAAGGGCGCTCGTCATGATTTCATCCTACAGGGTACGTGGCTGTAGTTATGTGGAGTGTTGTGGTTTCTTTGATGTAGTTTCTTATCTCATTCCATCTTAGATAGGGATCCTTTGAGTTGAACTTTTGGACTTGTACCTCTATATTCAGACTTGGCATGTATTAGTACTCTTTTATATTCTCTTTTGTGGATGGCTTGTAGTCAACGTTGTTCGACAGACTATTGTACTTACCTTGTGGCATGTTTTAGTTTTATTCTCATATTGGATTGGTTGTTGTGCTATCATATGGTTTTGGTTGGATTAAAAAAAATAAAATTTGACATCGGCTTAATGAAACGACTAGGTGGTTAGTAATTAATGAAATGAACGACAGTGATGCTAAGTATGAACTAAATGAGATTCTGATTTAATTTAATATAGGACTGATCACCCGCTATTTTATTAGGCTGGGTGTCACAGATGGTATCAACATCAGGTTCTAGTCTCCTTAGGATTTGTACGGCTTTTCACGTTTCAGCGTAGCGTTCTTTGATATAGAGCCTTATTATAGGATTGTTGTATTCCTTCACGTATGCGATTTACGTTCTCCTGCCATAGGTATAATTCATGTGATTCATATACGATTTCATTCGAGCGTGGTAGATCGAACATTAGAGAACAACCAATATGGGGCGTTAGAAGGATTGTAGGAGGAAGGGCTCAACAAAAGCCATGGGGTATTTTAGAAATAATGACACGATTGGAGTCACCATGATACATGTTTGAATAATTGAAGTTGGAGAAACCGCTGGGGTGCAGTAGTTGCCCCAAGAACCGTCGGGTAGGACAATGGTGAAAAGTTAACCCCAAGTGTAGACGACAAGGGGTAAGGGTCGAAGAAAATTTTATTTCAGAAGAACAATCCACTAGGATTTGAGGAAGGTGTGGAAGAGTGATTTACGAGTGGGTAGAGAACATCTAATTGGGATGACATATGGGGGGAGTGTAGTGTCACACAAGTCAAAATTTCGGGCAAGGAAGGTTTATTTTAGAAGAAGTATGGGGTGATGGGAGCGAGTCACCACATTTATGGGGAAATACTGTGAATAACAAGGTATTAGGGGTGTAGATTATTAAGAAAGCTCTTACTAGTGGTTAAGTAGAAAGGCAAGGAAAATTTTAGAAATTTTCCAAAAAAGGTCGGACAGTGGACGAAAGGGATGGAAAGTTGACGAAATTCGACATGATTCCATTCTACAGGGTACGTAGTTGCAGCTTTGTGGAGTGTTGTGGTTTCTTTGATGTAGTTGCTTATCTCATTCTATTTTAGATAGGGATCCTTTCAGTTGTACATTTGGACTTGTACCTCTATATTTAGACTTGTCATGTATTAGTTTTCTTTTATATTCACTTTTGTGGATGTCTTGTAGTCGACGTTGTTCGACAGTCTATTGTACTTACCTTGTGGCATGTTTTATTTTTATTCTCATATTGGATTGGTTGTTGTGTTATCATATGGTTTTGGTTGGATTAATAAAGATAAAATTTGACATTAACTAAATGAAACAACTAAGTGGCTAGTAATTAATGAAATGAACGACAGTGATGCTAAGAATGAACCAGATGAGATTCCGATTTAATTTGATATAGGACTGATCACCCAGTATTTTATTAGGCGGGGTGTCACATTAATGTGTTCAATTGTCAAAATGGGACACTTAACACCATTCTCCCTGTCAAAGGATATCTATTATCACTAACTAGTCGTAATGAGATTTAGTACCTATTACCCCTTTCTTAATTTGTGTTTAATTTTTATAAAATACAAAATTTGTGTTGTTTATAAGATATCTGTACATATATAAATGACTATGTTAAACTCGAATAACATTTTAAATTCAAATCAACTGAATATGTTATTGATATTTGTTTTAAACTAAGGGTTAACCATCCCAAACCAGCTTGTACACATCTTAGACTATTACCTTTGCCTCGAACAAGGGTTGCATAACAAAGATTACTCGCTATAGTCCGTGGCCCTAAGTTTATATGGCGGGCGAAATCGAACTCTTGACCTTGGGGGCGCTGGCCTCTTAGTCATGAGTGACCAACCACTCAACCAACCCCTTGGGGTTATTATTGATCTTCTTTTCATTCTATAAGATACTTAATAAGGTTCATAAAAATTAACTTATTAGTTTTAAACATTTCCCGTGCAACAAAATTGGCAAATTATTTAGATCTTTCACTTTCATTATAGATTTAGTTTCCCTTTTTAGTATGTATTGTCCATCACTGATCGTCTTATGCTTTACATGTATTAAGGGACCGCTAATTTTGTAGCATCTGAATGTTGAACTCTAAATGATGAACATTAAAAAACTATTTATTTTTTTAATCTTAATGAACCTCCAAATGTGCATTATTTACCTATGAATGGTGAATACATGTTATTTGGAAATTTTAACTCTTATTTATTATTTTTTGCTTAACTTTACATATTTAAAAACTACTTAACATAAAAAAGACATTAATAGTCTTAAAATAATCGAACATAACAAAAATAGTTGCATGTCCATATTGATTGTCTTAATCCTTTAACACAATAGAGATTAATAATTTCCACTTAATAATTGATGTGCCATTTACTCACGCTAATTAATCATATACTCGTGTGCTTCCCGTTCGGAAATTTGATCATAGATTGGGGAATTTTCTTGCAGGCTCATTGGCAGTTGAAATTGCGTTAGGAATAGCATCATGTTTTTTTGGATAATTCTCAAACAACTCGTCTTTCTGTTTTTTTTATTCTTTTAGGGCCATACCTAAACCAAACATAAAATATATTTAAGAATAAGAGGAAAATATCATTATTCATTCTTGAAGTTTATAGTATATAAATATTGACTATTGTAAATGATATAACTAATACAAATGTAACTAATTTCTTACTATATATAATATTGATCACATCATCATATCATACATATAATACGGAACAAATAAGCATCTCATATCCCTTACTAGTAATGTAAGTAATATGGATAATGTTATAACAAATGTAAATTTAATGGATTTCTTAATATTGATCACTTCATACATATATTATTATTTTATTTTAAGAAAAATAGTATAAAATAATATGATATATGTATTTTGTTATTTGTTAGGCAAAAAAAATGAGTGCAAATACGAATACATAAAAAGAGAATTTAAGCCATATATATATAGACATTATGTATATAAATGATATTATAAGAATAATAAAGTAATGATCATGTTCCAAAAGAAAAGTTGTTAAGAAACTTACCTTAGGGGAAGAATTCTTTGGTGCAAAGAAACAAATGGCAACTGTACGTAGAAGTAAAGGAAGTGGAAAACATGTGTAGAATAGGTAATCTGACTTTTGATAATAAAATTCTTTAACATTCAAGTAATTTATGGAAATAGATGAGGGTATAAGTGTAACTAAATTTTGGAACATTTAAGCATGAAGCATTCAGAGGGGTTGTGCCCCTGAGCACCTGATATAAAAATAGACACAAAAGTTCCATCATTGTTAAAAAACAAACAACCAAACCAACCTTAATGCGGAATTTTATTAGTTTCCAGCATTCAGAGCCCAAGTCGAACACTCCCAAAGTCATAATTTTTTACTTGCATAGTCATTGCGTAAATAACTAACATTCATTTTATCTTTTTTCTGGGCATTGACATGAGGCACTTCATAAACATATCCATAGCCAATTTAGCAAAGATCTTGCATTTTTTGTATTTTATTATAAGACGTATTATGATTACTGTAAGTGTAGCATTATTTTGCTTAAGATGTAATTTATTAAGATTGTATTAATCGTTCCTTTTTATTTGAATGGAGTTGAGGTTAACTAATTATTGAAACAATATACATCTTAATAAATTAGTTAACCTCAACTCCATTCAAAAGATGTATATTGTTTCAATAATTAGTTAACCTCAACTCCATTCAAATAAAAGGAACGATTAATACAATCTTAATAAATTACATCTTAAGCAAAATAATGCTACACTTACAGTAATCATAATACGTCTTATAACAAAATACAAAAAATGCAAGATCTTTGCTAAATTGGCTATGGATATGTTTATGAAGTGCCTCATGTCAATGCCCAGAAAAAAGATAAAATCAATGTTAGTTATTTACGCAATGACTTTGCAAGGAAAAAATTATGACTTTGGGAGTGTTTGACTTGGGCTCTGAATGCTGGAAACTAATAAAATTCCGCATTAAGGTTGGTTTGGTTGTTTGTTTTTTAACAATGATGGAACTTTTGTGTCTATTTTTGTATCAGGTGTTCAGGGGCACAACCCCTCTGAATGCTTAATGCTTAAATGTTCAAAAATTTAGTTCCACTTATACCCTCATCTATTTCCATAAATTACTTGAATGTATAAGAATTTTATTATCAAAAGTCAGATTACCTATTCTACACGTATTCCACTTCCTTTTCTTCTACATACAGTTTGCCATTTGTTTCTTTGCACCAAAGAATTCTTCCCCTAAGGTAAGTTTTGTTATGTCTACTATTTATAAATAACAATTGTACAGAATTATGAATTTAATATAATTACAGAATTAAAACAGAATTAGAGAAATGAAACACTTACTTGAATTTGCAGAAATAATAAAAGAATTAAAGATAAATCCGAGCCCTGTTATGAACAGTGTCCTTAAGACAATTTATTCCCTCCAATGTGCTCCGAGATTGATGAATATTGTCTCCCAAGATAGAACGGATTTTTCCAATTAATTATGTAGCACAACAATAATTAATTTCAACGAACTCAAATTCTGTGGCTTTTACTCAACAATACTACAACAGATGTTATGCAGGAGAAAGAAATTTCGGAACAGAATGAGAGGAATATTCTGGGAAAAAATGACAGCAATTCTGGAGGAGGGAAAATTTTTCATTATTGAATTCTGTAGGAGAAATGTTTAATTTATAGCTTTTGTGTTGACTGTTGGAACAGTCAACCGAAATTAAATGTCAAAATCAGTTAATCAGTTAAACAAAATTAACTGTTGGCAATAACTGCTAACAGTTTATTAATTAATTAATTAATTTCATAATTAATTAATAATTAAACCCAGAAAGTTAAATAAATTTGGCCAAAAAATGTAGGAGATTTTTATAAGCCTGAGCCTAAGCCCGAACCGAGCCGAGCCGGACGGACGGACGCGCGCGCATGGACTTTTGACCGAAAGTCAACCCGTGCATAGCTTAGGTCATCTCCCCTTCAAAGAGTTGGGATACCCCCAAGGCATCCAAGCCTTAGTCCATACTTGGGGTGTTATTAACACATCAAAATTCCACTACTCTTCCAATGTGGGACAATAGTTAAAATATACCCAATTTATTAACTTTCATTGCTTTGTGAGTCACTTTGGGGACATATTTATCATTCATAACTTATTGAAATTGGACATATGAATATACTACGTTAATCTCCTTGCGGAGGTGAACGCGTTCGTATATGGTCCCACAATTTTCGTAGTGTGGGTCCCACCTAAAGTTGAGCTCAAAGTAGCTCAAAAATCTGTCCAGAAAAATCTGGACAGCTTTATAATACCCAATTCAAGTCCAATTTTCCAACAATCCCCCACATGAATGATATATCGCTATAAATAAAACAAAATAGATGTTGATGCAGATGCAGACACAAGTTGAGTAAAACTGAAGACTTATTGCATTGGGAGAAGTAGCCTAGTGGCCTTGAACTTTCCTTAGTGATATACTATCGGATTTACTTGGTTAATCAGTAGACTTCACGTCCTTGAATCGTCAACCGTTTTTGTAAACCTAGACAATAGTATTCACACAATAATTCTTCAACACAGTTGGTTCTCACGTTTGTGTTCATTTTGGCAGTGAACACCACTTGGTTCCGCAAGTATTTTAGAGAATATGCCTTTCATTATTCTCATAGAAGTGGCCCCCTTCTTACTCACGTAGGTGACTTCCATAAAGAGTATTCTGCAATACCCCACTTAGACGTACTAAGATATAGATGTCATTAAAAGCATAACTTATCCTAATTTCACGGCAGATATGCACTGTCTCATCTTTGGAATGGATAGGATTAAATATCCTCCAGTGCTTACTGAATACAACGTAGTTCGGTTTGCCCATTGAACCTAGATCTTGGGATCTCCAGTCAGCTAGGTTGGGTTGCCACTATATTGATTCTTATTTATTTATAGGCTTTAGACCCATTCCTCTCGATGATCTTTCAACTTGCTCTCGGTTTAAACCTTTCGTTAGTGGATCCGATATATTATCTTTTGACTTTACATAGTCAATTGAGATAATTCCGTTTGAGAAAAGTTGTCTAACGGTATTGTGTCGACGACGAATATGTCGTGACTTTCCGTTATACATGTGATTTTGTGCCCTTCCAATCGCTGATTGGCTATCGCAATGTATACATATTGCGGGCACAGGTTTAGACCAATTTGGAACATCCTCTAAGAAATTTTGAAGCCATTCACCTTCTTCTCCAGCTTTGTCTAGTGCAATGAATTCAGATTCCATTGTCGATCTAGCAATGCACGTTTGTTTTGAGGATTTCCAAGATACGGCTGCACCTCCGAGGGTAAATACATACCCACTCGTAGACTTAGAGTCTTTTGTATCAGATATCCAATTTGCATCGCAATGTCCTTCAAGAACAGCTGGATATTTTGAGTAGTGCAATCCATAGTTTTGAGTATATTTTAAATAACCCAAAACTCTCAATATAGCTTTCTAGTGATCTCTTCCTGGATTACTCGTAAATAGACTTAGCTTACTTATTGAGTATGCTATGTCCGGTCGCATACAGTTCATGATATACATTAAACTGCCGATAATACGAGAATATTCTAGTTGAGATATGCTTTCACCATTATTTCTTGCTAGATGTAAATTTACATCTACAGGTGTCTTGGTAGGACTAATATCATACTTCTTGAATTTTTCAAGTACTTTCTCTATGTAATGAGATTGAGATAATATAAGTCCATCCGATGTTCTAGAAATTTTAATTCCTAATATAACATTGGCGATTCCCATATCTTTCATGTCAAATCTACTACTCAACATTTGTGTTGTAGTTTTGACAATTTCCAAGTTACTACCCATGATAAGCATATCATCAACATAGAGGCATACAATGACATATCCATTATGAATGTATTTAAAGTAAACACATTTATAACATTCATTAATTTTGAAACCATTTGATAACATCGCATTATCAAATTTTTCATGCCATTGCTTAGGTGCTTGTTTTAATCCATATAGTGATTTAACAAGCTTACATACTTTTCCTTCTTGTCCGGGAGCTTTGAACCCTTCAGGTTGCTCCATATAAATTTCCCCGTCTAGTTCACCGTTTAAGAATGGAGTTTTTACATCCATTTGATGTATTTCAAGTCCATTAATAGCAGCTATTGCTATTAACATCCGAATGGACGTTATTCTTTTTACTGGTGAATATGTGTCGAAGTAATCCAACCCTTCCTCTTGCCTATAACCTTTAGCTACAAGTCTAGCTTTATATTTATCAATTGATCCATCGGCCTTCAATTTCTTTTTGAAGATCCATTTATAACCTAACGGTTTTGAACCTGGTGGAAGATCCACTAGTTCCCATGTATGATTTTGCAATATGGATTCAATTTCACTATTAATTGCTTCTTTCCAATTGGAAGCATCGGGTAAGGATATAGCTTCTTTATACGATTGAGGTTCATTTTCTAACAAATATGTTAGAAAATCTGGACCAAAAGAAGTCGAGGTTTTTTCTCTTTTACTACATCTTGGTTCATCCTCTATTGATTCAATAGGTTGATGAGTACCACTTGTAGTAGCTTGATTTGTCCTTTTAGAAGGACCAGATTCTCGGGTCATGTTATACGGGAATTCATTTTCAAAAAATGAAGCATCCCTCGATTCAATAATCGTATTTACATGAATGTCCGAAATCTCAGATTTACAAACTAGAAATCGATATGCATTGCTATTAGTAGCATAACCGATGAATACACAATCCACGATTTTTGGCCCTATTCTTATCTTTTTAGGTTTAGGAACCATCACTTTAGCTAAGCACCCCCACACTCGTAAATATATATAGGAAGGTCTCCGACCTTTCCATAATTCATAAGGTGTCTTGTGAGTCTTTTTGTGAGGTACTTTATTGAGAATGTAATTAGCAGAAAGTAAGGCTTCCCACCATAAATTTTGTGGAGCTCCTGAACTTAATAACATTGAGTTCATCATTTCTTTCAAAGTACAGTTTTTGCGTTCAGCAACACCATTTGATTGAGGATAATGAGGATCGGTTGTTTGATGAATAATCCCATTTTCAGAACAAAATTCCTCAAATGGGTATTCATATTCACCTCCTCTATCACTTCTAATAGCCTTTATCGTTTTGCTTAATTGATTCTCAACTTCATTCTTATATTGTTTAAATGCATTAATAGCCTCATCTTTACTATGTAACAAATATACATAGCAATATTTTGTGCAATCGTCAATAAAAGTAATAAAATACTTTTTTCCACCTCTAGTTTGAACAAATTTTAAATCACAAATATCGGTGTGAATTAAATCTAAAGGTTCAGTTATCCTTTCAATATAATGGAAAGGTAATCTTGTTAATTTAGATTCCACACAAATTTCACATTTATGATTTTTATCAATATTAAATTTTGGCAAAAATTCCAAGTTAATTAATCTACGCAATGTATCAAAATTAACATGTCCCAATCTAGCATGCCAAATATTAGATGACTCAATCAAATAAGAAGAACTAGCAATTTCATTTATTGAAACAGATGTTTTTGGGGTTACAGTAAGAACATTGAGTTTAAAGAGCCCCTCATTTAGGTAGCCCTTTCCTACATACATGTCATTTTTAGACAACACAAAGCGATCAGACACAAACACAAGCTTGAAACCATTTTTAGTAAGGAGAGATCCAGAAATCATATTCTTTCGGATATCAGGCACGTGAAGAACATTGTTGAGAGTAAGTTCCTTTCCAGAAGTCATTTTCAAAGCAATCTTTCCTTGTCCAACCACCTTAGAAGTGGAAGAATTTCCCATAAAGAGGTTCTCCTCATTTTCCAAAGGCTTATAGGTGGAGAACATCCATTTGTTTGCACAAATGTGTCGTGTGGCTCCAGTGTCGACCCACCATTCCTTGGTATTTCCAACCAAGTTACATTCAGAGACAACGGCTGAAAGATTCATATCCGCCAAATCATTGACGATATTCACACCCTCAGTTACATTTGATTGAGGATTGTTTTGATTTTGCTTCTTCGGCTTACGACACTCGCTTGAGCGGTGTCCAGGTTTACCACAATTGTAGCATTTGCCTTTGAACTTTTTCTTGTTATGTTTGGAAGTGCCTTCCCCATCATGTTTTCGTTTGTTCTTCTTAGGACCTTCAACGACATGGACCTTCGTTTCCATCGGATTCTTCCCACTTTTCTTTTGAGACTCACGGTTGTCTTCTTCGATTCTTAGCCTGACCACCAACTCCTCCACATTCATCTCCTTACGCTTGTGCTTGAGATAGTTTTTGAACAAAGTCCAAGATGGTGGCAACTTTTCAACAATTGCAGCAACTTGAAAAGTTTCACTAATTGACATTCCTTCAGCATGAATGTCGTGGAGGATCACTTGGAGTTCTTGCACTTGTGAGATTATAGATTTAGAATCAACCATTTTGAAGTCCAGAAAACGCCCGACGATAAATTTCTTCATCCCAGCATCTTCAGTTTTATACTTCTTTTCCAAAGAATTCCATAATTCCTTGGAAGTTTTGATAGTGCAATAGACATGGTACAAAGTCTTGTCCAAGTAGGCCAAAATATAATTTCGGCATAAGTAGTCGGAGTTCTTCCAAGCATCGACAGCAGCAACCTTTTCAGCGTTATCTCCCTCTTGAATAGAGGGGCAATCTTCATATACAAACCAACCCAGTTGGCAGGTAGTGAGATAGAAGTACATTTGTCCTTACCAACGTTTGAAGTCAGCCCCAATGAACTTTTCAGGTTTCTCCCCATGTGGCATAGATACGGGTGCAGTCACATTTGTGTTGGTGACAATCAGTTTTGTAGGAGTAGTGTTCGTACTTTGTGATTCCATTTCTGTTACAAAAACAAAATTTTTATCAATGATAAAATTCATATATAATGAATTAATCAAAACAGAATACAAAATTCTGTGCACCAATTTCCTCCAAATATAATTCACAATAAATGAATTCCAAAAGAATTCCAAATAAAATTCAGAATTAAACTATAATATAAACATAATTCCGTACAAAACAGAATTAAATATAAAATCTGTGTCACACTAATTTTTAATAATAAAAAGAATTCTGTACAAAACAGAATTATAATTTAAAGATTAAAATTTACATAAACATATTTTAACAAGAATACACAAATAAAATTTTATTTTCTAAAACAGAATATAAAAACAGTATAGAAATTAATTTCTATATCAAAACTGTTTTACTAATTTCTACAATAAAGCAGTAAATTAATTCATTTTATTCTGTCAAAATAGATTTATTTCCAACAAATAAATTTCTGTAATAAAAAAATTATGTACACTAAAACCGTAGAACTTTATAAATTGTCTTAAGATTGTTATGTCTACTATTTATAAATAACAATTGTACAGAATTATGAATTTAATATAATTACAGAATTAAAACATAATTACAGAAATGAAACACTTACTTGAATTTGCAGAAATAATAAAAGAATTAAAGATAAATCCGAGCCCTGTTATGAACAGTCTCCTTAAGACAATTTATTCCCTCCAATGTGCTCCGAGGTTGATGAATATTGTCTCCCAAGATAGAACGGATTTTTCCAATTAATTATGTAGCACAACAATAATTAATTTCAACGAACTCAAATTCTGTGGCTTTTACTCAACAATACTACAACATATGTTATGCAGGAGAAAGAAATTTCGGAACAGAATGAGAGGAATATTCTGGGAAAAAATGACAGCAATTCTGGAGGAGGGAAAAATTTTCATTATTGAATTCTGTAGGAGAAATGTTTAATTTATAGCTTTTGTGTTGACTGTTGGAACAGTCAACCGAAATTAACTGTTAAAAACAGTTAATCAGTTAAACAAAATTAATTGTTGACTGTTGGCAATAACTGCCAACAGTTTATTAATTAATTAATTAATTTCGTAATTAATTAATAATTAAAGCCCAGAAAGTTAAATAAATTTGGCCAAAAAATGTAGGAGATTTTTATAACCGAACCGAGCCGAGCCGAGCCGGACGGACGCGCGCGCGCGTGTGGACTTTTGACCGAAAGTCAACCCGTGCATAGCTTAGGTCGTCTCCCCTTCAAAGAGTTGGGATACCCCCAAGGCATCCAAGCCTTAGTCCATACTTGGGGTGTTATTAACTCATCAAAATTCCACTACTCTTCCAATGTGTCACAAGAGTTAAAACATACCCAATTTATTAACTTTCATTGCTTTGTGAGTCACTTTGGGGACATATTTATCATTCATAACTTATTGAAATTGGACATATGAATATACTACGTTAATCTCCTTGCGGAGGTGAACCCGTTCGTATATGATCCCACAATTTTCTTAGTGTGGGTCCCACCTAAATTTGAGCTCAAAGTAGCTCAAAAATCTGGACAGCTTTATAATACCCAATTCAAGTCCAATTTTCCAACAAGTTTCTTAACAACTTTTCTTTTGGAACATGATCATTACTTTATTATTCTTATAATATAATTTATATACATAATGTCTATATATATATGCCTTAAATTCTCTTTTTATGTATTCGTATTTGCATTCATTTTTTTTGCCTAATAAATAACATAATACATATATCATATTATTTTATATTGTTTTTCTTAAAATAAAATATTGAAAAATAAAATAATAATAATAATAGTAATAATAATATATGTATGATGTGATCAATATTAAGAAATCCATTAAATTTACATTTGTTATAACATTATCCATATTACTTACACTACTATTAAGGGATATGAGATGCTTATTTGTTCCATATTATATGTATGATATGATGATGTGATCAATATTATATATAGTAAGAAATTAGTTACATTTGTATTAGTTATATCATTTACAATAGTCAATAGTTATATATTATAAACTTCAAGAATGCATAATGATATTTTCCTCTTATTCTTAAAAATATTTTATGTTTGGTTTAGGTATGGCCCTAAAAGAATAAAAAAACTAAAAGACGAGTTGTTTGAGAATTATGCAAAGAAACATGATGGTATTCCTAATGCAATTTCAATTGCCAATGCGCCTGCAAGAAAATTCCCCAATCTATGATCAAATTTCCCAACGGGAAGCACACGAGTATATGATTAATTAGGGTGAGTAAATGGCACATCAATTATTAAGTGGAAATTATTAATCTCTATTGTGTTAAAGGATTAAGACTATCAATATGGACATGCAACTATTTTTGTTATGTTCGATTATTTTAAGACTATTAATATCTTGTTTATGTTAAGTAGTTTTTTAATATGTAAAGTTAAGCAAAAAATAATAAATAAGAGTGAAAATTTCCAAATAACATGTATTCACCATTCATAGGTAAATAAATCTAAATAAATAATGCACATTTGGAGGTTCAATCAGATTAAAAAAATAAATAGTTTTTTAATGTTCATCATTTAGAGTTCAACATTCAGATGCTAAAAATTAAGGGTCCCTTAATACATGTAAAGCATAAGACGATCAGTGATGGACAATATATACTAAAAAGGGAAACTAAATCTATAATGAAAGTGAAAGATCTTAATAATTTGCCAATTTAGTTGCACGGGAAATGTTTAAAATTAATAAGTTAATATTTATGAACCTTATTAAGTATCTTATAGAATGAAAAGAAGATCAATAATAACCCCCAAGGGGTTGGTTGAGTGGTTGGTCACTCATGACTAAGAGGCCTGCGCCCCCAAGGTCAAGAGTTCGATTTCGCCCACCATATAAACTTAGGGCCATGGACTACAACGAGTAATATTTGTTATGCAACCCGTGTTCGAGGCAAAGGGAATAGTCTATGATGTGTATAAGCTGGTTTGGGATGGATCACCCTTAGTTTAAAACAAATATCAATAACATATTCAGCTGATTTGAATTTGAAATGTTATTCGAGTTTAACATAGTCATTTATATATGTAAAGATATCTTATAAACAACACAAATTTTGTACTTTATAAAAATTAAACACAAATTAAGAAAGGGGTAATGGGTACTAAATCTCATTATGACTGGTTAGTGATAATTGGTATCCTTTGACAAAGACAATGGTGTTAAGTGTCCTATTTTGACAATTGAACACATTAATGTGACACCCCCCTAATAAAATACTCGGTGATCAGTCCTATATCAAATTAAATCGAAATCTCATCTAGTTCCTTCTTAGCATCATTGTCGTTCATTTCATTAATTACTAACCACCTAGTCTTTTCATTAAGTTGATGTCAAATTTTATCTTTATTAATCCAACCAAAATCATATGATAGCACAACAACCAATCCAATATGAGAATAAAACTAAAACATGCCACAAGGTAAGTACAATAGGCTATCGAACAACGTCGACTACAAGCCATCCACAAAAGTGAATATAAAAGAAAACTAGTACATGACAAGTCTAAATATAGAGGTACAAGTCCAAACGTACAAGTGAAAGGATCCCTATCTAAGATATAATGAGATAAGCAACTACATCAAAGAACCCACAACACTCCACATAGCTGCAGCCATGTACCCTATATGATGGAATCATGTCGGGCGCCCTTGTGGGAGGTCACCTAATACAAGTGATATCATTCCATACGAGTGACATTTTTCCTGCATTTAGGCAAACCTAATACAAGTGAATACCTAATAATAATAATAATAATAATAATAATAATAATAATAATAATAATAATAATAATAATAATAATAATAATAATAATAATAATGATAATAATAATGATAATAATAATAATAATAATAATAATAATAATAATAATAATAATAATAATAATAATAATAATAATAATAATAATAATAAGGAGTAGAAGTTTTCTTACTATTCAATAAAAACACAAGACAATTAGAGGTGGAGATTTTGACACATCATTAAAAAATAAAGGGTTGAAATTAATATCCCCATTCTCTCCCTTACACCCATACCCTAGTCGTCCTTCTCATTCTTTCCATATCTCATTTCCACTTTTTCGCCTCTCAACACATTCTCTCCCACACTTGAATTTTCCTCCCTACACCTCCGCCTCTTTCACTCACAGACACGCATACGCATGTAAGTACACACACACTGGTTTGATTTGTGGTTCGATTTTTGTTTAGGATAAGATCTCTTTATGTTTATTTTTGGGATTTAATTATTTTTTTGTTTGTTGTTTATTTTTTTTGTAGATCAAGACCTGATTCGACTTCAAAACGTTAAACATGTATACTCTTTTTCATTTTTATTTTGTGTTTATACATAGATTTTAGGTTAGAGGGGGTTGTAAAATTAGGCTCGATTTTTATTTATTTTCAATTTTTTATTTTGGATTTGATTGAATTTCACAAATGTTGGTTTCATTTGTTTTTTATCATGTTTCAAATTTTAATTTGGGGGTTGATCAAGTTTTGTTGCTCTTTTATTTTTGGTTTGATTTTACTATTATGATAGTTCAACAAAGCTTACACTACATAAGATTAGTTTCTAAATTTGAGAGGTCGGATTTGAATTTAGGGTATATTCTGCAATGATATCTCCCTCTCTCTCTCTCTCTCTCACACACACACACACATGAATAGACTTTTTATTCTTTGATGGATCTGCAGATTCTTACCTGTATATTTCCTAAAGTTGAAGAGTTTATTATTATTTGGGTTGGAGTTTGTTTTGTTTTATTAAGAATTGGGTCTGATAAAGATGTCGATTCACAATTAGTTTCTGCGCAGTTGTTGAAGGATTAATTTCTGCACAATTAGTTTACATAATATATGATGGTTTCTGCACAGTTGTTGGAACATATTGTATTTGTACAAATAAGGTGAAATATGGAGTCGAACGTGATGATGGCGTCCTAGATTAATAGACATTGATTCTTTATTTAGTACTAACTTATTTTTTCTTAAAAATATCCATCAACTCATTTTCTTCTTTCATTCATCAACACACATATTATAATTACAGATCTTGCATTCATTAGTACCAAATGTGTATGTTAGAGTTAGGCATTAATATGTGAAATCTTTGTAGGAAAGATTTACTAAGTTAGGGGGGGATGCTATTAGACATTTGTTAAACTTATTTGGCTACCTATTCTATTTGGATATCAGGTATTAGAGAGGCATTTGGAGATCTTTGGTACTGTTGAAGGCATTTGGATATCAGGAATATGCTTATATGCCATGTCCAACATATTAAACATCCTCCACAATGTTAACACTCGTAGCGATTTTAACTTAAGTCCTACAGACTATGATGACTCTAGCACCCTATCATTCATCATGGAAGAGGTAAACCTATAAATTTACCATTGGTATATAGTTTGTTACGTTGGATTTTGTTTTGGTAACACTGATTCGAGTTTGGGCATTTGACCTCTCTTAACTTTGATTTCTTTTAAATGACAAATTGATTTCTTGGTGGGGGTTTACACAACATTGATTTCTTGGTGCTTATTTTTTCCTTATATTCTATTTTTTCAAGACAGTTTGAGGGTAGTAACACCGATTCGGATTTTGGGAATTTGACCACTCTTAACTTTGATTTTTTACAATATGTCCATAGTTACCAGAAATTAATATGAATTAATGTTCGAACGTAAATGCGTTGTTCAATAAGTACATACCCCAACCTGATTGAAGTTTATATATCATATTTAATGTTTTTATGTAGGGCAACCCCAATTCAACATCATGGAATCTCACATGTTTCACATTTTATGGTATACCTTTTAGTCATATCTCAAATTTTAATTTTAATTCTATATATATCTCTCTGTGTTGGAATTTTAATTAGTTATGCTTTAAAAATAATTCAACTTTTGTAAGGATGATGTTCAAGGCATCAATGACGGTTATTATATATGCAAGTTTGTTACTTTAGATTTGATATAATTATTCGATTTCTTAGTTACAATTTTTTTTTACATAAACGTAAGAACAAGCTCAATAAACATATGTCAGAGGAAGTATTCAATATACATGTCATATAGTTAATTTTGGCAGAACCTCTTACTTTAGGTTCCTAACAACCTTAATTCCTGAGTATTCAATATACAAGTCATATAGTGTTGATTTTTTTCCTTTCTTAACTATATGATATCATCTACTATATTATTCTATTCCATTTAATTAAGTCAACTCCTGAGTTTAAGGTATGGAAATAAAAGGTAAGATACACTTCAACACTGTTCTTTGGAGTGATGGATTATAACTACTGAACTTATTGAGAAACATGTTTATCATTACTATAAATTTTCATTCGACATTTTAAATTTTGAATTTGATTTGTTCTCATACTTCTATTAGTTTACAAGTGTTGTATTTTGCCTTTGTGAAAACATTTAAATTAGTTGTATTTTAGACACTACTCCCAACTAACAAATTAAATATGTCACATGAATTTTATGTATACGTCTTTCCTTTTTTTAGGTATGCATCTGTGGAAGTGGAGATGGAAGGCGTAAAAGTTATGTGAATAAAAAATGAATAATGAGCAAGTTTCAGAGTTCACGAGGCAAGGATCTAATGAAAATCATATCATTGACGTCCAAGCTATCACCGATAATATGTATGGCTTGCACTATATTCCTAACTCCAAAGAAAAGTTAATATAATTGAGGTCATCAAATTTCAATGCCAGGAAACAAGTTTAGTAGGCTCGATTTTGAGGTGTTAATAGTTTCAATAGTTGAATTGTTTACATTCTTTTGGATGCATGATATTATGATTATATAATGTTTTATCCATTGACATATAGTTAGAAAGCTTTCTGCTATAGGTCTGATACTTCGGGGTTTTAAACAATTTTTTTTATCTTTGTCTCAATTCCTTTTATCTGAATGTAATTTACAATGGACGTAACTAGGACTTATTCTATTTCCACGTGTCTATTGTCAAAATGATTTTTATTATGGATTTGAATAGACTATGTACATAGTTGGTGACACATTTATGGACTACGTACAAAGTTGTTTAGGTTGCTAGAACTAATCAATTTTGAGGATTTGTTTAGTTTTTTTTTATATCACCATATATCAGTTTGATTATTTTATGTGTGATGTTATGTCGTAGGTATTTAGATCTTTGTGTTATTCAATAGTTCCAAAATGCTGTCAGAAATCTGGTGATGTATGCCGAGACATTTGGTAAAGACTTCGTGATGTATGCTGAGACATGCTTTCAGAAATTTAGTGACAGAGCAAAGCACTAGATCACGTTCAACGAGACCCCCCACTGTTGCAGAACAAGGCTATGATGTTGGACTCCAAGCCCCTTGATAATCCTCCATCCTTCTACACGTATTTTGTAGGGATGCAAATTCTATAATAGATCCTTACTTATTTGGTCATCACATATTCCTTGCTCATGCAACTACAGTAGATATCTACAGGTAGTGTTGTGTCTAAAAATTTTAGTTGTTATGCATACTCTGTTTCTTAACAGTTGATTTTGATACCTCATATACTCTATTTTCTTAACAGTTGAAAGTGCTACAATGATAGACGGGGGCTTACTTTTCTTTATGGGCTCTTCCATCTCCATTCGCGGATTAAATAAGTGTATGATAGTATTGAGAAAATTGACGAACGTGGGCCGAGAGCATTTTGTCTATGAAGATTAATTTAATTTAATTTTCATTTTAGTTAAATGCAAATCGTTATCTTCCCCATTTATTCAATCAAGAAGAATCTTACTTTCCTTTGTTTCGATTGTAGAGGATTGGAAATGATTGGTTTAAATTTTTGTTTTACGGACGTTCATATTTAGTAGTTATCATGTTCATATGAATGATAGTATAAACCATGAACATTGTTACTTTTAGAGTAATCTCTTTCATATTATATTAATTATGCAATGTAAGTTATTGCAATATACACGTTGCTATTCATTCACGATTGTTTTTTAACCTCCATTTTGCAGCAACTAATACCTATACTGGACTGTTGTATCTTCGAGTTAAATGAAAGGGGTTCAATATCAAATACATTACTTCCTTCACAAGTATCAAGTTTATTTTTTATGCTTTATTCTTTTTTGACATAACAACGTTTCTTTAAATTGTTTCTAAGGTTACTTTCTTGCATTACCTAACTAATGGTTGAAAGTCAGAGGTTTTCATGCATTACCTATACTAGACTATTGGCTCTGATATTTATGCGAGGTCCAAGACGGACTACCATTATTGTTGTTTGTAAGAAATTTTTATTGCCAACAGGGTGGATAGTCCTATAAACAGAAGAAATTATGTCGAAATTTTTTAAATTATTTTCTTCTGTGATGTAAAAAATTTTGACTTCAATTGTTTACACATCTGTGATGTAAAAAAAATTGTATGAATAAAAAATACCTGATTCTATACTTTGTAAATTTACACTCCTAACATACGAAACATTTATCTTATTTGCTTGATGGTGTATTGGCGTGTAAGTTGTCTTTCTTACTCCCATACGTTTTTATATGTTAGACGAATTAATATTGTTTATACGATGTCCAAGGCGAACTTTTAGTGTTGTTGTTAGAATATTTTATATTCTTATATACGATGAATAGAGGATTTTTTTTTAATTCATAAAATTCTTTAAAATCATTTATGTTATGAAAAAACTTTTTGACTTAAATTATACGCAACTTAACACGACTTAATTGTGAGATGAATTTTTTCCATTTTGCAGTTATGTACTTTGCAAATTTTCACCCTTTTACGATTATTTATTGATTATGTACTTTGAAATGTGTGCTTTATTTATTTTTTACTTTTATTGTATTTTAAGTGTAGGTTTCTCTACAATTCACCTTTCAGTGGCTGCAGGTTTCCATGTTTCAACTACATGTGGAGGTGAAAGTATAGATCAACTTTTGGTTATTGGTGCTGAGCGTGCTATTGATTATACTTCGAGGATCTTGAAGTAGAAATAAAAGGACAATTTGATGTTGTCTTAGACACAATAGGTGTACCAGAAACCAAAAGAGTAGGCATTAATATTTTAAAGAGAGGTTGTCACTATATGACATTGCAAGGGGAAGCTGCATGACTGATCGGTACAAAGTAGCCATTGGCCTTCCTATAGCTACAACCATCTTGATGAAGAAACGGTTACAATACCGATATTCACATGGAATAAAATATTGGTGGATGTATATGAGGGCGAACACTGAAGGATTAGATGAGATCCAAAGGTTATCCGAGGCTGGGAATTTGAAAATACCCATGGAGAAAAACTTTCCAATTACACATGTGAGAGAGGCCCATGATGCCAAAGATAAAAGGTGAATTATTGGCAAAGTTTTTTTTGAACTTGATTGAGAATACGACAACCCGCTTAGCACCTGAACACATATGGCTTTCTATAAATGGTTCTTTTAACATTTAATTTTATTAATCCTCACAATAATCACCATCAATTTGTATATGACATTGTTGGAGTTTGTGATCGCAAGCTTTATAAATTCAATTGGCATCTCAGAAACCAATAAACCAAAGAAACTTGCGTTAAATTTATTCAAAGTTGGTTCAGTTTTATGCTTAGGGGTGTGTCATTTGTTAAGGTGTTTGTGGTAGTTGGTGATGACATCATGTAGTAAGCTCGTGTAATAATATTGGGGGCAAATTTATCTTCGTGCCTTAATTCATGGTGCCTACTTTAGGAGCATAACACGGTTATGAGACATAGCATAGCGTAGAAATAATTAGTTGGGAATAAAATTTCTTCGTGCCTTCTGGTACATTCAATTTTCTATTAGTATTATTTTTGTTGGAGTATTTTTTTTATTTCTTAAACATGGTATGGTTCTATAAACAAAGCAAACTTTCCCCAAATTTTTTACACGATTCAATATGTTGGGGAATGAAACTTTTACCCTTTTGTAATTATGTAATTAGGAAATTTTTGTCGTGCCTTCAGGCACGAGCATCCCGCCAGTACATATATATTGACACACCCATTGATATACATCGTGCCACATTGTTCGCGCAACCACAATGAGGAGTTCTCCTTCCCGGGTATCACATGCGTGACGAGCACCTTGGACTCGATGTCTTAAAGATCACGTCCATGAACTAGTCCACCCTGGAAGATATTAAGGTCCCTCAACCCCCTCCCTCTCCGTTGGCCATCAAATATGTCCAGTATAAACACGCTCGGCCAACCAAGTGTCGATATAGATCGGTCGAAGGAAGCTAAATAGGGAAGTAGATCATCAAAGTCAGCACGTGTCGGTGATGAAGCAGTGAGGTCCACATCCTCGCCATCCTGCACCTCATCCTCCACCACCTTCTCCTTCCCTTTCCCCTTACGTTTTCCGCCCAACGAACGCTTCATGAATGAGAACATAACTTGGATCGTCGCCTCTAAACAGGACAACTTCGCATCATGCGAGTCCACCGTTCGAGCCAAATCAGTGTCGCTCGTCTCCAATCCGATGATCCTAGATTTGGCCACCCGCTAGCTCACCCCCTTATCCTCCCCTTGCGATCAGAGTCAAGAACTTGGCTGAGTGCGTTTGTGGACAATGATGCCTTGTCGACATCAGAGTGTGACTCATTCACTTCCTTAAGCTTTACCTAAAACGACAAAAAGCACATGGTTAGTAAAATAAGTAAATTAAAAAATTATAACGTAATTAACAAAAAGTAAACTGTCGGATTACTTACAATCGTGGTCGCGACGCTCGGGGACACCTCCTTGTCCTTCCCTTTCTTCGTCAAAAGATCCACATAAGTATCGAATATATGTGGCCTACCCCTAGGGTCACTCCCTGTCCCCTAAAATAAAATAAAGTAAAATTAGTATCGCCCCCGCAAAGTAAAATAATGTAAAATAATATATTTCTGTAGTTATAGACAAATTAAATCTTACCATCATCCTATGCTCCACCTCGGCGTAAGACGTTCAGTCGGAGTAGTGCACGTCCGTCCTTTTTGCCCGGTTTTCCCTTCCCGATTGGTGAGATGCCAATTGTCGCTCCCCGATCTCATTGTCAACGAACTATTGCCATTTTGCCAATGAGACCGGCTCCTTCGGCGGGACGGATTCACGCATTCGGATAACAGACTCTCGTGTCTTCCCAGAGTACCGGGTCCGCGTATTTTTCTTCCACGTCTTGTGTTGCTCCCTCAACTGCTCCAAGATGAAATAGTGTAGTTTTGGATCCAGGCTGACTTGTTCATGTCCAACAAATACAATATTAGTTGCGAATAAATATAAACATAAATATAAAATGAAATTGAAATTGAAATTGAAATCGAAATCGAAATCGAAATCGAAATTGAAATTGAAATTGAAATATTCATATAAATATAAATATAAGTACATTACCTGTAGTGCCACCCAAACAGCTAACTTGAGCTCATATGGTACCTCCTTCCAACTAATGTACCCCGGGTTGATGATCGTCTTTACCAGCTCGAGGGATCTCGCTAATAGCCCCGACTTGTTCTCGATAGCCATCCTCAATTTGCAATATTTAGGGAGCCTAGGGTCCGAGGAGCCCTCGCTGCCTCTGCTACCACCGATCCTAGACAACATCATCATAACCAACATCATCATCCTTGCCTGAATACCTGAAGGAGACATTTGATGTAACAAAATGTTATTAGTATAAATCAAAATGAATCAGAAGAAGACATGGAAATATGCACAATTACTACAAATAAAAATGAATTGTTACTATTAAATATCCACCCCCCATCCCCGCCCTCTCCCCCCCCCCCCCCCAACCCTACCCCACCCCCTTCCCCCACCAAACATACACACAAACAGCCCCCGCACACACAGCCCCACCCCCTTCCCCCACCACACACACACACACACATATGTACAAATCAAAATGAATTGTTACTACAAATATGTACAATTACTACACACATGCACGCACACTACACATCCTCACCCCCACCCCTACTGCCCACACACATGCACACTACACAAGAGTGAAAATGCCTGAGTTCTGTACATTTTTACTTTTCTCGTACACTTTAGCATCGAAAAAGTAACCATTCAATCGATACTTTTTGTACTCTTGTGCCATGAACAAGTGCCAGTGGCTATACGAGCAAGCCTTGATGTCGCATCACCCGTCTTTAAGAGCTGAGAATATAGATAAATTAATTATATTAGTTGTAAAATTTAAGTGTAATGTAACGTTATATAATGACCATTTTCATTATAATTACCTCTTGTGTCAACCACATCCTAAATTCGCTGTCTGATTGTACCATTGTTTTTCATCTTTTATTGTTCTCACAGGCTTCATATTTTCCGCATATTACAAAATTAATCTTGTATAAAACAATCTAAAATAATGTTAAACATTATAATAATCGAAACTTACTTTTTCCATTCTTCGACATCTTCATGTGTGTCAAATAGATAACGAGCTACTTGTTCATATTGCAAACTTGTTAATTTCAATTGTTTTCCCATCACATGACCACCATCATCGACGAACTCATCAGTGTCATCAACGCTGGTCGAGTCAGGCATATATTCCCGAGCATATATTCATGACTCGACAGTGATGTATTCCTCTACAATTGATCCTGCAATGTATCGCGTATTCTTGACATAATCTTTAAAAACTTTCATTAATCTTTCAAACAGATACATCCACCAATATCTAACTGGACCACAAAGAAGTGCCTCGTCGCATAGGTGTACCAACAAGTGAACACTTATGTCAAAGAATGCTGGGGGAAAGTACTTGTCCAACACATAAATCGCTTCGGTCATCGCCAATTTTGCGACCACTATGTGTTCTCGATTGACTACCTTCTCACACAAGAGCGATAAGGTAATACTAATTTGCATAATAGCCCTCTGTAAATCCTTTTGCTTGGAGAAGCAGTGCTTAAACAATAAAGGAACCAATTGCATGATCACATGCCAATCGTGGGACTTACACTTATGTAAATCATGAGTAGCATAATTCATAATCCTTTGCAAGTTGGATGCAAAATTAGATGGGCCCTTCAAGTTATATATTGTGTCTAAAATCACCTTCCTTTCCCCACTCGTCAAAGTAAATGCACCAGGGGGAATTATTGTCCTTCCCCTACTATCTTCTTTCAACCATAGTTGTGGCTTAAGTTTCAATGATTTAAGGTCTTTTCGTGCATTTTCTCCATCCTTCGAATGACTCCCCCTAAGGCAAGTGCCCACAATATGTTCAGCGAAGTTCTTCTCTGCATTCATCCCATCCAATACATGGCGCACCGGGTTATTCTTCCAATAAGGCAAGTCAAATAAAATTGACCTCCTAGACCATGCCTTTCTTGTCTCAGTTTCATTCCCAATTGGAGTCTTCTTATGCTTGACAATCTTAAATTTTGGATTCTTACCTGGAATATTAGGGCCACATTCAGAAGATTTACTTTCAATTTCTGAACCCAAAAGTTGTCTCAGCGGTAGCCTATGTTCAACCCCGCCCAACCATAGCATGTAAAGTTATTTGATCTTCTTACAGCCAGAGTATAACGGTTGGGTCGCCTTAAATTTTAATCTTCGGTAGTCATCGTCAAGTTTTATCGTAATATCTTCACGAGCACTTAAACCTTCTACATCATCAGTAACCTCATTCTCCTCTGCTTCATAAACTCCGTACACATCATCAATTAAATCCTCTAACATATTATGATCTACGTCTTCCCCTTCTACATCTATCCTACTTGTTGAAGGTTGTTGTGAAGGTTGGTCGGGGACAAAATGAACTTTTAATTCACCGTGAAAACTCCAAAATTGATAACTATCTTGCATACCCGATCTTAACAAATGTAGTTCAACTGTTTTCCACTCAAACACCTTACCATTCTTACACCTAGCGTACGGACACGGAAACTCTTCATCATTATGGCATCTCTTTGCATGTTTCACAAATTCGTTAGCACCTCTGCGAAACACATCCCCCATTCTATTTGTCTCACCCATCCACTCTTTGTATTTTGGATATCCCATCACAACTACCACAACTAATCACCTATTAAAGGTAAACAAAACGTAGATTTATAGTATGTTTCATTTAATTATGTCTTATTTATATTTTATTTTTAAATTTCAAATTCAAATTCAATTTATAATAGAAATTTTTATTTCCTCCATCTCCTTTAAAGGGTGAGTGGTCCTATCCCATTCAAGACCGTATTTTTCTGTAATATACTTAACACCTCATGCACATTGTTACGATTTGAGAAAAATTCGGCAGTATATTCCCGTAGTTCTCCAAGTACACGATGTAGATTGGCAAGTGTGAGTGTTATTTCAATTGCTCAATTGAAATAACAGTCACACTTGTTAATCTAGTATGTACCCAGAGAACATTAAGATACAACTGCAGAACTTCCTCCAAAAGTAATAATTTTAAGCCACTAAGAATATTATACATAAATTATCCAGTCCCAAACTGTCCAAATGGGACAATTAGAGAGATCTCATTACAGGGGTAATGACTCTCGAACAGGTCTAAGGGCTATTGAATGCGTACGCATAAGAACTAGAAGGCTAGTATCTATGAGCACTATATGTAATTTCATGTATTTTCATTTAATTATCATACTATATATATATTGTTCAATATACAAAGTAATTTAAAAAAAGTTGAAAAATTCCACCCCCATATGGACAATAATCCAGTAGTCATGCCACTTTTAAAATTAACCAACCCAACATCGATCCACTATAATCCAATAGCAGCGTCAACAACAAATGTGTATCCCATACTCCTTCTAAAGCATCTACTCAATTAATTATTTTCATCAATTAAACTAACAATTAAATTATAAAATTATTAATTTACTAATTCACAATGAGGGGCAATCCTACTATCATAATTAATCATATATTAATTTACTAATTTACAATGAGGGTCAATCATATATTAATTTACTAAAAAAATTAATAATCAATCAATTTGTTTACAAGGGACACTACGCACAAACACGCACATACACGCACACTACACACACATATACACACACATGCACATACACACACACACACGCTGTCCCCCACCACCACCCATCCCTGCCCCTCCTCCCCACCCTGCCCCACAAACACCCCCACCCCCACCCCCACCACACACATATATGCACACACACACACACAAACACACACACACATATATATATAAAAGGAAGAGATAGAGAGAGAGAGAGAGATAGAGAGAGAGAGAGCGTAGAGAGAGAGAGAGAAAAAAAAGGAGGGAAGAAATCGGTGGGGGAGAAAAAGGAGGGGAAAGGGTTTTTGCTGGGAAGTTTGTCATGGACGTGTGACGGTCCTTGACCGTGACAATATTATAAGAATTGTCACAGTCATTGACCGTGACAAGACTTTGTCACAACCTTGTCACATTCATTGACCGTGACACAAAACACGTGTTTTTTGTCACGATCAATGACCGTGACAAGGCTAGCTATTGGAAGGGTGCCAATTTATCCATTTTGGTGTAGTGTCAGGTTCGAGAGTATATAATTGAATGAAGCAAGCTTTGTGGATAGGGTAAAGGAATGGTGTCAAGGGTATGAGGTGGTAGGAAATGCTAGTTATGTCTTGGAAACGAAGCTTTCATTTCTAAAGGGTGACATAAAAGGATGGAACAAGTAGATTTTTGGGAATGTGAGGGGTGTCATCAAGAGATACATTGAGGAAATTTGGTCTCAATGATAAGGAAGGGATAATTGGACTTTTGGAGGAAGAAAATTTGGTGAGGGAGGGGAGAAAGGGAGAGGTAGGGACGAGGATAATTTAGGACGAGATTAGTTAGAGGAAAAGATCGAGGGCTCTATGGTGGAACAAGGGGAATAAGAACATTAACTTTTTACATAAAGTTGCTAATTCCCACTATCATTTTAATCATATTGAGAAAATTGTAATAGCGGAGAGGATTACTTTGAGGAGGGTAAGGTGAGGAGGTTATCGGACAGTATTATGAGAGGTTGTACACGAAGGAGAAATCTTAGAGACCAATTAGATGGAGGCTTTCACGAGGAAAATTGGATCCTCTATCCCCATTCCTTTTCATCTTAGTGATGGAGGCTTTCACAAGGAAAATTGGATGCATAGTTGAGGCGGGGTGGATTAGTGGATTCATGATTGGAAATCCGAAATGAGAGTTAGTGAGAGTTTTTCATCTACTCTTTACAGATGACATGATGATTTTTTACGATGCGGTAAAGGGACAGGTAAAATCACTTAGGTTTTTATTTTATTTTGAGGCAGTGTTAGGGGTTCCTATCAATGTGAAGAAATGAGAGATGATTTTAGTTTGTAGTGGAGAATGAGGATCATTTGGTGGCTATGTTAGAATGTAGAGTCGGTGCGCTTCCCTCTGCATATTTTAGACTTCCATTAGGGGATAATTCAAGTCTAGAGATATGTGGGACCCGATTCTCGAGTGGGTAAGTAGGAGGTTAGCAGGGTAAATAATTATTTTCTTTCAAGGAAGACTAATATTTATTAAAAGTGTGTTATCGACTCTACCAACATATTTCTTGTTAGTATTACCTCTTTGAGGATCAGTACTTGAGGTTTTGGAGAAGAAGATAAAGGATTTATTATGGTGAGGCATTGAGGAGAGTTTTGAGTATCGCATAGTGAGTTGGGAGGAGGTGTGCAAGCCGTTGAAGCAGGGTAGAGAAGGAGTGGAAGAATTTGACCTATTTAATAAATCCTTTTTGGGTAAGTGGTTGTGGATATTTAATAGAGAAGAAGTTAAGTTAGGAAGGAAAGCAATGATGTTTAGGAGTGGATCCTCTAGCTATGGGGAGGACTCAAGTTTGTAGAGATTCGCACATGGAATGAGGATGTGGAAAAGCATTAATCAGGAATGATAAGAATTTCCTCATTTTATGACCTCACAGTTTGTGATTAGGAGTAAAATTAAATTTTAGAGGGATAGGTGGGGAAAAATGGCCCTCTCGAGGGTCTTTTCCCCGTAATGTTCCATTTACGAAGGGATAAGTAGCGATGGTAGAGGATCACTTATTGAGGGAAGAAGATACAGTCATGTGGAACCCAAAATTTGGAAGAAGACAGCATGATTGGAAGCTCAAGGAGCGGATGCCTTTGTTGGATGGTTATAAATGACACCAGTTTCAACATGTGGGGAGGATTCTTTATGATAGGTTAATACTAAGACCAGACAATTCACGGTTAAGAGGTTTGACATAATATTGACAGTCTCTAAGAGCACTTCTTTCCCGTATAAAGAAGTTTGAAGAGTGAAGGTTCCCTCGAAAGTCATTTTATTCTTATGGATCGTTGTTAAACAGGCTATCTTGATGATAGAAGGGTTGCAGAATAGGGGGAGACGGATGATCAATCAATGTTGAATGTGTAAGGTGGCAGAAGAGTCGACTAATCATTTGATCCTGCATTGTTAAGTGATGAGGGGTTTATGGGATGTCTTTTTATCCCTATGTTGGGTTCGGTGGGTTTGTCTCCGTTTGTGAAAGAGGATACGGTGGCATGGAAATATCCAAGGGGATGGAAAGAGAATATGAAAGTTTGGAGGATGGCCCCAGATTGCATCCTTTGGACAGTTTGGCAGGAGCGGAATAATTGGTGCTTAGAAGGAAAGGAAGTGGCTCCAGTGAGGCTTTGTTACAAATTTTTTACCACGCTTATACTCTAGCATAGGAGTAATCACACCACGTCACTTTCTTCGCTCATAGACATCGTGGAGGAGTTACAGGGTGAACTAGTTTTTTTTTATGGTAGGAGAGGGATTGGTTGGTTTGGTTGTTTATATATTTATAGTTTTTACACCCTATATACGACATTTCGCTCCCTAAGGTGAGTTTTTAATGAATCATTTATTTGTAAAAAAAAAAAAAAGTTGCTCCTTTTACACATCACTTAAATGTGAAGAATTGAGAAAAAGCAAGATATTGTGTTTGTTGATAAAGTGGCATTTAGAAATGAGTTTTTTATTATTTATTTTAGAGTAAAGTACCGTATTAGTCGTTCACCGTTGGTCATGCCTCAATTTTATCATTTACCTTTTAATTCTCTCAATTTTGTCATCCACCCTTTAATTTGTTTCAATTTAGTCATTATCTTAACTTTTCATCCAAATCAAACAATACTTGAATACAAATTGTCTAATTTACCTCTCATGTTCACCAATCTTTGAATTTATTAAATCAATATATATATATATTAATATATTATATACACTAATATATGCATACATATGTAAATATTTATTTATCTAGTTATGAATTAATATAAAGGATTATTTGTGTATACATTAAAATTCTGAAGATAAAAAAAGATGATTTTCGTGTAGCTGTTACATTTATTTTTAAATTATTTGAGTCCACTTGTTAATTCATATCATTTTGAAAACTAAAAATATCGTAAAATTTTGGAAAATTAAAAATAATAATTTGGGAATAAAAAAGGGTTATTTTAATTTTATATTTTTAAGTTATAATGATCATTTTTTGTTAGAAAGTTATAAAAAAAACTATTTGGTTATATATATGAAAATGGAAAAAAAAAACTTCTCTGTAAAGAGTTAATAACATTTGGATGTTATTTATAAAATTCAAAATAAATTAGTTTGCTAATAGAAAGTAATTAGTTATTAAAAAAACTGGACGTTTATTTATTAAAAAAAATAAAAATTGAATGTTATTTGTATTAAAAAACTTGATGTTTATTCATTATTGTTTTAAAATTTATGCCGAGTTTTATTATTTTATTGTTTTACAAAAATTCATTAGTAAAACTGTTTTTTTACAATACTTCAACTTTTAAAAGACAAATCTTTTAATTAGCGGAACATTTTTTAAATAACAAAATTTTAAAAATGAAATAAAAAATGCAACTTATAAAAATATTTTTTTGAGCTATTTTTTATCAAGTAATAATGTTCAGTTTTTATTTTTATAATAAATACAACATCTAATTTTTGTGATAATAAATTGTTTTCTACTTACTCACCATTTTTTTTGTGGGCGGGTAGGTCTTCGTTAATTTGGTTGTTTGTATCTCTTATAGTTTATACACACTGTATACGGAATTTCGCTCCTTAAGGTGAGTTTTTAATGAATCATTTATTTCTAAAAAAAAGTTGGTCCTTTTACACATCACTTAAATGTGAAGAATTAGGAAAAAGCAAGATATTGTGTTTGTGGATAAAGTGGCACTTAGAAATGAGTTTTTTATTATTTATTTTAGAGTAAAGTATCATATTAGTCCCTCATCTTTTGTCATGTCTCCATTTTACCCTTTACCTTTTAATTGTCTCATTTTCGTCATCCACCTTTTAATTCGGTTCAATTTAGTCATTATCTTAACTTTTCATCCAAAAGAAACCTTACTTGGATACACATTGTCTAATTTGCCTCTCATATTCACCAATCTTTTAATTTACTAAATTAATATAAACATTAACGTAGTATATACATTAATATATACATATGCAAATATTTACTTACATACTTAGGAATTAATATAAACGGTTATTTGTATATACATTAAAATTTCGAAGATAAAAAAAATATTATTTCCGTCTAGCTATTATATTTATTTTTAAATTATTTGGGTCTCGCTGTTATTTATGTAATGTTGAAAACTAAAAAAATCGTAAAAATTTGGAAAACTAAAACTAATAATTTGGATATAAAAAGGGCTTATTTTGAATATTATTTTTTAAAGTTACAATGACCATTTTTTGTTAAAAAGTTATATAAAGAAAACTATTTAGTTATATATAAGAAAAGGAAAAAAAACATTTGCGTACAGAGTTCATAACATTTGGATGTTATTTATAACATTTAAAATAATTTAGTTTGCTAAGAGAAAATAATTTCGTTATTAAAAAAACTAGACGTTTATTTATTAAAAAAAATAAAAATTGAACGTTACTTGTATTAACATCTAATGTTCAGTTCTTAGTTTTATAATAAATATAACATCTAATTTAGTAATGATAAACTATTTTCTATTTACTAACTAATTTTTTTTTTAAATGTTGTAAATAATATTCAAATGTTATGAGCTTTTTATACATGTGTGACACCCCGTCTAATAAAATACCGGGCGATCACTCCTGTACCAAATTAAAATGATAGTCGCATATGGTTCATTCTTAGCATCATTGTCGAAAACCAAATTAATTACTAATAACCTATTAGGCTAGCGTCAAAATTTTATTTAATTAATCTTTTAACAAATTAATCAATTAAAACATTCACACAATTTATGCATAAATGAAACTCAAATGAACTAAAAAAAATAACCGAACTCTCGGTTTAATAATATACAATCAAATCGAATCCTCATAAAAGACTAAAGGAATAAATAAATGCAGTTGGGTTATTATCCTGAATGTTTATACGGTACCTCCTATCTAGATTACAAGGATATAAGTGTCTATAGTAAACCTGCATGCATCCACAGCTGCTGCAGCAGACGTCTGACTCGAAGGAATCGTCATCCAGGTGTCCCTGTGTCTGGACACCTATATATATATATCAAAAGAGAGGAAAAAATAGATATACGGGTCATAGCCTGAGTTGTGAAAATATTTAGCAAGTGCATAAATACTTTATTTATAAAAAAATATCTTTTAACTCCTATTTAAATTGGTATCGCACTCCCATGAGATACCCCTCACTTCTCTTCTATTAATGCACATCTAACGCATATCTCCTACACAACCTAGTTAAGCTACCCTGCCTAACTAATCGTTTCACCAAAATTCTACAAATCCTATTTAACCCAAGTACTAAGGGCTAAACTTCTCCTTAGTCTCAACATTGTGCCACATTCGTGCGTTGGGTGTCTCGCGAAGCGAAATCCAAATAAGAACCCCCCCCCCCCGGTACACTACTACTTGGCAATGTTGATCCTTGAGATCCATTAGGTCCTCAGTACATAACGTATATATATGCCCATATAAATACATGTACATAACATACCCATTTTATTTTTCATATCACAATTTAAGTCCGGATAAAATCTCCCGGAATGAGAATTTATTTCAAATTCAATTTATCTCTTTACACTTATTAGAGATATATAATATCTTGTTCTCATACACAAGTAATATACTATACACACAAGTATAATAACCATCCCAACGAGCTATAACTCGAGGATGCAGTATCTATGCTATCATCTACCATGGAATCGCTCACGTATCATCCTGGGTACCAACGGTCAGAATCTCACACCGCCTTGATAAAAACCAAATCACAACGTATGGGTAGCGGTAATAGTCCTCCCCGAAAGTGAGACGAAACATACCCACCATGTCTCACCCCTAATAAAAATCGCATAATATAAACATGGACGCTATGACCTGGGGACTATACGCTCCATGCTCCTCAAGCCAGGGGCCTCACCCACATCGTGCAACTTCTCATGATAGCAAAGAGGGGGTATGTTTCAAATAAATATATATATTTGATTCACACATAGATATATATACATGTTCATATCCTTTTTTATACATATTGTAATCACATCGTATATATAATATACATCATTCCTCATATATATATATATATATATATATATATGTGTGTGTGTGTGTGTGTGTGTGTGTGTGTGTGTGTGTGTGTGGTCATAATTGCCAATCTCACACAACGATGGCCAATAACCCCAAATGTTTTAACTGATAATAAAATTTAAATATTCCCACACTCATGGTACTAAATCCCAAAGTAGTCTCTCTCTTCTTAAACTTTTGATAGTTCCATATCCTGAATCAACCTCTTAAATGACCCAAAGTCAATTCACAACTCCTCAAGTCCTTTAGATCATAATTCTCTATAATACTCTAATTTAGAAAGCCCCCAGGCTTTAAACTCAAAAAGGATAAGGAATAAAAATTTCCAAAATCTTGGGCTGAAAACAGAGTGCCGTTCGACCGACCTTGGACCCCCAATCGATCGCGGCTTGCAAATAAGCCTAAAAAACCAACCAGTAGGCCCTTCATACCTGACGCGGTCGACCGACCATAGGGGCGCGGTCGACCGGTCATACCAGATCCTCAAAAATCAATTCTCTAAATTTTCCATCCAACAACCCAAATTCCGTTTTCATGGTTTCTAATATACACCAATATAATCACAAACATCTACACAATGAATTCTAACAACACATCAATACATTTTATTTTCCTCCTAATGTTAGGTTGGATTTCTAACTAACGATTTCGATCTCTGACAATATTTCGTAGAAAAATCACTATAAATCCCAAAAAAATCAGAATAATATGTGGTTGGAGCCCACGCGGCCGTATAGAAAAGATCTACAAATTTTATTTTTTGACGAAGAACCGAATTGATTCGCTTCCTAGCCAAATCGATTCTGAAGTGATGTTGGTCACTATTCACCTTCTTCTCCAAAAATCCAAATCTCCATTTTTCTACGTTTTTGTTGTTTTTAATCTCATCCAACAACTCCATAAATATCTAATCTATGTTTTACAACTAACACATCAATTAATTTAGGGTATTAAACCATTTCTCTTAGATTTAAACCCTAAAACCATAAAAACCCCAACTTATCATTTTAACCCATTCCAATCCATTTCTTCACTCCATTTACATGGATTTAACACTAGAAATCATTAGGAGTTTACATTACATCAATATGTAAACTCATATTCAAATTTTCCCAAATTTATTTTATGGGTTCTAACTCAAAATCATATAGTTTACCAACTATAATATGAGATTTATGCATAAAATGAAATAAAGAAAGTACACACTTGTCTGGAGGATGAAATCTGACGACCTCGAGTCGAATCTGGCGGAGTTTGGCCGGAATCCCCCATTTCTCTCTTCTTTTCTCCTATTCCTTCTTTTTCTTTTTCTTTCTTCTTTCTTTTCTTTCTTTCTCTTCCTCTCTCTTGTGATTTATAAGAGAGAAATAAGGGGTTGTCCCTTATAAACTCAAAAATGACTCGTTTACTCAATTACGAGTCCCTATGGGTCCAAAAATTCTCGAAACCCAATTACAATCCCCGAATACTCTATTCTGACTATCTCGGCCATTTCGAGACCAGCATCGAAATTTAAATTTACATCCGAGTTAGTTCACCGCAAGTCACTAATTTAACCCAACACAACTTAATGCGGATTTTCAATTAAAATATTACCCTTTGTCGCTTTACCCAGCTGCGATAAATAATAAAATACTCCGACTCATTAACTTAATCCCAATAGTAAATATAATACACATCGAAAATCATTTAATCCTTGAAAAGCTAAAAAATTACTATTTACGGTAATTTCTTAAATTCCTATATTGCACTTAATTATTAAATTTAATTTCCCATAAAAGTGCGGAGTATTACATACTTCCCCCTTACAACGGAATTTCACCGTCGAAATTCAGATACAACCGATATTACCAACATTAGCCTAGGATCTTGAATCACTCCACACCCTAATGCCTCAAGTGGAATGGTACTAACCCGATGGCTCTCAACCATTCATTCATTCATCACCCACCTCTATCAAGGTTTATACGATACTATATTGTTACCTCGCCCGTTTTAACATCTAAATCTCACCAAAGAAAGCACGGTTTTTGAACATCCACGCTCATCTACGCCAGGAAATCTAATATCCCTCAAAAAAAGGAAATTACTCTTACGTTTGACTATTCCCATCAGTCTCATCACTTATCTTGGACATGCTACCTCTTATTGCCCCCTATACGATTGGATTATCACGTACCCCTTACGACATTGCATACATCACATTCCCAATCCATTATGACTGCCTCACGGTATAAGCTTCAACTTTATATACTACGCCTTTCTATTTCAGTTGGAATATAAAACCAACTTACCAGGGTACCCATACACCTTATAACCCATGCTTCTCTGCAAAACTATTGTAAACGTCAGACACGTACCCTATCTCTAAACACCGGACCTTATTTCTTTGGGTTAATACTCACACATGGGTTTTCCTAACCTGCAAAATTCAATTCTTCCTATACATGGAAATCCAATCCTTCTCAAGGTTAACCAATTAATCTTCTTGTGGTTAACTTCCAATAATTTCCCGATATCGACGCCACTAGTCCTACTGGACTTACTTCCTAATAATTCTAAGATCAAAGCGTATCCTACTAACGTAAAATAGTACTATCCTAAATTGTGTCCCTAGTGCCTAAGACCTCTCTCAACTTCTGACATTTTCTCGGTTTCATGCATGGGACGTCTCGCGAAGCGAAATTCAAACAAGGAACCCTCCCGTTACACAACTCCCTCGCGTCGTCGATCATCGAGATAACGGTCTAAGGCACATGTGACACCCCGAATAATTAAATAACGGGTAGCCACTCCTTTATAATATTATTACAAAATGCCAAGTTGGTTTAGTTCATAGCATCACTGTCGAAAACGTTTTAACAATTACTAGCCACCTAATATTTAAAAAGTGAGTTGCCAATTTTAATTAAATCCGATTAACATACAATAAGTAAAGTAGGAAATGCTAACATAACCACCACAACATAGTCACAATAGAATAACCATCAAATAATAATGAGTCTGGAGGAATACTCCTCATAACAATTCGAATACTGAAATAAAAATTACCAAGTCTACATCACTAAATTAATTACAACCCAAAGTTTGAAATAACTGAAAAATAATATGTCACTAAAAGAATGGGGCGACATGCCCAAAAAATGAGAAAATCTGATAATGGAGTCAAGATCGAAAATAGAGGCGTCTACTGTCAAGGTCCTGTAACTTCCACAGCAGCTACAGCACGTCACCTGATTAGAACTCCTATGCATGGTGTCCTTATGGCTGGGCACCTAAAGGGTTTTTACAAAAATAGATTTGAAAGAAAACGGGTCAGAGCCCGATTGTGAATATATTTAAATTTTTTTGCAAGTGATTAATATCATTAAATAGTGAATATAAAGTACAAGATAGTGTGTGCACTCACATGAGTTCCTCACCTCTCAACTAATTGTGCACTCGTATCGTACCCGTACCCATTCTAGTTGTTCCCATATCTAACAAGTCCGATACTAAAATCTAACATTTCTATACGATATCTAATTCAATTCCCAACAACTTTTAGTTAATAGAGTGCCATAACTTGCTACACAGTTTCCCATGTTAGTACTACTAATTACAAGAGATCTTCCATTTTTACTCTACAAACTATTACTATTATTAATACTCACATTTATTCATGACAATGCATTTCAATTAACCATATATTATTCTCATCATAAATATACAATACTAGCACCCCGAGGCTAAGCTGCGGTGCTCACATACTCTGCTATCAAATCCCGGTACATCACGTACATGAGGACCACATATTTCGAATCTCTCAGGAAATGTTTCATTAACAACAATCACAAACAATGGAGGCGAACATAGTTCACATCACATGGGTCATGCACATACCTACGCTCCCATGATCAGCAGACTTATTTACTTCTCAATAAGCCCTTCTCTGACCTATGTCCTCGAGGTACCAATCTAGATCCCCCCCCCCCCCCCCCCCCGTAGGCCCACAAAGATTAGATGGCCCTAAATGAACGCCAACATCCCATGATAGCAAGTACGGTAGGTATGTTATATACAGATAACTACATATACTAAGAATTCACACATCTTAGATATTTCAATATTTTATTAGCGGTATACTTCTCGTTCTTATTCCAACACTTAGTGTTATACAAGTCATAAGTCCCCGGTTTATATGCATTTAAGTTATCAATTTCTCACTTCACGATTAGTTACTCCCTTCCCAATCCAAAAATGTCATCTGGTTTACTACATGATTCTAAGTTTTACTCCTCAATGTACCCCAATCTCCCAACTATACCCATTAGTTAATAAGGGAAGGTTATCTCACCATTTAAATAAGTCTACGGGATACTAGAAATAAATTCAGGCCAAAAAGGCCATTCTATAAACTCGTTAGAAATCTCGTTCGAACGAGGTCGTTCGAATGAGTTTCGTTCGAACGAAATGCTTCGAATGAACTACCAACTCGTTAGAAGTTATACTATCATCTCGTTAGAAGTTCGTTCGAACGAGGTCGTTCGAACGACCTGGGCAGGTCTTCTAACGAGATGGCAGTTTTAGCACAGAAATTCCCAAGTCCGATTTTCTCAATTCCCCTCTTCTCTAAATCCACACTAAGACCATCCAAGTTATGTTCTAACGTTTTTAAACCATTTCGAATAATTCTAGATCATCCCTTAACATATTTTAGAGGTCAAATCTTATAAATCATCATGAAATTATTATAAATCTCCAAATATTTCCCCAAACCCTATGAACATGAACCCATAATTTTCTTATGCCCAATTACTCATCATAAATCCATTTTTAAATCATCATAAATAACTCTACGAATATTAAATCAGTCCATCATCATTCTACATGCAAATCCTAACCCAAATTCAAAGTTTCTCCATCAATTTCATGGGTTTTCTTCAAAGATTTCAATATAAGATAATTCCTACACTAAACATAGAAGACATATTCAATGCACTAAAAATATCAAATCACTTGCCTTAGATTGTTCTTCAGAATTGGTGTTGGTGAATGAAGGTTGATTCTCTCCTTTCTCTACAGATTTTCTCGCAAGGTTGAATATGGTGGTTGGAGGTTTTCTCTTGGAACTCTTCAAACTCTCCTATAACTCCCGTAGTCGTCTAACTCATCTAATGTTGATAATGGGCTTAGTGGGTTCCTAAATAATATATAATTAACTCCTAAAATTCGTGGGTTTTAATTCCTATATTTTTAAAATTACCAAAATACCCTTTTAAGTTGTCGGTATGGCCCAAAAATATCCCGGGACCCAAACTAAACCCCCGGCTAGTATATTCTGACTATTTCGACCCTTACGGACTCGTTGGCGCACTTAAAATGACCATTCGATTCATAAAAATAAAATTCACTTTTTAATTCAAATAATTACATTCCTGACGCGACTGACACACGCGTCCCAACTAAATTTCCCAAATTGTCGTATATGAGTCTCGCGATAATTTTTAATATTTTCAATATTCATATATTGCCATATATACACATCATAATCAAATACCAACTCACATCTCATTAATATTTATATCCGAATTAATTCTCAATTAATTCACATTTAATTTAATTAATCCCTTAAATAAATATCAATAAAATTTACGGGGTATTACATACTTCCCCCCTAATAACAGAATTTCGTCCCGAAATTCGGAACTAAAGAATACTTGGTAAAAACAACTCTGGATAACGCTCGCGCATCTCATCCTCATGCTCCCATGTGGACTCCTCGGCATTATGATGCCGCCACTGAACACGTACTAATGGGACTATCTTTGACCTCAGTTTTCGCTCGCCTCAGTTCAAAATAGCAATCGCCCCCTCCTCGTAGGAACTATCGGGCTGGAGAACGATGTCCTCCAAAGCAATGTGAGTATGGGCCAAATCGTCCCTAAGATATTTCCTTAGCGAGGAAATATGGAACACATCATGAATCCTATGCAAGTGCTCCGGTAACCCAAGTCTATACGCAACTGGCCCAATCTGCTCGATGATAGGATATGGCCCCACATATCTTGACGTCAGTTTCCCCTTCTTCCCAAAACGCATAATCCCCTTCATAGGAGAAACTCTGAGTAACACATGGTCCCCCACTTTGAATTATCTGAAGAACCTTTTCGCATCAGCATAGCTCTTCTACCGATCCTGAGTTACCCGAATGCGACTCCGTATCATCTCTATCCTTGTCGAAGTATCCTGAATCACTTCCGACCCAAGGAGTTTGTTATCCCCCACCGCTAACCAACATGCTGGGGAATGACAAGGTCTACCGTACAATGCCTCAAATGGATCCATGCCAATGGTGAACTGATAGGAGTTATTATAAGCAAACTCCACCAGTGGAAGGTACTGTTCCCAACCACCTCCAAAATCTAGAATGCACATACGCAACATGTCTTCCAACATCTGATTTGTTCACTCTGTTTGCCCATCGGTCTGCGGGTGATAAGACGTACTCAATCGCAATTCAGTGCCCATGGCTTCCTGGAAGCTCTCCCAAAATCGTGAAACAAACATCTTATCTTGGTCAGACACGATATTTAGAGGCACACCGTGAAGTCTCACTATTTCCGAAATGAAAATGTGGGCATACTGTCCCGTAGTGTAATCTGTCTTTATGGGTAGAAAATGAGCAACTTTGGTCAAACGGTCCACAATTACCCATATGAAGTCCTGACCCCTCTGTGACGTAGGTAACCCCGTGATAAAGTCCATGGATATGCTCTCACATATCCACGTCGGAACCTCTAATGGCTGTAGAAGTCCTGCCGGTCTCTGATGATCCACCTTTACTAGCTGACAAGTGGCGCATTTAAAAACAAACACGGAAATATCCCTCTTCATCCCGCTCCACCAATACTATCGTCTCATGTCTTGGTACATTTTATCCCCACCAGGATGTACCGCAAACCATGAGTCGTGCGACTCTGCCATCACCTCGTGTCATAAGTCTTCCCCTTTCGGAATGACTAGTCTCCCATTGAAGCGTAATCCCCTGTCTTAGCTAACGGTATAGGAATCTGCTCCCTCTGCTAGTAATAGAACTATCTTCTCCTCACATAACGAGTCATTTGCCTAGGCCTTTACTACTTTCATAACAATCTGCGGTGTAACAGTCATCACAGACATAAACGATCGGGCTACTGCATCCTGGTGTCCCAACTCCTTCCATTTAGGTTTCCACACCTCTGCCACCTCATCTACTGGACTACGGATCAACGCGTCTGATACCACGTTAGCCTTTCCCGGGTGATATTGGATATCAAACTGATAATCCTTCACAAACTCAAGCCACCGTCTTTGACGCATATTCAACTCCTTCTGCGTGAAGAGGTACTATAGAGACTTGTGGTCCGTGAAAAGCCAAAACTTCTCCCCCAGGAGATAATGTCTCCAAATCCGAAGGGCAAATACAACTTCCACTAACTCCAACTCATGGGTGGGGTAATTCTTTTCATGAGGCTTAAGCTTACGGGAAGCATAAGCTATGGCCTGACTCTCCTGCTGCAATACACCTCCAAGTCCTTGTAAGGACGCATTGGTGTAGACTAGATACTCAACTCATGATCTCGGTAATGCTAATACAGGTGCTGAGGTCAACTTATCCTTCAACTCATCGAATGCCAACTGATAGGCATCGCTCCAGATGAATGGCACACCCTTACGAGTCAGATGTGTCAAAGGACCCGCTATCTTTGGGAAACCCTGAATAAACCTCCTGTAGTATCCTGCTAAGCCCAAGAAACTACGGATCTCAGTCGATGTCGTGGGTTGTCCCCACTCCCTCACCGTGGATACCTTCCCCGGATTAACAGATATCCCCCGGTCTGAAATGATATGCCCCCAAAACTGAACCTCCTTCAGCCAAAATCCACACTTCTCGAACTTTGCATAAAGCTCGTTCTGACGTAGCGTCTGCAAAACTCGTCTCAAATGCTCGGCGTGCTCCTCTTCTGTCTGGGAGTAAACCAGAATGTCATCAATAAAGACAATGATAAACTGGTCTAGAAACTCTCTGAACACCCTATTCATTAAGTCCATAAACACGGCTGGAGCATTGGTCCAACCAAAAGGCATAACCCAAAACTCTTAGGAACCATATCTCATCAAGAAAGCAGTCTTCGAGACGTCCTGCTCCCTAATACTCAACTGATGGTATCCCGATTGCAAATCAATCTTTGAGAAGAATGAAGCTCCTCTCAGTTGGTCGAATAAGTCATCGATTCGGGGCAACGGATACTTATTTCGTATCGTGACCTTATTCAACTCTCGGTAATCTACACACAACCTCAACGATCCATCCCTCTTCTTTTCAAACAACACAGGGGCACCCCACGGCGAAGTAATCCTTCGGATAAACCCCTGACCCAATGACTGCTCAATCTGATCCCGTAACTCTCTCATCTCTCCTAGAGCCATACGGTAAGGTGCGCGGGCAATAGGCCGAGTGCCCGGTGTCAAATCGATCACAAAATCTATCTCTCTACTCGGAGGTAATCCAGGTATATCCTGATATACATCAGTAAACTCACTAACAACGGGTATCACATCGAGTGGTATCACCACTTCCTTAGAGGTCTCCTCCTCTATATAGTACAAATGAGTGGACGATATTCCCTCGGGGGGAGGCATCGCCACTAAAAACATCTCCTGCCTGGGAATGGCAAAGATAATACTCCTACTAAAATAGTCAATCATGGCTCGGTACGTAACTAGACAATCCATACCAATAATTGCATCGTACTCAGTCATCTCTAATACTAACATATCAGCGGGTAAAGTAAATCTCCCGATCTCTATACCCACACCTCTACAAATAAGTGAAATCATGGAACCCCTACTCAATGGTGAATCTACACAAGTAACTGTGCTCTCTGCGGTGTCTAATAACCCAATAGTGCGTGAAAATCTCGTGGCAATGAAGCAATGTGTGGCCCCCGTATCAAATAAAATATGCCTCATAGTCCCTTGAATAAAGAACATACCCTCAATGGCAGGTGGATCTTGTGGGGCTGTGGCATGCTGGAGCTGATACACTCTCCCATACTGAAGCTGTCCCTGCTGAACTGGGACCGCTGGAATGGGTGGTAATGCTGCCATCTGTGGTGGTGCTGGGAGGGCGACGGAAAACATAGGCCTCTGTGGCTCGTGTCAAGCACCCTGCTGCTGCTGTTGTGGGGCCCTGCCCCTATCAGGACAATCCTGGCGTTTGTGGCCAATCTCGCCATAAGTGAAGCACTTCCCCAGGAAATTTCCCCTCGCTATCACTGCTCCCCACGGCCCTGATGGTCATTACCATTTCTCTCCTGGCCGTGCTGGCCCTGCTGAAACTTCTTCTGCTGACCATTCTGACCCTGCTGGCCCTGATGGCCATGCTTGAAATCTCCCCATCCATTTCTGAAACCCCCAGATCTGAATCTCTTATGATCCCCCTGTTGGGAACCCTGGTCACCCTGCCTGCTGTCCCTGAGCAGATTGTGCCCTGTTGGCACCATTTCCCCCGTTCCTGCCGTGATGGATGGACTCTCCTAATTTCTTGCTCTCAGACATGTGGAAGCGATGATCCTGGCAGTGTAGTAGTGCAGTGTTAACCACATCAGAATAAGTGGCCAACGAGAGATTCTCCAACAAGTGTTGACGGATCCTCCAAGTCAATCCATCCATGAACTTCTGAATCTTCCTCTCCTCAATCGGTATCTCATCGGGAACAATGTTCAAGATATTAGTGAATTCGGCCTCATACTCAGCCACGGCCCTCCCTTCCTGCTTGAGGTTCATCAATTTTCTCCTCATTTTAGTGTGAACAGCTGACGAAAAATATTTGCGGTCGAACTGCACCCAGAACTCCTGAATAGAAAGGGTGTCCCTCTCCTCTGCGGTGGTAATGGACTCCCACCACTGCAATGCAGATCCTACTAGATTAAAAGTAGCCAGTATCTTCTTTTGAACATATGTGCACTCATACATCCTTAAGTGCCTCTGAATGTCCTTTCTCCACTGACTGGATACCACAACATCGGAGCTACCTACAAACTCCGGAGGGTATGCTTTCTGAAAAGCATCACGAACGCGTTCCCAAGCAGACGAGAATGCATAAGCCTGAACTGGCGTGACTACCGGCACCTGGGGTGGTGCCTGCTGTACAACGGCTAGGGCGGCATTTACCGCTTGGGCTACAATAGCTACAACCATGGCGGCATTCATAGTGCCCTGAACTGGTGCAGGCTGTGACTCTGGCTGTACATCCCTAGCAACTCGCTGCGCACGTCGTGGAGGCATCTGAAATGAAAGTAAAGTCTTATCAGTTCGCAGTTATTATCTCAAAATAGCTGAAGAGCGAAGCATACACAAAAGAATACAACAATCCTAAAATATAGGGCTTTATATCAAAGAAAGCTCAGCGGAAACATAATAAGCCATACAGATCTTGAGGACACTAGAACCTGATGCACTGATACCACCTGTGACACCCCGACTAATTAAATACCGGGTAGCTACTCCTTTATTAAATTAATACAAAATGCCAAGTTGGTTCAGTTCATAGCATCACTGTCAAAAACGTTTTAACAATTACTAACCACCTAATATTTAAAAAGTGAGTTGCCAATTTTAATTAAATCCGATTAACATACAATAAGTAAAGTATGAAATGCTAACATAACCACCATAACATAGTCACAATAGAATAACCATCAAATAATAATGAGTCTGGAGGAAGACTCCTCACAACAATTCGAATACTGGAATAAAAATTACCAAGTCTACATCACTAAATTAATTACAACCCAAAGTTTGAAACAACTGAAAAGTAATATGTCACTAAAAGAATGGGGCGACATGCCCAACAAATGAGAAAATCTGATAATGGAGTCAAGATTGGAAATAGAGGCGTCTACTGTCAAGGTCCTGTAACTTCCGCAGCAGCTACAGCACGTCACCTGAATAGAACTCCTATGCATGGTGTCCTTGTGGCTGGGCACCTAAAGGGTTTTTACAAAAATAGATTTGAAAGCAAACGGGTCAGAGCCCGATTGTGAAAATAATTTAAATTTTTTTGCAAGTGATTAATATCATTAAACAGTGAATATAAAGTACATGATAGTGTGTGCACTCACATGAGTTCCTCACCTCTCAACTAATTGTGCACTCCTATCGTACCCGTACCCATTCTAGTTGTTCCCATATCTAACTAGTCAGATACTAAAATCTAACATTTCTATATGATATCTAATTCAATTCCCAACAACGTTTAGTTAACAGAGTGCCATAACTTGCTACACAGTTTCCCATGTTAGTACTAGTAATTACTAGAGATCTTCCATTTTTACTCTACAAACTATTACTATTATTAATACTCACATTTATTCATGACAATTCATTTCAATTAACTGTATATTATTCTCATCATAAGTATACAATACTAGCAGCCCGAGGCTAAGCTACGGTTCTCGCATACTCTGCTATCAAATCCCGGTACATCACGTACATGAAGACCACGTATTCCGAATCTCTCAGGAAACGTTTCATTCACAACAATCACAAACAATGGAGGCAAACATAGTTCACATCACATGGGTCATGCACATACCTACGCTCCCATGATCAGCAGACTTATTTACTTCTCAATAAGCCCTTCTCTGACCTATGTCCTCGAGGTACCAATCTAGATCCCCCCCGTAGGCACACAAAGATTAGATGGCCCTAAATGAACGCCAACATCCCATGATAGCAAGTACGGTAGGTATGTTATATACAGATAACTACATATACTAAGAATTCACACATCTTAGATATTTCAATATTTTATTAGCAGTATACTTCTCGTTCTTATTCCAACACTTAGTGTTATACAAGTCATAAGTCCCCGGTTTATATGCATTTAAGTTATCAATTTCTCACTTCGTGATTAGTTACTCCCTTCCCAATCCACAAATGTCATCCGGTTTACTACACGATTCTAAGTTTTACTCCTCCATTTACCCCAATCTCCCAACTATACCCATTAGTTAATAAGGGAAGGTTATCTCGCCATTTAAATAAGTCTACGGGATACTAGAAATAAATTCAGGCCTAAAAGGCCATTCTGTAAACTCGTTAGAAATCTCGTTCGAATGAGTTTCATTCGAACGAACTACCAACTCGTTAAAAGTTATACTGTCATCTCGTTAGAAGTTCGTTCGAACGACCTGGGCAGGTCTTCTAACGAGATGGCAATTTTAGCCCAGAAATTTCCAAGTCTGATTTTCTCAATTCCTCTCTTCTCTAAATCCACCCTATGACCATCCAAGTTATGTTCTAATGTTTTTAAACCATTTCTAATCATTCTAGATCATCCCTTAACATATTTTAGAAGTCAAATCTTATAAATGATCATGAAATTATTATAAATCTCCAAATATTTCCCCAAACCCTATGAACATGAACCCATAATTTTGTTATGCCCAATTACTCATCATAAATCCGTTTTTAAATCATCATAAATAACTCTACAAATATTAAATCATTCCATCATCATTCTACATGCAAATCCTAACCCAAATTCAAAGTTTCTCCATCAATTTCATGGGTTTTCTTCAAAGATTTCAATATAAGATAATTCCTACACTAAACATGGAAGACATATTCAATGCACTAAAAATATCAAATCACTTTCCTTATATTGTTCTTCAGAATTGGTGTTGGTGAATGAAGGTTGATTCTCTCCTTTCTCTACAGATTTTCTCGCAAGGTTGAAGATGGTGGTTGGAGGTTTTCTCTTGGAACTCTTCAAACTCTCCTATAACTCCCGTAGTCCTCTAACTCATCTAATGTTGATAATGGGCTTAGTGGGTTCCTAAATAATATATAGTTAACTCCTAAAATTCGTGGGTTTTAATTCCTATATCTTTAAAATTACCAAAATACCCTTTTAAGTTGCCGGTATGGCCCAAAAATGTCCCGGGACCCAAACTAAACCCCCGGCTAGTGTTTTCTGATTATTTCGACCCTTCCGGACTCGTTGGAGCACTTAAAATGACCATTTGGTTCATAAAAATAAAATTCACTTTTTAATTCAAATAATTACATTCCTGATGCGACTGACACGCGCGTCCCGACTAAATTTCTCAAATTGTCGTATATCAGTCTCGCGATAATTTTTAATATTTTCAATATTCATATATTGCCATATATACACATCATAATCAAATACCAACTCACATCTCGTTAGTATTTATATCCGGATTAATTCTCAATTAATTCACATTTAATTTAATTAATCCCTTAAATAAATATCAATAAAATTTACGGGGTATTCGCGGGACGTCCTGAATCCTACCTCGCTAACCTATTAATGTACCTCTACTACTCTATCCTTTAATCTTGGCAAAATGGAAAGCTTAACTAATTGAGGTGCATATTCTCTCCAAATAGATTACAAACATCATACTTCAAAACATTTTACCTCCAAAATATGCCTTTTCATCAAGGCCTGGATATAAGTCTCTCATCGATTTCTTTTACCTCACCTCACCCATATACTTGCGGTGAGAGAACAATTTCAGTGCTCCTCCATAACACTTATATCTCTATAAACATACAATCATCAAACAACTCTCGGTCTATATTGTTTTTCTCTACACTAGGTGACTTATCGTCAAAACTAACATCCTCGCATTCTATAATATCTATCCACTCCCGACGTCATTAAGGTTCGTGCGTGAAGCATCTCGTAATAGAAATCCAAACAAGGAACCCCTCCTATACTATACAACTTAACTTTGTTGGTCGTGGAGGTCCACTAGTTTCAAATATACCACTAGGATAATCCCATCCCACCTATCGTCCAAAATGGGGTATGAACTCCTATTCCCTTGTAGGAGCCATGCCGCATAGCACTTGTATTAACACTAAGTCCTTAGTGAAAACAATAATGAAGTTAAACCCACAGCGTAATGATAAATCTTGTATACCTTAAATCATATCCATAAGGTCTCCACGCACTCAAGCATGATAATGAAACATCTACTCACCAAAGTTTCATCTACCCATACAAATAAAAGCGAACTAAACTTGTATCCAGGTGAGATATCACAACAACCTGTTCCATCCTGGAATCACAAATACGATATTCTTGCCATCCTTAGACTGCTAGCACTCCAAAAATACCATAACATTATTCTTACAATAGTACTATACTCGTATAACACATATAAAACGAGTAGTACATACCAGATATAAATTCAAAATAGGATCCTGCTACCACATAAATACATATATATGCACACTATATAATGTTATCGATACTGCCAATATACTCGAATCACACACGAATCTAAGGCTAACAAAATATTGTGACCCAAATCTTGTCACACGGAATATACCTCCTTCATACGAGGTAAAATTCATAACAATAACTTTTCTAATCTTCCAGACCGCTCTAATTGGTTTTTATACATTTTACACCTTCCCTTAATGAGCCAAACTACTTCAATCCACGGCCTATCTAGGCACTCGACTCTTGTCCTTTTACTCCTACTTGGTAAGTACTAATCATGTGATTCTACACTCCACATTACAACTTTTCCCATTTCTGGCTTCCCCGACCATGTTAAGGTTATCAGTATCTCAGACTCTATAGCCTTGATCTTGAAAATCGTCAAAAGGAAACTCCACTACCGGCTTCAATAGCTCTGGTTCAATGAATTCCCCGGGTGGGTGTCCACCAGCGGGGTTCCATGAACCCAAATTCTCCATATCACTCTTTATTCATTGTCAGCCTCTGATCGATCCTTATGTGAATAATTCAAGTTGATCCGAATAAACCAAAGGAACTAACGATAATATCCATCCGTAAGATCCCTCCATTTAAGTATTTCTCCCACGAGTGAAAAATTTTCCTCAAATTTTCACAAATGGGTATTTCCACACCCTGCTTTAGGCCAAAGCTTCTAAGCCTTTCACTTCTGTTGGATAACAATGCACTCACTTCGTATAACTTAAACTTCAACGTATGGTCCTTATCAAAGACCTTTCGCCCCCTTTTCCTAATTTACTTCACTGGGTAATTCAAGATTAGCACCACTCTCTCCTATAACTGTGCGTGGATAATTATAACTATTATACCTTAGTAGTCATTACAACCTTCCTGGACCAATGCCACAAGGATAGTGACCTATACTACGATCCTAGTATCCAACTTCAACTAACCACTCTAATTAAGTCATGCCTTTTGCTACCCCTATAATGGCCTTTTGTGGTCGTCCTTCATCGACCAGCACACGAATCTTGAATGAGCACGCAAAAAATTAATATAATCTTATAATATGGCAGGAGGATGAAATCTCACAAGAAGAATCAACAATCCTAATCGTCGATCTCTATATCAAATCGAGAGTAATGTTGGAAGCGTAGTATGTCCGCACAGATTCCTAAGGATACTAGAACCTGATGCTCTGATACCATCTGTGGCACCCCGCCTAATAAAATACTAGGCGATCACTCCTGTACCAAATTAAAACCGGAGTCGCATATGGTTCATTCTTAGCATCACTGTCAAAAATCAAATTAATTACTAATAACCTATTAGGCTGGCGTAAAAATTTTATTTAACTAATCTTTTAACAAATTAATCAATTAAAACATTCACACAGTTTATGTATAAATGAAACTGAGATGAACTAAAAAAAATTACCGAACACTCAGTTTAACAATATACAACCAAATCGAATTCACAAAGAAGGCAGTAAAAGAATAAATAAATGCAGTTGAGTTATTAGCCCGAATATTTATACAGTACCTCCTATCTAGATTACAAGGATAGATTCGTCTACAGTAAACCTGCATGCATCCACGGCTGCTGCAGTAGGCGTCTGACTCGAAAGAATCGTCATCCACACGTCCCTATGTCTGGACACCTCTCTCTCTCTCTCTCTCTCTCTCTCTCTCTCTCTATATATATATATATATATATATATATATATATATATATATATATATATATATATATATATATATATATATATATATATATGTATATATATATAGCAAAAGAGAGGAAAAAATAGATATACGGGTCAGAACCCGAGTTGTGAAAATATTTAGCAAGTGCATAAATACTTTATTTATAAAAAAAATATATTTTATCTCCTATTTAAATTGGTATCGCACTCCCATGAGATACCCCTCACCTCTCTTCTAATAGTGCATACTTAACGCATATCTCCAACATAACCTAGTTAAGCTACCCTGCCTAACTAATCGTTTCACCAAAATTCTATAACTCCTATTTAACCCAAGTACTAAGGGCTAAACTTCTCCTCAGTTTATACATTGTGCCACATTCGTGCATGGGGTGTCTCAGGAAGAGAAATCCAAACAAGAAATCCAAACATAACATATATATATACCCATATAAATACATATACATAACCTACTCATTTTATTTTTCATATCACAATTTAAGTCCAAATAAAATCTCCCGGAATGAGAATTTATTCCATATTCAACTTATCTCTTTACACTTATTAGAGGTATATCATATCTTGTTCTCATACACAAGTAATATACTATACACACAAGTATATTAACCATCCCAACTAACTATGGCTCGAGGATGCAGTCTCTATGCTATCATCTACCAGGGAATCGTTCACGTATCATCCTTAGTACCAATGGTCGGATTCTCACACCGCCTTGGTAAAAATCAAATCACAACGTATGGGAAGCGGTCATAGTTCCTCCCCGAAAGTGAGACGAAACATACCCACCACGTCCCACCCCTAATAAAAATCACACAACATAAAAATGGACGCTGTGACCTAGGGACTATACGATCCCTGCTCCTCAAGCCAGGGGCCTCACCCACATCGCGCAACTTACCATGATAGCAAAGAGGGGGTATGCATCACACACATATATATATATATATATATATATATATATATATATGTGGCCGTAATTGCCAATTTCACATAACGATGGCCAATAACCCCAAATGTTTTCACTCGTAATAACATTCAAATATTCGCACACTTATGGTACTAAATCCCAAAGTAGTCTCTCTCTTCTTAAACTTTTGATAGTTCCATATCCCGAATCAACCTCTTAAATGACCCAAAGTAAATTCACAACTCCTCATGTCCTTTAGATCATAATTCTCTATAATACTCTAATTTAGAAATCCCCTAAGCTTTAAAGTCAAAGAGGAGAAGGAATAAAAATATCCAAAATCATGGGCTGAAAACAGAGTGCCGGTCGACCTGCCCTGGACCCCTAATCGACCGCGGTTTGCATATAAGCCTAAGAAACTAACCAATAGGCCCTTCGTCCTTGACACGATCGACCGACCATAGGGGCACAGTCGACCGGTCATACTAGATCCTCAAAAATCAGTTCTCCAAATTTTTCATCCAACAATCCAAATTCCATTTTCATGGTTTATAATATACACCAATATCATCACAAACATCTACACAATGAATTCTAATTACACATCAATACATTTTTTTCCTCCTAAAGTCAGGTTGGATTTCTGACTAACGATTTCGATCTCGGACAGCATTCTGTAGAAAAATCGCTATAAATCCAAAAAAAATAAATAAAAAAATACGCGGTTGGTGCCCACGTGACCGTATTGAAAATATCTACAAATTTTATTTTTTGCCAAGAACCGAATCGATTCTTTTCCTAGCCGAATCGATTCGGAATTGACGCTGGTAACTATTCACCTTCTTCTCCAAAAATCCAAACCTCCATTTTCTCCATTTTTGTTGTTTCTAATCTCATCCAACAACTCCATAAACATCTAATCTATGTTTTACAACTAACACATCAATTAATTTGGGGTATTAAATCATTTCTCTTAGATTTAAACCCTAAAATCCTAAAACCCCCAACTTATCATTTTAACCCATTTCAATCCATTTCTTCACTCCATTTACATGGATTTAACACTAGAAATAATTAAGAGTTTACATCACGTCAATATGTAAACTCATATTCAATTTTTCCCAAATTTATTTTAAGGGTTCTAACCCAAAATTATTTAGTTTACCAACTATAATATGAGATCTATGCATAAAATAAAATAAAGCAAGTACACACTTGCCTGGAGGATGAAATTCGACGACCTTGAGTCGAATCCGGCGGAGTTTGACCGGAATCCCCCATTTCTCTCTTCTTTTCTCCTCTTACTTCTTTCTCTCTTTCTTTCTTCTTTCTTTTCTTTCTTTCTCTTCTTCTTTCTCGTGCTTATAAGAGAGAAATAAGGGCTTGTCCCTTATAAACCCAAAAATGACTCGTTTACTCAATTACGAGTCCCTACGGGTCAAAAAATTTCCGAAACCCAATTACTACCCACGGATACTCTATTCTGACTATCTCAGCCATTCCGAGACCAACCGCCCAATCGAAATTTACATCCGAGTTACTTCACCGCAAGTCAGTAATTTAACCCAATACAACTCAATGCGATTTTTCAATTAAAATATTACCCTTTGTCGCTTTACCCAGCTGCGACAAATAATAAAATACTCCGACTCATTCACTTAATCCCAAGAGTAAATATAATACACATCGAAAATCATTTAATCCTTGAAAACCTCAAAAATTACTATTCATGATAATTTCTTAAATTCCCAGATTGCACATAATTACTAAATTTAATTTTCCATAAAAGTGCGGGGTATTACAACAAGTGTTTTTTTCTTATGTTTTTCTTATATATAACGTAAGATGTTTTTTTCAATAACTTTTTAACAAAATATTTTTTGTCACTGTTTATAAAACAAATCTTTAAAACTGTTTTTACAAAATGGTTTTTACAACTTTTAGTCCAACATTATTATTTTTTTATTTTCAAGAATTTTACAATTTTTTTAGTATTCAAAATGATATAGATTTATACCTAGACACAAATAATTTAAAAATTAAAGGAATAGCTAGATGCAAGTATTTTTTTTCCAGAATATTAATGTGTACACAAATAACCCTTTATATTAATCCTTAAGTAAATACACGAATATTTACATATGTATCTATATATTAATGTGTACACTATATTAATATTTATATTTATTTGCTAAATTAAAAGATGGGTAGACATGAGGGGTAAATTAAAAAATGTATATCCATGTTAGGTTTGATTTGGATGGAGAGTTACGATAAGAACTAAATTGAAACAAATTGAAAGGTGGGGGAGGAAATCAAGACTATTAAAAGGTAAGAAACGAAATTGAGACAAAAAGAAATGAGAGGGACAAATACGGTATTTTACTCTATATTTTACAATTAAAGGGTTATTTGTGTATACATTAAAATCCTGAAGATAAAAAAAGATTATTTTCATCTAGCTATTATATTTATTTTAGAATTATTTGGGTTTAGCTGTTATTTATATAATGTTGAAAACTAAAAAATTCATAAAAATTTGGAAAACTAAAAATAATAATTTGGGAATCAAAAAGAGTTATTTTGAATATTATTTTTTTAAGTTGTAATGACCATTTTTTGTTAAAAATATATTAAAAAAACTATTTCGTTATATATAAGAAAAAGAAAAAAAAAATTGCCTAAAGAGTTCATAACATTTGGATGTTATTTATAATATTTAAAATAATTTAGTTTGCTAATAGAAAATAATTTCGTTATTAAAAAAACTAGACGTTTATTTATTAAAAAAATAAAAATGGAACGTTATTTGTATTAACATCTAATGTTCAGTTTTTATTTTTATAATAAACATAACATCTAATTTTAGTAATAATAAACTGTTTTCTATTTACTAACTAATTTTTTTTAAAAATGTTGTGAATAATATTAAAATGTTATGAGATTTTTATATAAGTGTTTTTTTCCCTTAGATTTTTCTTATATGTAACGAAACAAGGTTTTTTTCAGTAACTTTTTAACAAAATAGTTTTTGTCACTGTTTATAAAATAATTTTTTAAAAAAAAATTTACAACTTTATTCCAACTGGATTTTTTTTTAATTTTCAAGAATTTTACAATTTTTTAAGTATTCAAAATGCTATAAATTTATAGCAAGACACAAATAATTTAAATATAAAAGTAATAGCTAAATGCAAGTACTCTTTTTTTTTTCTTCAGAATATTAATGTGTACACAAATAACCCTTTATATTAATCCGTAAGTAAATACACAAATATTTACACATGTATCTATATATTAATGTGTATACTATATTAATATTAATATTTATTTGCTAAATTAAAAGATGGGTAGACATGAGGGGTAAATTAAAAAATGTATATCCATGTTAGGTTTGATTTGGATGGAGAGTTACGATAAGAACTAAATTGAAACAAATTGAAAGGTGGGGGAGGAAATCAAGACAATTAAAAGGTAAGAAACGAAATTGAGACAAAAAGAAATGAGAGGGACAAATACGGTATTTTACTCTATATTTTACTAAATCATATCATAGTTATTCTAGATAAATATAAGATTATGTAAAAATGTACATAAATGAAGATGGGCAAGTCATGAAAGTAATATACATGTGTGAATATAAGTATCAACCAATGTTATTTGTCCAAATAATATTTCTCCAAAATGCATTTTAAATTGGAGAAATCCAAAATTTTGTAAAAAAAAAAAGCTCCATATATTAATGGAATGTAATATTTGGACTCTTCTTTCAGAAATAAAAAATTTAGTATTATTCAATATTATAACATCTATACTTTCAAAAAAGTTCATTCCATACATGTCATTACTGGTTTCATATATACATTTCAGTAAATGTAAAGTAAAAAAATCACAAAACAAATTATCGGATAAGATTTCTTAAATACTAGAACGTAATTGAAGTTAGACCGTGTTAGATGATAAAATGTAGGCAACGATGACGTTAATATCATCAATTTTTCCTCCCCTTCTATGCTTGTGTCCAGCACTCCTAGCAGCTCTTGCATATGGAGTGGCAATGTATTTATTGAAGGAGTTGTAAAGAGCTAGGTTTGCTATTGAGCACGCAAGATGTTGTGGATCTGATCCTTCTTTTGTGCCACGGTTGATAACTTCTACTATTTCGGATGCATGCATGTTATCGAACAAGCCGTCCGTTCCAACAACAATGATGTCTCCTTTTTCTACATACACTTCTACCTCCTGCAAAACAGATTCAGTTAATATTTTATTTTCTTAAATCAGACAAAAAGTAAAAAATGACAACAAAAAATTTCAGGGTAAATTGCATGTGGTTGGCCCTTAATCGTTTTAATGGATAACATGACTTGGATAGTGTCAAATACAATTTCAATTCAACAAACCTCTGCTATACTTGGATGGTCTTTGGTAGCTCCTAATTGATATGGACAATTAAAACTGCGTTGTTGTTTTGGTGATTGATATATCACCACTCCCTTTCTAAACAGCATGAATCCACTATCACCCACATTTGCTGCCCTCAAGACCTGCATACATACGCATCAAGATGTCAATTCTTAGACCTTGCATAGTAATAAACACATGAAAATATTGAAATATCATGCAAGAAACAAAGAAAATGAAGACATACAATTCTTTTCAGCGTCAATATGCAAGCAGTGGATGATCCTTGGACCTTAGTATTTAAATAAGCTTCATCTAACACCCTTTTCGGATCAATGTCTCCCTTGGCTTGGCTGCGCGTTGCCATAATCGAGTTAGTCATAAGCTCGCGCGCATAATCGCCCGCGTCGACGCCTTTCCTAGCCCAACCGTCAACTCCATCGGCCACACCAATGGTTTGTTCGTCCACGCATATGAAGTGAGCATCATCCCCCCACGGTTTCAAGTCGTCGTCTTTTGGTAAATAAAATGATCCAGCAACCATCTTTAAATTTTCTCCACTAAAAGAAGCCCTAAACAAAAAATAACATCACCATTTCAGCCTTCTTGTTTTGTATATGTGTTCTCGATTTAAGAATATTCAAGATATTAAATGTAAGTATAATAAGTAAATATCTAATAATTTGCAAAGAAAACAATACCTTCCATGGATAACGTTTTCAAAAGATGCTGCAGGCCTAATATCTGATTCCTGCTCGAGTGAAAATCTGCTTCGGATTATCATATTGATGGAGCAGAACAAAATGATGTATCTGAAGTATGCAGGTTGTTTAGTGGAGCTGTAATTAGATTTGTAGAAGCGTTTGGATACTACTTTTAAACTCTATCAGGAATCGCGTAAGATGTTATATCAAGAAAAGAACGTTCTATTGTCTGTGGAGTGCCGTCATTATGGGTTATCACCTTACTGTTCGTTTTTTAAGGGATAAAATTACTCGTTGTTTATCTATTTTTTAATTTTGAAGTCCGTGAATAAGATATCATAGTGACCTAGTGAAATTCTATTATGAGCGTACAGATAGGTGGGGTAAAGAAATTGAGTCTGAATGTGAAAGCCACTAATATTCCAAACCAGCACTATACAATACACCTACTTTTCATGTGATAGCCCTTACCTTAAGAAATTTTCTTGCTATAGTTTCGAAACCGTCTCCTTATTTTTATTTTAACAAAATCACTCATTTTAACCCTCAATTATCACATTATTCCAAAATGGTTTCTCAACTTAAAAAAAATTCAACTTAATCAAATATAAAATGGTTTGGCCGCTTATTTCAATCGTTTAGTGTAACGAAAAAGAGACATTTGTCTTTCATTTGGTAACTCTTGACTAAATGAGGTAATGTTATCTTCATTATCATATACTCCATCTTTAAGGTATAATATACCAATCACCCTAAACGGTGGAAACCACTTTCCTATTTCAATTACATCCTTATGACAACTCAATTGTACTAAAACAAGAGTAAAAAACAAGTTAGTGTAACACCCCGTGTTTTTATTAATGAATTTGGAATATTCGAAAAAAATAAAATTTTGAATTTAATAATTTTTATCGGCTAAATATGTTTGTTATGATTTTAGAAGAATAAAACTTCAAGCGGAATTGAAATCGGAGTTAAAACGGATTTTATATAGAATATTTAATATTTTGCCTTATGGCATTTTTAAGGGAACTGCGAGTTTTTCTGGGCGATCGTACGACGCATGATGTTTAGAAAACGTGCACTGAAGTTGTTTTTAATAGAGGTTGTATAGGATTAAGACTCCTAATCACTATATAACATTGTTAATCCGTAGGGGGATTCTCATAATTACTTTTTCTCCAGTTTTTCACCACAGAACACTTCCAAATATTTTTTCTCACTCATAATCATCAACCTTCTTCATAATCAAGTTTTTTGTCACAAGTTTTGGGAGGGTTAAGTGGGGTTTAATCAAATTTGTTCAAGAATACTTCTTTGCTAATTTTTTTAGAGGAATCAAGATTTCTAATCAGATTTCCAACACGATCTTCATTGGTATGAATACTCTATTATTTTAACTAAATTACTCGTTTTAACAATTAATAAGATGAGTCTAGTTTTTTCCATCAACACATGAAAACACGATAACAAATCCTTTCTACAATCTACACATAAAATAATAATTTTTTGAGCTAAAACATTATTATGAATTCATATTTAAATTTTAAAACACGAAAAGGTCCCACAACGATATCATAATCTCAACCTCTAATTTAAGCATGCGATTGTTTCCAGTATTAAATATTTTTTTTTTATTTGAATAACAACATCTCCGGAATTATTTTCACTTTCCCTAATTAGTCTTTCTAATTTATTTTAAGAAAAATACCATTTATTAATGTTTAAGCAATATCTAAAACGCATTACACTTAAGGGGAACAACATAAGCAGTCATGCCTATAAAGAAGCCATCTTGAAAATATATTTGTATAGTTGTGTTCCTCTCACGAAAATAGCAAAAATACGTTCTTGGTCATTCTTCAGAAAACTAGATTTAGATCTCCAAAATTTGGGTTGAAAATTATTTTTAATAGACTTTAGGTTTTGTAGATGAGAGAAAATAATATTTTGGGAGGCTACTGCTTTTTGATATAGGTTAAATGTGTTGTAAAATCCCTAAACTCGAGCCTTTATATTTTAATAAGAGAAAAGAATTTGAGTCTTACACAAACTCTACAAAAAAGAGTCAATTTCTGCCATGTCTCTGTTGCGAATCGGTTCACCCCCAGGGCCGAATTGATTCGATCGGCATGAACCAATTTAAATCCCGATTTCGATTCCACTTAAAACGTTATGTTATATATATCAAAAATATCATTTCAAAATTCTAAAATTAATTAAATTCCAAAATTATTTTTCAGAACTATTTAATTTATAACAGATTTTTACGGCTAAAAAAAATCTCAGGTCGTTACACTTATGTGGTATATACTAAAACTTTCCTCCATGGTGTAATGCAAAGATAATGTAAGGATCATTCTCAATTGAAATAATTAAAAAAATAACAGAAAATGAAGATTAACTATTGATTACAACTTAATATTACATCAAAACACATAAAACACGCAGGCATGTACATATTACCATAAAAATTATTTGGTTAATGTTATAAATAATTTGTAATATAATTTTTTATATTTGTTTACACTTAGTTCCAATCCAGATTAAAAAAAATTATCCAAATTAAATTTTATCAAAAGTGATTTATAATATTTTCAGAATTAAAATAACACAATAAGATAAAATATAACAAAAGTTAGAAAGGACTAGCCTGATTTTGTGAGTCGCGTATTCGCTAACCTAAAGTCTTAGATTCCTCCCTCTGTGCTGGTATTGACGGATATTTACCACTCCGAGATAAAGCCCAAAATCGAAACCAATATAGTCTTTGATATGCACGTATACCAATGGATAGAATTACCAAGTCTTGTTTGTCTAAGTTGCCCAAAAAATCAGAAAATGTAATAATTCGTAATATGAAGAAATTTTGTATCCTTAGAACAGAGAGAAGAGAATAGTCTATTTTTTTCTCATCACAAAAGGAAATATATATATACACAACAGAAAAGAAGAAAAAAAAATGTCAATACCAACTATTAAAAACCAACGTACATAAATATAACTGCTAAGTTCAAAACTTAAAAACATGATTTGTTGATAACAACAATGTTTTGATGAAAAAAAACCATGATTTTTAGGGCGTGATCTGAGAGGGTTTCACATGTAATTACGGTTCGGTAAGATGAGTCAGTTAGAGAGTTTTGATAGGGTTTAGTGTGGTTTTAACAAATGACTCTCCCATTCCCAAATACACCCACACTATAAGGCATGTGACAGGTAAATGTCTGTTTTTCGTCACACTAAATGATTGAAATGAATGGCCTAACCATTTTAAATCTATTTCATAGTTGATGGGCTGAGTTACTACTTTTTAAAGTTGAAGGACCATTTTGAAACAACTGTGATAGTTTAGGGAGCAAATGAGTAATTTACTCTTTTATTTTTTGCATAGATATAATAATTATACATAATCTTAATCTAAAATTTTAAGAAATGAAAACAGAATTAAAAACATGTTTGAGGTTAATGCTTAAACATTCATCTAAAATTTCCTTATTTTACTAGTTGAATGGTTATTTACATTAATTTCCTTTACTCATTGGAAAATAAAATGTCTATTTTCTTAATCTTTGTCATTTAAGATCTTGAATTCAATAAAGAACTTTGATCTTTTCAAAGCACAAAATCATTTTCATGTAGCATCTGGAGCCCGTATATTCGTTTCATTAACTCAAAATAAAATTAGTAAGATTAATACTGTAAAACTTTTGTGATTAAATATTGGTTTTGACCGTTTTCTGTGAGTCAATAAAACACATAAGTGAACAACAAATTATTATTTCAGTTGCATGTCGTGTTGTCTCTATGTCACAATTTTGAATAATATTATATTTCTTATGTCATGTTAGTTATGTTTTCATATAAACTATCTAAAATGTTAGCAGCATAGTATCCTATCTCGTGTATTCGTAAAAATATCAAACATCTTGTTATGTTATATTCTAAATGCATTGTGATCATGTCAACTAAAAGAACATGATTTCATGTTCATATCCAAAGAGCTTTAGTCGTTAATATCACGATAAACAAAACATGACTCAAAAATATAAATTACCATTACGATGTTAGAGTTTGAAAATAATAAGTATATTTTCGTTTCATTTTGAGAAAACTTATAAAAAAACAGTACAGGTTATAATGATCTTTGTACTGTTTTAAAATGTACAAAATTGGTGATGTCCACTTGTATCCCATTAAATAAGTGTCTTTTAGGATGTCTTGCTTTGTACTATATGTAGAAATGAACCCCTTCTTTAGTATTTATATATCAAAAAAATTAAAGATTACACTCCTTTTAAATTCCTTACAGTCCTTTTATTTTACAACATGTTATCAGCATGAATGCTTCCATATATTCAGTGGAGTTTTGTCATCTCTCGACTTTGGTGTTCAAAAATCAAAGCAAAATAAATCTTGATTGGAATTTTGTCAATGATGAAAATTTGAAGAGATATCTATTTAGTTCTTTGTGACATGTAAAGAAAAGTTGTCACCTTTTCAAGTTCTATCCTCACAAGGTGATACTTTTTTCTTGTTTTTCTATGTACATGCAAGGTAACTATGGGCATTATAACTAAATATGCATGATAATTATTTTGTTATTTAAAATATATCTTTATTTATGTATTCCTTATATATAAATTGACCATATTATTTTTGAATGGTAGGATTTCATTTGTTAAACTTTAATTATTTTCATATTGACACTTTTTATTTATTTTTTAAAATTTTATAATTATAGTTAGACTAATATATTTTAGGAATTTGTTTATATGTTACAATAAAAATAAAATTTCAGGACCATAAGTTACTATTTTTTTATTAGGACTAAAGGATCTTAATTATCATTCAACACTGAGACTTGAAGTTTCCTTTATAATCAAATTTGAACATTTTCTGTTCTTAATTACTATTTTAAATTTGGGAATTGAAGTTACCATATAATAATTTAGTTTGGGGAATGAAGTTACCATATAAAAATTTTAATTTGGAACCCGAAGTTTTTAAATCATATAATACTGAGTGTAACAACACATGTATGCTCAAAATCTTCATAGTATGATATTGTCTTATCCCATTCCAAAACCCATTTCAGTCATATTCTAAATTTTCCCGAAAAACTTCATAACTAAGATTTTAAGACCGGGCTTCTTCATCTTCATCCAAAAAGCTATCTAATTCCATGGCCAATGAGATTTATATTTTAGGATAAAGGTAAAGGACTCAAAATGACTTTGTTTTACCACCCTTGTTTTAACATAACTGAAATAAAATTTTCTTAAATTGAAAATTGTATTAAACTTGAGTATTTTGGACAATTTGAACAAATAAACTCCGCAATATATTTTTTTTTCTTGAAAAACCATGTTCATAAAATCTTGCATTCTTATATAGGTATTTGAAGTATGAGTGTTCCTGGTTGAGAACAAGCATACTTAGTGTATTTTGCTATTTTTAAACACTTAGAAGGCAATAACTCATTCAAATTTTCTAGACAAATGCACGACATTCCTCTTCATAGTTTCTTCGATATGACACCATGTCCCACTATAGCAATAGCCTATCACTAGTACCTTTGGATCCTGGTTTAGAGTTTTTGGAAAATGATGTGACCTGCCTCACCGCAGTTTTTTCGCGACGATGGTTTCCTTTGATGCATTAAAAGTTCTTCATTGGTACTCCTTATCCATATCCAAAAATTTGGACTTCTTGGCATGACATATATCGCCTCAGGTTTGCAGAAGCTTCACATTGCCTCAATGTAGTGACACTGATGCAACAACATTAGATCTAGCACTAAAAGTAAACATATCCAGCATATTACATTGTAAAACATGTTGATTATCTTTTACGTCCGTATCTTTTATTGCCTTAGGCAAGTTACCTATTTTGTGTGGTTGAGAATGAGTTAAAAGGTTTGGAAGCTTGTGTCCACATGTTTGATAATTGGGAACTCCAATTTAACTCACTATGTTCTCATTCACAAAATAAGGTTATGAATTTCAGAAAGGTTTTTCATTGTCTATTATGATAAATAAATAAGAAATTCTTATAGAGAAAAAACATTCTTTGAGATATCCATTATTACCATTATAAGTTTAATGTATTTTAAATTTGATTATTTCTCTCAAGTCTTGAAAAAACATTTTTCAAAAACAAGATTTCAAGAACTTTAAATATTTTTAATATCAAAAGAATACTTTGTGAGCTTATTTCGATTAGCCAAATACTATATAAAACTTCCATAAACCATTATAACTCTCACATATTAGGAGATTAGATCTACAAATAATGTCTTTTCACTTGTCCCATTTCGGAACACAAAAGTGTTTCTTCAAAATTTAAAAAGAAGAAAGTTTTTACTTCAAACTTTAAAAGAAGATGATAAGTTTTGGTGTAAACGCAATATTATCAATAGAAATTGACATCTGTAATGTGGCAAGTGGTCGAAGAGTGATCCTGCTTGATCTTCTAGTTAGGAGGTAGTAAACGTGTCTTGTAGAGGTGGTAGAGTATATATTCTAGGAAAGGTTAAAGTTTGTAAATTATTTTTCCCTTTTTCACTTTACCTGCTTATGGAAAGTTTCCATTTGGTCCAAGTGTTTTCCCACAGGTTTTTTCTCTCGTATAAATTCTCGCCCCAAGTGTATGATTCAATATTTTGTATTTTGATTTATTGTCACTACACCATAATGGCTATTTTGCAACTAATAGAGTATTTTATTTGTAAGTGTTTATAACACTTACAAAATTTACAACGATTTTGGACACTTACAAAGTTTGTACGTGTTCAAAACCGTTGTAAAATTTGTAATGCTTGCGTAGTTCGTAAGTGGAAAAACATAAAAGGGTTGCATAGTAAATAATGTTTTGTAAAAAAATTTATCCCTCCAAAACTTCCCTCCAAATGTTGCAATCAGCCGTTTCATCCCTCTCCAAACCTTCGTACAGAAACTCGTTAAGTTAAAATAATGCGAAATCATTTTACAATGAAATGGTTACATAGTTTTACAACCTATAATGAAATCATACAGAACGTTTTCTCTGCCTCTTTCTCTCTCGCGAACGGATCCATCCCAGGTATTTGTTTTCTTTGTTTACATAATGTTATAGCTATGGTTTTATTTTTAATTTGATATTAGTTTGGTTTTTCTTGTTGTTTATTATTGGTAAATTATTGTTATAGCTAGGGTTTTCACTGAATTTGAGATCCCCGTGTTTTTAGGTTTAAAATATCATTTTTTTATTTTTTTATTATTTCAATAAATTTTTACATATTTTTTTTTGTTATGCAAAATCATACAGAATGTTCCTTCATACTCTTTCCTTCGGAATGAATCGTACAGATTTTACAACTTGATTAGTCTGAAATCTATAGTGCGAAATCTATTAGTGCGAAATCAATGTTACTACGAAATCATACATATTTTACATCTTGATTGGTGCAAAATCGATTAGCGCGAAATCGATTTACAAATCATTAATTTCATATTCCTTCAGTGGGAAATCATTGATTTTACCGTTCTTGTGCTAGTGTTGATATTAATCAGTCTTTACCCTTTGACCGAACTCAGTATAAGGAATGGACTAGGATCATCATGTGGAAGTTCCAAGTGAGTACTTTTATTAAAGAATTTTTTGGTACAACATATCCCCTGCTACATAAATTATAGGGAAATTCAACAATTTTGCTTCATGATCTGTTATGATAAATGTACTTGATTAAAAAATTACTTAACTCATTTAGGGCTTTTTTATCATATGATGATGGTGTACATTGTGATAAAGAAGTGGGGATTCGGATTGTTAAACAGGGGGATCAAATGATGATGATTAAATATCTCTCTCAATTGCATAAGCTTATGTTACCTATTGATTATATTATATCAATAGAAGTAAACTCTGTTACAATTAAGAGAAAACGAGATGATTAGGACAAAAATTGAGCATAAACCAGTGGAAGGTGGCATTATGACGATGATGAGACCGACAAAAACAAAGTATATGATGTTCGGTAAGGTTGTAATTCTAGCCCCAAAAGGTACTTTCGCAATTTAATTTGCGTATGAAACTAATATTTATTATTTTTTCCTCAAGAATAGCATATCAATATAACAGAACTGAGTCGTTCACTTTCATCTAGCCTCTTGCATCATGGGTAATAAACGATAGAATTATTTAAATCTAGAAAAAACTAGTGGATGTTTTTTTGTACCCTTGTTTGTTTCTAGTTTCAATACCGAATCTGATTCTTTTACTTTAAGTGCCATTATAATATGTAATTTAAGAATTGAAATCATTTTAGGTCAATAAAACTGGCATTTATTATTATAAAATCTTTAAACTTCTGTTCTAATCTTCATAGTGGCAACTATTACCGTGATGTCTATGTAGTCAATTGTCAGTCCATTATTTTGTTGTTGTTTTTATGCGATAATTGTACATCGCATGTTTCAATTTGGCATGTTCATATCTTCTGCAATCAAGAAAATGGTAAACAATTAAGATGACCAGACCTTATATTTGGAAGTGAAGCAATTGCATAGCATTGGCAAATTAATGATTTTAATTGTGAAAATAAGGGAAAATAGTTATTTGTGCATCCAGTAATACATGTTCATATCTGCTGTAATCAAGAAAATGGTAAGTAATTAAGATGACAAGACCCTATATTTGGAAGTGAAGAACTTGCATAGCATTGGAAAATTTCTTACAACAGATGATTCTGTAAAGTGGTGGAATAACTCAACCGTGCAAGATCGTAGAGGCTTCCACGTGAAGTTTCTTCTCTTCGCATATGATTTTGATAGAAAATATTTTCAAGCATTAGATGTTACATGTAATTATTTTTTTGTTCTCATCTCTAGTTACTGAAAACCAAAAGGTTTATTATGTTTAGCATTTTAAATTCTTGAAGCTCAACATAATTTAAGTTGACAATGTAATGTTGAGCATAGGCATTGAATCTTAATTTTTGAAGTTCAAGCTTCAACCTTGAACATTTAGAACACGATAAGCGGATATATGTGGAGCCTGGGGTGGGTAAGTGCCCACTCAGAATTTTGAAAACTAAACTTTTACCAATACAACATAACGCTGTCATTGTACAACACAATACAACATAACGCTGTTAATCGATACGTTATAAATATTTTGAAATAATGTGTGATGTTTGAATATAAACAATAGTTTTGCGTGTGACAGAAATGGTACCCAGTGTCAAAGACATTGGCAGAGAAATCTGCGTGGGAATTTGCTAGAGAGAACGGATTAGATGTCGTGGCGATCCATCCGGCACTTGTCTGGAAATGCTAGTTGTGCTGTATTGCAAATGTTGTTAAATGGATCAAAAGTAGTAGTGGCAAAATGTGGCCCAAATAATAAAACAGTCCATATTAGTCCAAGCTTCGAAATATGGGGTCCATATTTAAAGGTTGTGAGTTAAATATGGGGCCATATTTCAAAGCTATGAGTTAAATATGGGGTCCATATTTCAAAGCTATGAGTTAAATATGAGGCCCATATTTCAAAGCTATGAGTTAAATATGGGGCCCAATTTTAAAAGATACAAATCAAATATAATACTCATTTTAAAAAGTTATGAGTAAAATATGAGTTTTTTTTATATATACCTCGAATTGTAATACTTAATTTAGTAAAAAAAAATGGGTTGGTCCAACCCATATTTGGTCCGCCCATATTTGGCCCAGCCCACATTTAACCCAACCCATATTTGGCCCAACCCACATTTAGCCCAACCCATATTTGATCCGCCCAAATTAGACCCAACCCATAATTTTGCCAGTGCTAATCAAAAGATACCCAAGAGTATCACAGGTTGGGCGTTGTGCACGTTAAAGATGTGGCAAAAGCCCAATTGCTGATATATGAGGCACCTACTGCTTCTGTTAGATACCTTTGCACCAATGGCATTTGTCAGTTTGGTGATTTTGCCGAGAGAGTCTCCAAACTCTTTCCTGAGTTCTCAGTTCACAGGTCTATGTTTCATACTTGGGTAAAAAAGAAGAAACCCCCTAAATTATAGCGCTATTTGAAAATAACCACCTAAATTATGATATGAGTTGCCCATAACCTAACTCTTAGAAAACCTTCCCCTTCAATTTGTAGGATTTGTTCCGGTTGAATTTTTTTTGGAGCATACGGATATTTTGTTTTTATTTCATTTTTTTCTTTTTGACTCCCATAGCTGCCTAATGGCTATCAAATTGGGGTTTTTACAAACTCATTTGTCTATTTCTTTTGGTTATGTTATGATGCAAATTAAATGGATATGCCCAATGGCTCCTACTCGTCCAATGACTGTACTTGGTGGATTCCCTTGCACTGCATGTAAGACTAAAACCTATGTTTAATTTTAAATTCCATGTTACATATCAGGATCATATAAGTAAGTTCTATGTTATATATATCATGGTTTGGCGTGGGAGAACTTTCAGAAGGACCAAAATTTTTCATATAGCAAGAATTTTTTCAGAACTTAAATTTGTTCTCATCTCTAGTTACTGAAAACCAAAATTTTTATTATGTTTAGCATTTTAAATTCTTGAAGCTCAACATAATTTAAGTTGACAATGTAATGTTGAGCATTGTCAACTTAAATGATGTCGAGGGCTTAAACGCTTCAGTATTGCATATTGCCAACTTGTTGTCAATAGAGCCTACTAACAGTAAGTTCCTCTGTTGTTACGTCACTCAGTGTAGATAAATTAAATAAGTGATACCATCATTCATTTTCCTATTCATTGTAATTAAAGATCTATGATATATGTAGTCAAAGGAGTCCAATTCAATAGCTACAAAACCATAGCTCCCTGTGTCTCTCTTTTATTTATGTAATATAATTTATGATAAACATGAGGAAAGTAACATGATGGTTTTAAGAGTTTATGATAAACATGAGGAAAGTAACACAAAGAATCATTTAAATGTAACATATTTTGTTTGGGGAAATTTGACTGGTTGTACTTAATCATTACATACATGGATGATTATTTATTTATTTATTTATTTCATACATTGGATTGAATTGGCCTCAGAAGATTTATTCCACATTCTATAGACTATTACGATAGTGTTTGTATCTATAATAATTGGTTTGAATTGGCACTGTCAGCTCATTGACGCTGAGTCTAACATTATGATGAGACTATGAGATCTCAAGTAGGGGGTTAGGAAGGCTCAAATTAAGAGACAATAAATATTAAAATAAATACCACTATAAGCAATAGTACATTTGAGCCCAAGTTTGATCTTTAGGGTCTACAAATTATGTTCTTCGATGATTCTCAGTTCTTTAATTTTATTTTTATCAGCCTAATTTTTCTACTTTTCAGTTGTAGGAGGATACCAAAGAGAAATTTCAGCAACTGCAAAAGGTGATATTATGGGCTTTAGCATCTTGAATGTGTGGATAATGGATTTTGGTGGCTTTAAAAATCAGATACATCTAGCATTTCCTATACATTGGACCTGTCGACATAGGTCATTAAGTTATTGCATTCTTTACTATTAATCAGTAATAAGTCCTAGCAATTTGAGTCTGCATTTGAAGGTTGGAAAATACATCTATAAAGAAAAGTGGATTAGCCAAATGTCATGGACTATGTTTATTATTCTTGTTTTCTCATAGTGTGTTCATGTGTCTAATATGGCTTTACGCATATTGGGGTTTGATTGATATGTTTTAGGTGATATTTGATATATATTTGTTCATTAAAAGTTGTCATATTGAGCCTGATCCTTTTCATTGAATTAGATAAATAGTGTCATCCCAAATTTAGCTTGTTGGAACAAAGACCGAGGAACTTGATATGGCATTTTTTGATAAATTTGGAGCCATTTTAGATTATGGTTATGCAATTTCAGTATACATGCCTCGCCTTTTTAGTTTTGTCGGGTAGATTGGTTATTAGTTTGTTTTTTTAAATGTGTTGATAATATTTCGTTATATGTAATTTGCCAAACATAAGTGTGTAACACCCCGCCTTCCTGGGGAGAACGAACAGAGCGCTAATGCGATAAAATAAATCAAAATCCACAAGTGACAAGGTATAGAGCATCAAAGTCCCACAACAACAAAAGAGAAACTACAAATCTCAATCTCTTCAAATTAAATACCAAATCCATCGAATTACATACAACAACTAACTCGAAAATAAAATACAAATCTCCAAAGCTCTATACATCAAAATAATACAAATCTTTCCCAAACAATCCTCGCTAAAATCAATCTCCATAGTGCCCTAAAATCCGCGCTAACCTGCCACTAAAAGAAAATATGGGGAAGTACACAATACGATAAGAAATATGCTCAACAAATATATGTTAGCGATGAATAAAACGTAACAACACGAGTACGAATATTCAAATCAAAATTCAAATCTCAAAGCATTTATCAATATAATTTCTCAACAACACATCAATGGGTCATCAAGCATCACCCCATTCGCATATGCTTTATCAAGCCATAGCCGAGAATACGTATTTTGGGGGGTACTCAACATCCGTGCCATATTAAAATCTCATGACAACGTGCTCATCAACAATATAATGATACCACATGAATCAAAATAATTTCAATAATTATTTTCCAGATTTCAATGAATTTATCAATTCAAATATGAGTTCAATTAAACAAGAATTCAAAGAGAATGACACTCGCGAGATTTAAGGAGCATATTGTGTAAAACCTCATACCTCAAACCATGATGAGAAACCAACGATCACATCCTCAAGATCAACTCAAAAGATCTAGAAAAGCTCCTCCAAGAACCTCCAAAAAAATAGCCCCAAGAACACCTCTAATCTAAGGTTGGAACTCACAAATCTCAAGGGCCAATGTATATATAAAAAGAAGAGGAATATAAAATATATTTGCTGCCAAAATTTGTGCCAAAAGTAGGTTAAAAAGGTTGCCCACGACTTCCTTTTATAATGCAAAGAAATGAAGAGTTGGAAGCCAAAAGACTCCTTTAAATAAGGCAAAGAAATGAAGAGTTGGAAGTCAAAACAACTCCAAGAGTTAAAAACATTTTAAAATCCGTTTTAACTCCGTTTTCGAAACCGTTTGAAATTCTCGCCTTTAAAAATAATATTCAACATATTTGAGCAATAAAAATAATTTTTTCAAAAACTTTATTTTTCCTCTTTATTTTGGAAATTCCTTTTATAATGCAAAGAAATGAAGAGTTGAAATCCAAAAGACTTCCTTAAATAAGGCAAAGAAATGAAGAGTTGGAAGTCAAAATAACTCCAAGAGTTAAAAACATTTAAAAATCATTTTAAAATCCGCCTTAACTCCGATTTCGAAACCGTTTGAAATTCTCGCCTTCAAAAATAATAACCAACATATTTAATCAATAAAAATAATTTTATCAAAAACTTTATTTTTCCTCTTTATTTTGATAATACCCCAAAAATTACTCGGGTTATTACACTTCCCCACTAACAATGGAATTTCTCCCTCGAAATTCGCCGAATGCCTAACTCTCAAAATCAGGCCAATCATCTCCAAAAATAATTCACGTCTCCAAAAATAAATTCCTCACCTCTAATCTCGAAACCTAACGCGAATATCACCTAAAATTTTCTATCTCCAAAAATTTCTAACCACGCAATGAACCCAAAACTCAAGCCCCGAGGGTTGCCGTATACCTAAGCTCTGATACCATTTGTAACACCCCGCCCTCCCGGGAAGAGCGAACGGAGCGCTAATGCGATAAAATAAATCTAAATCCACAAGTGACAAGGTATAGATCATCTAAATCAACCCACAATAATATAAATTCACTAATCTATCTCTTCAATTACAACAAGTCTCTCGAATAAATACAACATCTAACTCAAATAAAAATACAAATCTCCAAAGCTCTATACATTAAAATAATACAAATCTTTCACAAACAATCCTCGCTAAAATCAATCTCCATAGCGCCCCAAAATCCACGCTAACCTGCCACTAAAAGAAAATATGGGGAAGTACAAAATACGACAAGAAATATGCTCAACAAATATATGTTAGCGATGAATAAAACGTAACAACATGAGTACGAATATTCAAATCAAAATTCAAATCTCAAAGCATTTATCAATATAATTTCTCAACAACACATCAATGGGTCACCAGGCCTCACCCCATTCGCATATGCTTTATCAAGCCATAGCCGAGAATAGGTATTTTGGCGGTACTCAACATCCGTGCCATATTAAAATCTCATGAAAACGTGCTCATCTGCAATATAATGATACCACATGAATCAAAATAATTTCAACAATTATTTTCTAGATTTCAATGAATTTATCAATTCAAATACGAGTTCAATTAAACAAGAATTCAAAGAGAATGACACTCGCAAGATTTAAGGAGCATATTGTGTAAAACCTCATAGCTCAAACCATGATGAGAAACCAACGATCACATCCTCAAGATCAACTCAAAATATCTACAAAAGCTCCTCCAAGAACCTCCAACAAAATAGCCCCAAGAACACCTCTAATTTAAGGTTGGAACTCACAAATCTCAAGGCCCAATGTGTATATAAAAAGAAGAGGAATATAAAATATATTTGCTGCCAAAATTTGTGCCAAAAGTAGGTTAAAAGGGTTGCCCACGACTTCCTTTTATAATGCAAAGAAATGAAGAGTTGAAAGCCAAAAGACTCCTTTAAATAAGGCAAAGAAATAAAGAGTTGGAAGTCAAAACAACTTCAAGAGTTAAAAACATTTTAAAATCATTTTAAAATCCGTTTTAACTCCGTTTTCGAAACCGTTTGAAATTCTCGCCTTTAAAAATAATATTCAACATATTTGAGTAATAAAAATAATTTTATCAAAAACTTTATTTTTCCTCTTTATTTTGGAAATTCCTTTTATAATGCAAAGAAATGAAGAGTTGGAATCCAAAAGACTCCCTTAAATAAGGCAAAGAAATGAAGAGTTGGAAGTCAAAACAACTCCAAGAGTTAAAAACTTTTAAAAATAATTTTAAAATCCGTTTTAACTCCGATTTCGAAACCATTTGAAATTTTCGCCTTTAAAAATAATAACCAACATATTTGAGCAATAAAAATAATTTTATCAAAAACTTTATTTTTCCTCTTTATTTTGGAAATACCCCAAAAATTACTTGGGTTATTACAAAGTGTATGTGTGGAACTTCTTCATTTTATTTAGAGCTTGAACTGAGCATCCTGACCACTCCCCCTCTCTCTATCTCTGACCGTATGTGAATTAGATAGTAGCAATGGCGATTGCTGCTGTAGAGGAAGAGGTTCAACTTCAAAATGAGCTCATGCTCTTCAATCGCTGACCATACTCCGATGTTCAGATTAACGATCTTTCTGTGGAGGATTACGTTACTGCAACTGCTTCCAAGCATCCAACCTATATGCCTCACACAGATGGGAGGTACAAAGGTAAGCAGTTTAGGAAAGCCCGATGCTCAATTGTGGAAAGGCTGACTCTCTCGTGATGCAGGGGCACAATAATAGTAAGACGTTATGGTTGTCTGCATTGTTAAGCATGCTATAGAAATCATCCACTTGTTGACTGATGCAAATCCTATTCAAATCATTATTGACGATGTTATCAATAGTGGGCCAAGAGAAGTTGCAACCTGAATTGGGTATATGCGTGTGTTGTGAGGCATTAGGCTGTTGATATTTCCCCACTTAGATGCGTTAACTAGACAATATAATGTCTAGTTATAACAGCGAGTGTGGTATCAGTTCATGTGTTTTCTTAGGTAAAAAATATTCCTTTTGTAAGTGTTATAACTCATGCAATTTTACACATTACATCATCAAGAGCATGGTAATGTTGATCAAAAGAATATCTAGCCATTCTAGTACCCGAAGCCAATGTCGAACTAGCCCTGTCTATGCGGGTAATTTTTGTCACTTCCCGAGCGGCAAACCCTCTTGCATCTATTGTCCATCTACTTCTTTTTTCTCATCATTTCAAGTTTGCTACAACATTGTATGATCAGTCCAATCTCTGAATTATGACATTAAATGAAGTGGACTGAACATTGTTTTATTAGATTTGCCCACAAGTTTCTGCACACAGATGCATTTTGTCGGCCACAGTGTTCTCCATGCTCCACCATTACGATTTTCTCGTGGAAAGGGGGTATCTCTCATTAACTTTTGCAGGTTAGTTTTGATTATAGCACTTCATCTTGTTTCTAGTTAGCATTTTTGCAAAGATGACTTACCTATGTGCCAGAGGAAATGTTAAACATCAAGAATAATGAAAGGCTGTGCTCAAGTTCTAATTTTCAGTGTACTAAAATTAAATGAAATGGACTAAACATTAGTTAGCTGAATTTAATAAAAAAATCAGGTTTTGACCTCAACTTTTACAAGGCACTTCTATGACCCATTTTGACATCTTGGTAGAGAGAGAAACAAATAATGTAACAAATTCTTTTATATACCACATGAGAACATTATAAACCATTAAAATGGGTGCTAAGATTTCTTATTGAAAAAAACAGGGAGTAGAATCAATTTTAATCTAATCTTCGGGGGCAAAAGTCAAATGTCCCTGTTATGAAGCATGGAAATTTTCGGTCCCTGGATCTGGTAGGCTGGGTGCTATTATAATTTATGCTTTTTATCTACAATTATAAACTGATTTAGACTTTATCCTCATTTATGACCCGTCACTTATACTGTATATTACAAAGGACAAATGGTTCGAAATATGTTTTCATTTTGATATGTTGCTTATAACTTTCATTGATTTATTCTGATTCACCATGACCTATGACTTCAGTTTTGGAACCTTATTAAGTTTTTAGCACCTCCATTTGTTGCTCCTTCTGTGCTTAGATGTGGTTTGCTTGGATATATAATGTATGATTGCACCCATTACTACTTGCATCACGAGAAGCCATGTAAAGGACTTTTTCACAATCTAAAGGTAATTATTTACTGCAAAGTATTTCTTATTTGTTTTTTTATTGAAGGCGACATTAATTAATATATTTGTACCTCTCTGTTTTAGGCATCCGTACTTATTGATTTACAAGGGCACTTCGTGTTTAGCAAGGCACCACAGTGAAAATAAATATATGAATAAAGACCCTTCATTTTCCAAACTAACTATGATGCAATATAAATGATTATAACTTGAGGTGTAGAGAGGAGTTTTGTATAAAAGGATGCTGGACATATTTAGAAAATAGTTTGTGCATAGGAGACTACCGATGACTTGTTGCTCACATGGTACGACTACCCATCGAGGTGGCTAGGTTCGAATCTCACTATGGCAAATTTTACACCTCTTTAGGACTTGATTAAAATGGGGAAGGCTAACCCCAAGTTCTGTAGCCCATCTTTCTTTGTTTAAGAAGAAACTAACTCTAGTTGGGAATTATTTTCTACCTGGGAGTTGATTTAGGTTGAGGTTAGGATTTTATATGTGAACTAACTAAGTATTTTTGCTTGGCATTAGTTTACCATTTTTTTGTTCCTTTCCAAAAACCAATGTGTAGTTATCATTGTACGCAATTGTCGTGTAATTTTCTATACTAGTTTTTTATTACTAACATAAACTAATTTGTTATTTGTTGTACTAGTTTTGATTTGCTGATTTTGTTTTAATGCCTTTTTTGTAGTTGTCATGAGGAGTGGTGGGTGGTTCTACAAGGGTCGATTGGGTCGTACAAGAGGACATATGGAACGAATACAACTTAAGGAGAGAGACACGGTGGTGGTAGCATTAATAGAGATGACATTGGAGACTGTGGCATTGGGAAATGGTGACGTTACTGAGATGGCAGGTTTTTGTTTTGGTTTGTGTTTTTTATTTAATGTAACATTAATAAGTTTTGATTGTGTTAGTTAGTGAATTTTTTAAGGATTTAGTAATAATGATTATTATTACATTTTGAATTTATAGTAGAAATGCAAAGTTTTGATTTTTGTCAAGAATTTGCTTCTATTGTTTGTCTTATTCCACTTCTTTTTATCAATTTGAAGATGGTGACATTTGGTGGATATTTTTTTTAATATTTTAATTTATATAAGTGTTCACAACACTTAAAAAAGGAACATTTTTTTTCCTTACATATTACTATTTGTAAGTGTTTTAAACCGTTACAAAAAAATTTATATATTTTCATTTGCAAGTGTTTATAACCGTTGTAAATTAAAAATGCTTGCTGAATTTTGCTAGTGTTATGAACACTTGCGAATGAAATTTTTGCAAGTGTTTAAAACACTTACAAAAGTTTAATTTGCAAGTGTTCAGAACACTTGCAATTTTTTTTTGTAACGGTTATACGCAACGGGCATGTGTTCCCAATAAACACTTACAAATGACGTTTGCAACGGTTTTGAACACTTGCAAATGTTTTGCAACGGGACGATTTGTAAGTGTTTTAAACACTTGGAAATGCCATTTGTAAGTGTTTAAAACACTTATAAATCACCTATTTTGGTGTAGTGTGTATATGCCTAATGAAAATATAATTTTAATTTAAATCGACATGTAAATCCCTAGTTTTGACTTAGAAGTTTAGATTAACTTTCGTCTGAAGCTGAATTAAAAGGAAACATTAACTTCATTTTGAAAATAATTTTTAATTTGGGTACTCCCTCTCTACATGCACATTCTTTCACATGGTATGAGACTTAGTTCTCTTTTTTGTTAGGTTTAATCACCCATGGGTAGATCTTGTGTGTGTACAAAAAAATTGTCTATTTGACATTTTGAGGATTTTCCTTGTATCTCATCCAATATGTCACTCTTTGGGTTTTATTCTCCACCCTACTTTACATCCCGTCCCTCACCCTTAAATGAAGATGAATCTAGTGAAAATGATAGTGATGATTTTGATTTTTTAACTCTTGATGATAAATATGATATATTATGCGAAGAGTCCTTGAAATTTTTAAAGAGAATACCTTATTGTCCTCATAACTCAAAGAATATAATAATGAGAATAATGACTTATGAATAAAATCATTTACAGTTTATTAGCTCCAAGTTGATTGTGCTCACTTGAAAGAGAATGTTTAGTTTTTAAATGAAGAGTCTTCAATTGTTGATTATAATTCAATAAATATTTTAAAAAAGAAAATAGAGATCTTTGAAAAATGTCAAAACTCTTGAAAAATTTAATTTAGAGTTTTATAATGATCTTACTCTTCTGCAATATGAAAATGATTTTTTGTGTAATTTCGAAGCTCAAAGTTCTATCCTCTTTGACAAATTTAAAAGAATTAATGTTTCATTTTAATATCTTTTAAACTTTTTGGAAGAGTTATAAGATAAAGACAATACTTAAAAATAACAATATAAAATTTAATTAATTTTGAAGAAGAGAAAAAAAAATTCTGCATCTCTTGAAAAATTAAAAATAAGTCTTCTTTTGTGTGAATTGTCAAAAATTGTTATGAAAAGGAAAATTTAAACTCTTTAAAATCATTTGAACTTAATTAAAAAAAAAAAGGTGAAAGTAAACCTTGCGATTAGTTAAAAAAATCTTGAAAAAGTTATATTGGTGCCAACCCAAAAGGGCTATGATAAAAGAGAGTCATGATTTGACAAGTTCAATGTTTCGACTTTCACTATTGAAATTATTTTTATAAAATTTTATTCTCAAAATGAAACAACAACCATTCAAAAACTTCCTTTGAAAACTCAAGATAAAAATAAAAATGTTGTGAATAATTTTAAAAAAAATGATGAACTTTTTCACCCCAATTTTGATAACAAAAATTATGGGCCAGACAAGAAAAGACCTAAAAAGAACTTTATTTGTTCTCATTTTCATAAGAAATATCACATGAAGGATCTTGTTACAAGTTAATACAAGATTAAAATTTTAAAAAGACTGTTTCCAAGCCTAAAACCCAAAAGAATAAACTAAAAGCGTTTAAGTGGATCATTGTCATAAAATTTGTCACTTGTGTTTTTTTTTTCTATTTACTCAAGTCAAACTTACCTTCGAAGTATGGTAGGTGTTATTTCTTAAAAATAGTTTACCTATTTGTCTTAATCTCAGTATATAAATTACAAACAAATAACACATAAAATATGTAATTACAAAAATACTAAACTAGAGAAAACAATAGAGATGAGAAAACGATTGTAAGGACATATTTTTAATAAGTCCGTCACAATTAATTATGTCATATACCGCTACAAATCGTCGAAGAATTGTGAAGATTGCATCCACAAAAGACGAATCCGAATTACCAATTGTCTTCAACATTCAAGCCCAACAATATGAACTTTGGTAAGATATTATTTTAATGTTTCATATACATTTCATATTAAGAGTGTTGGGATATTTTTAAAAGGTGTTTTTAAAAAGCGTTTATATAAAAATTATTTTTATAAATGTTTTTTTTTAAAAAAGGTGTAACCTGTTTTAGAAAAAGAATAATTTTGAGAAAATTTCATTAGCAGTTAACGCACCTCGGTTTCAATGCCAAGGTCGTTCAAGCGAGATCTCAATCCCGTTCGAACGACATTGGGATCTCGCGCATAGTCGTTCAAACGACACGCGATCTCCTTCAAGCGAGATGGGGTTGTGACAACCCGAGATCCGAGATAAGGGGTGGATAGCCCGATACTCAAACGTAACAGGAATCATGGGTGGATATCATCCTCAGCATCAACAATATATACTGAGTATACACGAAAACCACCCAATAAATCAGAAAACGGGTTGCCAAAAAGTGTAAAATTTTAAAATGCGGTTATGAAAATCAAATTTAAACAACCCAATCGGATAAGTAAGTGGAATTCCATAAGAAGATATGTAAAACAACTAAAACGAATGTATACAAAAGGACCGAATATTCCGTCGGTCCACAGCTACATACAACGAAGTATAACAATTTAAATATCTTACATAATACATTCATTAAACAAGTACAAGAATTTGGGCCACATGCTCGAAGAAAAGACCCGATCGTATCTAGAATACCAAAATGGAGGCGTCTAATTCAATGACCTGTAATAACCCACAAAATCTTACAGCTCGTCGAAAGCAAAGGGATGGGATTATCAAAACGGGCGTCCTTGCGGTGGAGCACCTGAGCGGATACAATCATATATATACAACAAGGAAAGTAAATCGGTCAGGGCCGGGTTTTATATGATCACTAGAAGAATAAAAAGCATGATAGGTATGAACAGTTATGCATAAATGATAAGGATGATAATATGGCATGTCATCTAACATGTTAAGCCTAATGTACAATTTAAGACAATTTAACTAAACGATGAACTAAAATGCCACTTACGTAAAAGAAAGAAAAGTAAATAACTTAAAGTTAAAACCTTTGCTCATTAATCGAGTTACCATATCCTTCTTACATTCCTTATTAGGAATAAAACCATTTATTCGGTTAAATCAAGAAGACAAAATTTCCTTTTACTTATTAACTTTTATAGTTAATTATTTTTCCATTCCTTAATAGGAATATCATTAATATCAAGTGCTCTTCATGGCACATATATCAATCACATGCCCTTTTTATGGCACACATCCATGCTCTTTATGACATTTATCATACGCTCTTTGTGGTGTTTATCAACCATCAAGTCCCACTTAATGAAAAATAGTTATATTCATATGCATATAACGATTCTAAGACCGCCCGTCCGGGTTTCCCCACTGTGTGCGCCCCTAAATGACCATCATCTTCCTGGGCCTAACATAAGACAACCTGGGAACCTATCGCAATACGTCGGGAAGCGGCCATATGCCTGCGGGATAGTCAAGACCACACCCAAAATCTCCTACCCATCACAAAAAATACATATATATATAACAGCGCTCATATGGCCTAGGACTATATCCACCCTGCGTTAATTTTCCAGGGGGCTTCACCTCACGCGCGAACTTCCCTTATGATGTCATTTAGAGAGGTGTGTATCAGTAAATTATCATTTACATTATTAAATCTCGTTTTCATATTCAATCTTTTTCATTACCAAATTCTTTTTCCATTATCCATGTGATTTGTTCTTTTTATTCGAACCTAACATCATTAAACAACGCGGTTCATTTTATGCGAACCTAATTCCCATCAAATATTTTCATTAATATTCCTCAAATTTCAAATCCCAACTAAGTCTCCAAATGATCATTATGATCCTACAATTCCCCAAAGTTCATATACTTTTGATAAGCCCATAAGTCTCCAAGTTAGGGCATTTAACTTCCTGACTTCTAAAAATTTTAATAAAAGAAGTAATGCCTTAACATTACTTTAAACCTCCCCGGAATAAACCCCAGATGAACCCATTTCTAGTCTAGGGTAACGACCAAACTCAACTAATACTCTAGGACTCTAAGTTTACTTCTTTCAAGAAGGTTCCTAGATCCTAAGCCTGAGGAAAGAGATCAAAATTTGAAAAGGAAAATGACTCAAAACTGCAGGAACCGAATGGATTCGCCCCAAGTGCCGAATCGATTCGCCCTGCCGAATCGATTCGCCCTTAAAGCGAATCGGTTCGGAAGACAAAACCAACATTCTGCATACAGCCGAATCGATTCGGCCTTAACCCGAATCGATTCGGGTACACAGACCTGGGAGACTGCATCTATGCGAATCGATTCGCCCTAGGGGCCGAATCGATTCGCCCCTACGAAATTGCCAAGAATGGCTGTGAAGTTCTAAACTCCAAATTTTCTCCAAACTCAAAACCAACCAAACCCAGTTAATCTAATGGAACTAATACACCAAAAATACACCCAACTACCATCATTTGCAACATATATCATCCAAATCAATTTCCAAGGGTTAATACCCAAATAATCTAACAAAACCCTAAAATGACATTACATAACAATTCATAAATATGAATACTAATTATTCTCCTTAAATCATAAAATAGCAAGTAGTTAACTTGCCTTAATCTTGCAAGAATCTGATTTGATGAGGATGAAAGCATGAACATACTCCAAATCACCAATATCTCTCTTTCTCCAAAGCTCTCCTCTTCTCTCTCTCTCTAGGGATCAATTTTGTAAAAATGGAAGAAAAGAAATGGGGCTGGGGACTTAAAACGTGGATTAAGTCTAAAAAGCCCACTTAAATGTCTAATACGCGATATAATAATACGCACTACACATTTAAGCTATAACCAGTCAAAAGTGCCCAAAATACCAAAATGCAATATGGCACTCATTTTGACTGTCTCATACCTACCGGGACTAACTACACCCTCCAAATTATCATTTAGAAATTTTATAACTCATTTTAAGTTCTGGTTTCATATTAAAATAAAATGTCATTTTATATCTTATGACACCATAAATCACCTCAAGGATATTTTTACCTATTCATCAGGTAATCATTTAACATTTCAGTAAATATTTACCTTTTACACATTAAATTAATATTGACTCAACATCCATCATTTTTTAATTAATTACTACACATAGTAAATAAATATAAAATAGGCTATCAGAAGAGAGGGTTATTACATACTCCCCCGCTTATGAGGGAATTTTGGTCCCAAAATTCAAGCGTACCTCGCAAGAAGAGATGCGGATTCTATTCCCGCATACCATCCTCGCTCCCTCATGTCGATTCCTCGACAGTTTAATGACTACATTGAACTAAACCCGAAGGTACTACCAGCTATCTCAAACGCCTCTCTCCATGCTCTAAAATAGTAACCGGCTAATCCTCATAAGAATTGTCAAGTTGCAACTCCATATCTTTAAATGGAATGTGGCTAAAGGCACCATTGCATCTCTTGTATTCCCTTGTATGAGAGACATGGAACAAGTTATGAACTTGCTGCAAGTGTTTCGGTAAAGCAGTTAATAGACTACCGGACCCACCTTAACAATATTAGGAAAAGGTCTAACGTAACACGGTGCAAGTTACCCTTTTCTTCCCAAAATGCTTAATGCCTTCATCGGCAACACTCGCACCAACACTTGGTCCCCAACCTCCATTTACACATGCCTTCTCCCCATATCGGCATAGCTCTTTTGTCGACCTTGGTTTATCCGAATAAGATTTCGAATAAGCTCCATCTTCGAGGAAGTATCCCGAATCATCTTAGGTCCGAGAAACTTATCATCTCCCACTTCCATCCAACAAGTGGAAGAACCATGAGGCCTATCATACGAGGCTTTATAAAGCGCCATCCCAATGGTGAATCGATACAAATCATTATAAGCGAATTAACCTAGTGGGAGACACTGTTCCCGACTACCCTTGAAGTCAAGCACGCACATAAGGAGCATAACCTCCAACATTTGGTTTACTCTCTCGGTCTGGCCATCTGTTTGAGGATAATAAGGAGTGCTTAACCTTAATTCGATTCCCATGGCCCCTTGGAAATTTTGCCAAAAGTGGGAACAAAATTCTTATCTCGGTCGGAAACTATAGTCAAAAGGCACCCCACGCAGTCCAACAACCTTTTTATGCCCGGCCACCAAAACTGGCGACGCACATCTCGACACATTTGTCATTTTTCGGATGCACCGAAAATGTAGGACCGCGAGATTTCACCACTACTGCCCTTCTAATCCAGGACAATAAGTCCCCCATGGAAACGCACCCCACTCTTAGAGTCAATAGAGTAGGATTTTGTTCCCTCGGTCAGCAACTTGTATATGTGGTCTTAACAACCCTTGTCCTTCCTACAACATCTTGCAACGAATTATTGCTCGCGAGAAAAACAAAATTTTTCCCAGGAAGTAGTACCCCCTTTTTCTACGACGATCACCCCCACGATGAATTTTTAATTCAAACATGGGATAATACTTCTCACAAGTTTAAACTTATAAGGCGCATCAACAATAAGTCGATACTTCGTCATTATTACTCCCCATCATGGCAGAGACTTGATCATTAACTCCACCCTCGAGCTTGCAACATGGTCTCAGGGGTGCGAGTCAATTCTCCCTTCCATCCTAAAAGCTGAGTTGCTAAGGTAACATCCTAACTACGAGAGGCCTTATCTCCTTCGGCCTAACTAACAAAACTTCTCAATATCTCCCACTTCTTATCACTAGGGAATCAATCCCTCTTAGAGTTAACACACAATCTATTCGTGGTCAACTCCCGACAACCTTCCTAAACTAACGTCACATAACTAAAGGCCCTATGTCCAAACAATCCTAAAGTCTACCTACCTACTCTAAACCCTATCTAAGTTGTATGCACCTAATACTAAGTATATCCCTAGTGCCCAAGACCTTTCTCAACTCCCGACATTTGCTCGGTTTCGTGCGTGGGACGTCTCGCCGAAGCAAAATCCAAACAAGGAACCCTCCCGTTACACTACTACCTCGCGTTGTCAGTCATCAAGGTATACAGGTCTAAGACGCATGTTCAGGACCGAAAAGATTCTACTTATATACATTAACCTATAAATAACTGAAGAGTTCATAAATCATACATTTACTTTCCATAAAGCCTTATAACTATTTACCTCGCAAAATATATATACATCTTATTAAATAGCCTTCTTATCAAGGCATAACCCGAAGTCTTAATTCGACTTCGTATCTCAGTCTCCCTCGCATCGATCAAAGGAGAGAACTATATGCAGTGCTTCCATTCCGCATTTTAATAGCCCTTAATCACCCTTCTACGTGATTCTCGGCCAAACCTTTCCACCCATCTCTAAACCAATAAAATAAAATAAAATAAAATGGAATTAACTAAAAGAAGAAAGAACAACATCTCTCCACTTCCAACATCATCGAGGTTCACGCGTGGAGCGTCCCGCAAAAGCGGAATCCAAACAAGGAACCCCTCCTATACGCTACTTATCAACTATATCGGTCGTGGAGATAAGTCATAACAATCACATACCAATATCACATCATACCCGACCATGTCAAGGACGAGTAAATCGGCCTCAAAGCAAAAATTAGTAATAGAAATTCCTATATGCATACTAACAAAAGAAATGAGCGAACCATCACCCATAGGACTCAATGCTAATGACAATACTCTCAGCAGATTTTATCAAATCTGTAGTCTGAGCAAAGCGCGTAAAAATGAAGGAGTGCGTAATACCCGTATCGAATAACACACAACTCCAGTACCCGAGAATAAAAAAAACTCACCTTCATTAGCGAGCGGTGCTAGCAGAACTGGAGGAAGCATAGCCTCCTGAATTTGACAATTACGCCCATACTGTAGTTGTCCCTTCTGCGGAGGAACAACCATAATAGGTACCGGAGGTGTAAACTGAACATATGGCTGCTGTGGATCCCTAGGAAACTGACCCCCAATCATGTGAGGACACTCCTTCTTGTAATGACCCGCCTCCTCACATTGGAAGCACCGCCCCTTCATATCCTCCCGACCTCGACCTCTGTTATTCCTAAACTGGTTAATGCCTCGGCCCGGATTACCTCTACCTCCAGGGCCACCCCGACCTACCTGTTGCAAAGCACCCTGTCCGTGCCTATTATTATTATTACCTTTCGCAATAAACCCTCCAAGCTTTCCTACTTGTCTCCTTTCAGTAGCTTTCTTGCTACCCTGCATAGATAATCGATGCTCCTGGCAATGGAGTAAGGCTGCATTCATAACCTCACCAAAAGTTTGTAAAGCTGGGTTACCCAATAGGTGTTGCCAGATTCTCCAGTTTAGACCTCCCATAAACTTTGAGATCTTCCTCTCTTCCGGAGTCACCTCATCCGGTACAAAACTTGCCAATCGGGTGAACTCCTCTTCATACTCCGCTACAGATCTCTCCCCTTGCACTACATCTTGCAACTTCCTCTTCATCTCCCTCTGAACTGCGAGAGGAAAATACTTACGATCAAACAAAGCCCAGAACTCAGTGATAGTCATTGTGTCTCTCTGCTCTGGTGTGGTCATCGTCTCCCACCAGTGTAACGCAGATCCGACAGGCTTAAAGGTGGTAAGGACTTGTTTCTTCTCCTCACTACATTCTATCATTCGAAGGTGGCGTTGCATGTTTTTCTTCCATTGATTGGCTTTAACCGCATCTGTGCCTCCCTCGAATTCCGGGGGATTTCCCTTTAGAAAGGACTCCCTAACCCTTTCCCACGGAGTAAGTCCCGTAGGATCTTGAACACCCGGAGCCCATGGCAATTATTGGACCACTGCGGTCATGGTGGCATTAACCGCTTGAGCCACTATGTTTGCTACATCCGCAACGTTAATGGTCCTTTGTAGCGGCAGTGGAGGACCTACCTCCTCTTCTACAACCCTATTACGTCTCGCTGGGCGACCTCCCTTAGTCGGCATCTGAGATGAAAGAACAACAGTATTAGAATACTAGTTAAAACAATCTATCTTGCAAAAGATTGCAAACATAAGCAATAAAGAAGTCCTAACATTAGGCTCTACATCAAAGAATGCTACGGTAGAACGCGACAAGTCCACACAGATCCTAATACTCTAGAACCCGATGCTCTGATACAATCTGTGACAACCCGAGATCCGAGATAAGGGGTGGCCAGCCCGATACTCAAACGTAACAGGAATCATGGATGGATATCAACCTCAGCATCAACAATATATACTGAGTATACAGGAAAACCACGCAATAAATCAGAAAACGGGTTGACAAAAAGTGTAGAATTTTAAAATGCGGTTATGAAAATTAAATTTAAACAACCCAATCGGATAAGTAAGTGGAATTCCACAAGAAGATATGTAATACAACTAAAATGAATGTATACAAAAGGACCGAATAGGCCGTCGGTCCACAGCTACATACAACGAAGTACAACAATTTAAATATCTTACATAATACATTCATTAAACAAGTACAAGAATTTGGGCCACATGCCCGAAGAAAAGACCCGATCGTATCTAGAATACCAAAATGGAGGCGTCTAATTCAATGACCAATAATAACCCACAAAATCTTACAGCTCGTCGAAAGCAAAGGGATGGGATTATCAAAACGGGCGTCCTTGCGGTGGAGCACCTGAGCGGATACAATCATATATATACAACAAGGAAAGTAAATCGGTCAGGGCCGGGTTTTATATGATCACTAGAAGAATAAAAAGCATGATAGGTATGAACAATTATGCATAAATGATAAGGATGATAATATGGCATGTCATCTAACATGTTAAGCCTAATGTACAATTTAAGACAATTTAACTAAACGATGAACTAAAATGCCACTTACGTAAAAGAAAGAAAAGTAAATAACTTAAAGTTAAAACCTTTGCTCATTAATCGAGTTACCATATCCTTCTTACATTCCTTATTAGGAATAAAACCATTTATTCGGTTAAATCAAGAAGACAAAATTTCCTTTTACTTATTAACTTTTATAGTTAATTATTTTTCCATTCCTTAATAGGAATATCATTAATATCAAGTGCTCTTCATGGCACATATATCAATCACATGCCCTTTTTATGGCACACATCCATGCTCTTTATGACATTTATCATACGCTCTTTGGGGTGTTTATCAACCATCAAGTCCCACTTAATGAAAAATAGTTATATTCATATGCATATAACGATTCTACGACCGCCCGTCCGGGTTTCCCCACTGTGTGCGCCCCTAAATGACCATCATCTTCCAAGGCCTAACATAAGACAACCTGGGCACCTATCGCAATACGTCGGGAAGCGGCCATATGCCTGCGGGATAGTCAAGACCACACCCAAAATCTCCTACCCATCACAAAAAATACATATATATATAACAGCGCTCATATGGCCTAGGACTATATCCACCCTGCGTTAATTTTCCAGGGGGCTTCACCTCACGCGCGAACTTCCCTTATGATGTCATTTAGAGAGGTGTGTATCAGTAAATTATCATTTACATTATTAAATCTCGTTTTCATATTCAATCTTTTTCATTACCAAATTCTTTTTCCATTATCCATGTGATTTGTTCTTTTTATTCGAACCTAACATCATTAAACAACGGGGTTCATTTTATGCGAACCTAATTCCCATCAAATATTGTCATTAATATTCCTCAAATTTCAAATCCCAACTAAGTCTCCAAATGATCATTATGATCCTACAACTCCCCAAAGTTCATATAATTTTGATAAGCCCATAAGTCTCCAAGTTAGGGCATTTAACTTCCTAACTTCTAAAAATTTTAATCAAAGAAGTAATGCCTTAACATTACTTTAAACCTCCCCGGAATAAACCCCAGATGAACCCATTTCTAGTCTAGGGCAATGACCAAACTCAAATAATACTCTAGGACTCTAAGTTTACTTCTTTCAAGAAGGTTCCTAGATCTTAAGCCTGAGGAAAGAGATCAAAATTTGAAAAGGAAAATGACTCAAAATTGCAGGAACCGAATCGATTCGCCCTTAAAGCGAATTGATTCGGAAGACAAAACCAACATTCTGCATACATCCGAATCGATTCGGGTGCACAGACCTGGGAGACTGCATCTATGCGAATCGATTCGCCCTAGGGGCCGAATCGATTCGCCCCTGCGAAATTGCCAAGAATGGCTATGGAGTTCTAAACTCCAAATTTTCTCCAAACTCAAAACCAACCAAACCCAATTAATCTAATGGAACTAATACACCAAAAATACACCCAACTACCATCATTTGCAACATATATCATCCAAATCAATTTCCAGGGGTTAATACCCACATAATCTAACAAAAACGTAAAATGACATTTCATAACAATTCAAAAATATGAATACTAATTATTCTCCTTAAATCTTACAATAGCAAGTAGTTAACTTGCCTCAATCTTGCAAGAATCTAATTTGATGAGGATGAAAGCATGAACAAACTCCAAATCACCAATCTCTCTCTTTCTCCAAAGCTCTCCTCTTCTCTCTCTCTCTAAGGATCAATTTTGTAAAAATGGAAGAAAAGAAATGGGGTTGGGGACTTAAAACGTGGATTAAGTCTAAAAAGCCCACTTAAATGTCTAATACGCGATATAATAATACGCATTACACATTTAAGCTATAACCAGTCAAAAGTGCCCAAAATACCAAAATGCAATATGGCACTCATTTTGACGGTCTCATACCTACCGGGACTAATTCCACCCTCCAAATTATCATGTAGAAATTTTATAGCTCATATTAAGTTCCGGTTTCATATTAAAATAAAATGTCATTTTATATCTTATGACACCATAAATCACCTCATGGATATTTTTACCTATTCATCAGATAATCATTTAAAATTTTAGTAAATATTTACCTTTTCCACATTAAATTAATATTGACTCAACATCAATCATTTTATAATTAATTACTACACATAGTAAATAAATATAAAATAGGCTATCAGAAGAGACAGTTATTATAGGGGTGCTCGTTCGAACGACCCTGCTTTTTGGCTGACATGCTGCTGTAATGTTTATCCTTTGACCAACTCAGATTTTTTATAAAAAGGGGTCCTGGCAGCCTAGAAAAATGTGGAGAACAGTTTCAACTTTTAAGAGTCTTATTCTTTTGAAACTTTTGTATATCTGCCCAGATTTAATTCAATACCTTTTGGCAGAAAATTTTTCTCCAAACATTTTAAGGGTTCAAATGTTTTGTTTTTAATTCACAAAATCCCAATTACTTTTATGTGAATTGTTTTGTGGAACCCAAGAACATATTTTACATTGGTTTATTCTTTGTGGAAAAACTCTACAACCGACAGCTGCGTGCTATTATGGAGGGAGTCCTTATAAAGTTCACATCTTGTGGAGAAGCCGTCTTCTTCTTCATTCCAACCCTCCTGGAAAGGGTAAATTTCAGCCGTAACTCATGGAGGAGCCGTCTCTCTTCTTCATTGCTGACCATCTGGAGTTCTTACGGGAGATTTCAGTCGACGACATAGGAACCAACACCTGCATGTATTTCTGTGTCACACTTATTTCTTTGTAATCCGTGTAAGCCGTTTTCTTACAAATTATAGTGAAATAAAAGTTTTTGCCCCTTTGGGGGATTTTTCCTGAAATTATTTATTTTATCCTGTATGCTTTATTTTATTAGATAAATCATCTCAATGCATGTTTTAGGGTTTAACTAAAATTTGGGAATAATTAAAATTGGATTTTATTTGAGAAGTCGTAATATTTCCGCTGTAGCGATTCTTCAAATTGGTATCAGAGCGGGTTACGCTAATTTATCGCATGATCCTGATTTTTTAAGAATTTATTTTTTTAATACAATTTGACTTCTCACGTCGTCAAATCACTAGTTATGCATTTTGATATATTTTTGTCAGCGTTGTGACATGTACTTTTTGTATAGATTTTTGTTTTTGAAATTTTTTGAAAAATCCAAAAATATTTTTGTATTTTGTTTACACCATTTACGGATGATCACTTAGGATGACCGAGTCACAATATCATTCCACTTTTTTCATGTGACTATTTGATAGAGTTTTGAGACAATAGGTAAATTCATCCATGTGCTTTATAATGTTTGGAGTCATTAAGATGTAATTAATTGTTACTTCCTACATGTTTGACTCATGTTTCCTTTATTGCACACATGCACGGATTTGTTTGATTATTGTGCTTGTCTTATCATATGTTGGTTGGGTGTTTTCACTTCAATCCTGTCTTTAAAACGATCCAAGCGTGATAAATTTTGATAAGGAAATTGTGCATATAATAATCGTTTTGTGAGTTTGTGTGCTTTGTTTAAAAATGGGGAAGGGTTGCGAAAGGTTCATTTTGCCTTTGCGAATACTAAACCACCGTTCAATGGGACCTAAAAAATGGAGAAATTTTATTATCCGGGGTCCAAAGAGGTTTAAAAGAGCCCCGAAAAAATTTAAAGGGAATAAAAAGAAATTCATGCCAAATATGGGCCATTTAGGTTTTTGCACCAATTCTACAAAGTTTGTGAATTTAGATTACCTCTAAAAAGAAAATATATATGAGGGTGTTTGGTTGGAGAATTAAAATGGGTTCGCACGTCCTTGAAATTCTTAAAAAAGCGCTAAATAGTTTTGGATGTTATTGGTGTGGAAATCATTTAGACTTTGATTTGTTGATTTGCATAAGACGATGTCATTTAAATTCAACAAATTTTTACACCTAAGGATACTTTTGATGTTCATTCGTTAGGGGTACACATATGCATCGTGCACATATGATTGATTGAGTTTATTTACCTATCGAATGTGTTCACACCCATTCATTCCATTTCCATGACTTGGTTGTTTTAGTTTAAATCCATGGTGTGATTTTTTTTGTATCCTATTTTTGTATGAAAAATTGAAAAATCCCAAAAAAAATAGTTTGTGAGATTTTTTGGACATACCTTTTCATGCGCATAGTTTGATCCTTGTTTTGCTATGCATTTGTAAGAACCCTAGGTTTTAGGATGGCTATTTATTTATTTTGGGAGAAATAAATATTATTTTATTTGGAGAATTATTAAATTAGTAATTGAGGTCAAAATTTGAAGTTGGTAGGAAGTGCTTCGAATGGCAATTCTGAGGGTGTAGTTGTTTCTGGAAGGGTCAAGAAAGTCAAAATGACTGTACTTGGGATCTATTTAGGTTTCGAAATGATTTAAGTGCGTTTGACTCGAATTAAAGCTACGGAGTCATTTAAAGTGTGTATTATCATTTAAAGTCATGTATTTTGGGAGACAAGGCTTATTAAGCCTACGGGAGAAACAATTCTCCTTAAAGAGAAAGAGAAATGTAATAACCCGCGTAATTTTGGGCTATTTTAATTAATTTCTGGAAAATGGAAGAAAATAAAGTTTTTGATAAAATTATTTTTATTGCTCAAATATGCTGGTTATTATTTTTAAAGGCGAGAATTTCAAACGGTTTTGAAATTGGAGTTAAAACTGATTTTAAAATGATTTTTAAATGTTTTTAGCTCTTGGAGTTGTTTTGACTTCCAACTCTTCATTTCTTTGCCTTAATTAAATGAGTCTTTTGGATTCCAACTCTTCATTTCTTTGCATTATAAAAGGAAGTCGTGGGCAACCTTTTTAACATACTTTTGGCACAAATTTTGGCAACAAATATATTTTATATTCCTCTTCATTTTATATACACATTGGCCCTTGAGATTTGTGAGTTCCAACCTTAGATTAGAGGTGTTCTTAGGGCTATTTTTGAGGATGTTCTTGGAGGAGCTTTTGTAGATCTTTTGTGTTGATCTTGAGGATGTGATCATTGGTTTCTCATCATGGTTTGAGGTATGGAGTTTTACAAAATATGCTCCTTAAATCTCGCGAGTGTCATTCTCTTTGAATTCTTGTTAATTGAACTCATATTTGAATTGATAAATTCATTGAAATCTGGAAAATAATTGTTGAAATTATTTTGATTCATGTGGTATCATTATATTATTGATGAGCATGTTGTCATGAGATTTTAATATGGCACGGATGTTGGGCACCCGCCAAAATTCCTGTTTCCAGGGCTATGGCTTGATAAAGCATATACGGATGTGGTGAGGCCTGGTGACCCGGTTAAAGTGTTGTTGAGAAATTTATTGATAAAATGCTATTGAGATTTGCATTTGATTTGAATATTCATACTCGTGTTGTTACGCTTTATTCATCGCCAAAATATATTTGTTGAGCATCTTTCCTGTCGTATTGTGTACTTCCCCATATTTTCTTTTAGTGGCAGGTTAGCACGGATTTTGGGGCGCTATGGAGATTGAATTTAGAGAGGATTGTTTGGGAAAGATTTGTATTATTTTGATGTATAGAGCTTTGGAGATTTGTATTTTATTTTTCGAGTTAGATTTTGTATTTATTCGAGAGACTTGTTGTAATTGAAGAGATTGAGATTAGTGGATTTATATTATTGTGGGTTTATTTAGATGCTCTATACCTTGTCACTTGTGGATTTGGATTTATTTTATCGCATTAGCGCTCCGTTCTCTCTCCTCGGGCGGGAGGGGTGTTACAAGAAATAGAAGGAAAGAAAGAGAGAAGAAATAAAGAAGAAGAGAAAGAGAGAGAATGTGGAGATTTTCGTCCAATACGCGATCTCGAGGACGAACCAGACCCTACGAACTTGAGGCAAGTGATTAAACTTGCTAAATAATTGTTGTGTACCAATTGTTTCATGATTTGTGGATTAAATCTTTGGGTTTTAGGTTTAGTTTTTAAAACCTAACCTTTGGGTAAAATCTTAGATTTGTTATATAGATCTTAGATTTGAGGTTAGAAATTAGTTTATATGTGTTCTTGGTTGAATATTGATGATATATATATGTGATTGGGATGAAGAAAAATGAAGACAAGATGATTAAAATAAATTTTGGGATTTTTGGCTTAATAAAAAGTAGCCATTTTCGAGCCTTCTGATAGGCCGAATCGATTCGACCCCTTAGCCGAATCGATTTGGAAAGTTGCAGGTGCCCAAGTCTGAGTGACCGAATCGATTGGGACCCACCCGAATCAATTCGGCCTGAGACAGAATCCTAGGTCTGAAGACCCGAATCGATTCGCCTTGAAGGCCGAATCGATTCGGCCCTGCGAATCGATTCGGAATTGGGCCGAATCGATTCGGAAGCAGGGCATTTTGGGGGAATGTTTTATAGGAGAATTTCATTCCATTTCATTCGAGGTTATCGATTGGGAACCTCTATAGGAATTACATGGAGTATGTTTAGGAGAGTTTTAGGTAGTTTCCCTTATAAGAAATTATTGGAGTCATATCGACTTAATTTGAGGAATACCGATTAGGGATTTTGGTTTAATCTAAGCGGGGAATCCCACTATTATTGAAGATTCTTTTTGGAGATAATTATTGAATTCATATGAAAGAACTCTCAATCCCCGACGTCGCTACATATTAGTGTATTGGGAGGGTTCCTTGTTTGGATTTCGCTTGCGAGACCTCCCTCACATGAAAGTGGCAAATGTCAGGAATTGAGAGGAGTTATTTCCTTAGACCATTCAAAATTTTTACTCTATTAATATGCTAGTATAATTTATATATTTATGGAATGATGGAACTTTGGAGGCAAATGAAGCCTCATTATGATTGGTACGAGTAAAGCTCGAATAAAGGGTGTATGGCCACCCTAGTTGTTAAAATTGGCTTTATAATAACTTAAAATAAATTCCTCGTGGGAAGTTAGAGGTTCGGGTATAGGATTAGTGAGGATGAGTGTAGTAGGAACTAGTTGAGCTTTAGAGTATTAGGCTTAGCAAAATTTCGAGGATAAAATTCTTGTAAGTAGGGAAGTTTGTAACAACCCGAGGTTTTAGAATGAATATTTATGTATTTTGGGGGAAATAAATATTATTTTATTTGGAGAATTATTAAATTGGCAATTGAGGTCAAAATTTGAAGTTGTTAGGAAGTGTTTTGAATGGCAATTCTGAGGGTGTAGTTGTTTCCGAAAGGGTCGAGAAAGTCAAAATGATTGTACTTGGGGTCTATTTAGGTTTCGAAATGATTTAAGTGCGTTTGACTTGAATTAAAGTTACCGAGTCATTTAAAGTCGTGTATTTTGGGAGACAATGCTTATTAAGCCTATGGGAGAAACAATTCTCCTTAGAGAGAAAGAGAAATAGAAGGAAAGAAAGAGATAAGAAAGAAAGAAGAAGAGAGAGAGAGAGACAGAAAGTGGAGATTTCCGGCCAATACGCGATCTCGAGGATGAACCAGACCCTACGAACTTGAGGCAAGTGATTAAACTTGCTAAATAATTGTTATGTACCAATTATTTCATGATTTGTGGATTAAATCTTTGGGTTTTAGGTTTAGTTTTTAAAACCTAACTATTGGTTAAAATCTTAGATTTATTATGTAGATCTTGGATTTGAGGTTAGAAATTAGTTTAAATGTGTTCTTGGATGAATATTGATGATATATATGTGATTGGGTTGAAGAAAAATGAAGAGAAGATGATTAAAATAAATTTTGGGATTTTTGGCTTAATAAAAAGTAGCCATTTTCGAGCCTTCTGATAGGCCGAATCGATTCGGCCCCTTAGCCTAATCGATTTGAAAAGTTGCAAGTGCCCAGGTCTATGTGATCGAATCGATTCAGACCCATCCGAATCGATTCGTCCTGAGACAGAATCCCAGGTCTGAGGACCCGGATCGATTAAGAAGCAGGGCATTTCGGGGGAATGTTTTCTATGGAAAATTTCATTTCGTTTCGTTCGAGGTTATCGATTGGGAACCTCTATAGGAATTACATGGAGTATGTTTTGAAGATTTTAGGGAGTTTCCCTTATAAGAAATTATTGGAGTCATATCGACTTAATTTGAGGAATGCCGATTAGAGATTTTGGTATAATCTTAGCGGGGAAGCCCACTATTATTGAAGATTCTATTTGGACATAATTATTGAATTCATATGAAAGAATGAGAATAAGCTTAGAGATATTGGATTCGTAGAATCAAATCCCAAATGGGATAATTTCAAAGGTTCATATAATTAATTAAACCATATTATGGATTGAGAATTACAAATGCTAATAAATGTGCATACGGATACATAAATATCCTTAACAATGATTAATTTAGGAGATGTCTCCCACAATGAGAAATGCTAATCGAGGTGCATTAGGATTGAGAATATCCTTAATATAAATCGAATTGAGAGAAAATTCATAATTAGAAGCGACATGTGACCTTCAAGCGAGAAATAGTATAGTGTATACTAAGTGGGGATGATGTGTGAGAATTGACGATTAGTATATCGAGAGGGAAACATAGTAAACAATAATATTATTTCATCTACGCCTAAGAGTGTATTATGAATATGTAAATGATGTGATAGGTATAGCTTATATGATGGTATATCTTTATATGATGTGATGATGTATGTATACCTTATGTGGTGGTGTATATATATATAGTGAAGCATAACCCCTCCTTGCTATCATTGGGAAGTTATGCGCAATGAGGGTGAGCATCCTGGCTCGATGTACAGGGTGTGAATATTCCCCAGGTCATAGTCGTCCATGGTGATTATTATGTGATATATATATTATTATTTTGGGGGTGAGAAGTCGTGGGTATGTGTCATTCTCACTTGCCGATTAGGAGCAATGACAGCTTCCGGGGACGTTGTGTGCGTGAGTTGATCACAAGGTGGGTGTCGTTTAGCCCTACCAGGTGGTTCCCAGTTTGCTACGTGGTTTGGGCAACTGGAAAATGAAAGCATTGTGAGCCTGCGTCCTCGAGTTATAGCTCGTTTGGATGGTTATTATACTATGGTTGTGATTGGTTACTTGGGTATCGAGGGCATAATGGACCTCAACGACCAACATTGCCAAGGAGTAGTGTAACGGGGGGGGGGGGGGGGGTTCGAGATGTCTCACGCATGAAACGCAGTGTAATGTTCGGAGTGAGGAGAAGTTAGTCCTTAATGCTCATATATATATATATATATATATATATACTAGTGTATGCCCGTGCCTGAAGGCACGATGAAAATTTTCCAAAATATGTAATCGCAAAATGGTGAAAATTTACCAAAGTATATAATCGCAAAACGACAAAAAATTTCAAAGTGCATAATTACAAAACAGCAAAAATTTTATTCCCCAAGGAAACAGTGGAACTTAAAATTTTGTACCCGGTCGATGGCACGTTGATAAATCTATTCCCGTAATATTTTGTACCCGTGCCAACGACACGACTATAAATTTGTTCCCATGAAATTAAGTCCAAAAATTAAAATAAGTCCAACGAATTCCTCCCCCAAAGGCTAGCCGGATTGGGGTGTAATACAAAGGAATCATGACACCAAAACACTTAAAAGATGCAACAACAAATTTAGACTAAAAAAATAAATAAAATATGCATGAATCTTCAACTTTAAAGTTTGGTCTACTATTGTACAAAGTCCATTACTCCTCCATTACTCCAGTGCCACAACCTCAAACAACAATGTAAATATAGATAATTTATATTCTTATCAAAAGATAACATATAAACATACAATCACAAAGTTCTACTCTACAATAGAAATAAAAATGACTAAAAAAGGAATTTAGGCTAAAACTTGCAATAGAAATAAAAATATAACTCAAGTAACTGATTAGTATTCATGACTTGATAGGAACTTTGTTTCCTTAGGTGCAGATATACATACACAAACTCAAATAAAGTGTTGAAACTGAGTTAAGTGACATTTCTAGAATATTAACAAATGAGTGATTTTACCGTGACTCAAAATTAAAACTCAAAATTAGGACTCAAAATTGCGACTCGATGACATGGCGTGTCGCGGTTGATTATTATCGCTGGTGCGAACCCATGTTCAAAAGGAAACCACCAATGTCTACATGCCATGTCAGCGTCAATCCCAATTGTGAGCCTCAATTAAAAGTCTCCGAAGTATTTTCCTTAACAAATTTAAAATTTGATAAATGTGGAGTCCGAACATATGCAAGTGGGCAAAGTTAAAAACCCATTTATGTTTTTTGTAACAAAAACTCACTTTAGCTTTTAGACTCCCACGCCATAGCACAGACACATACGTATGGATTTATTGTATATATGTATGGTTTTGAATATGACATATAAACACTTAGTTTTTAACTTTGCCCATACGTTAAAACCCCATTTATGTATCTGACGTATAAACAATATGGTTTTGTTAACCATCTCTCTTCTCTAACCATTTTATCTCAAAACCACCTACTCCCTCTCTACTCAACCGTCGAAAATAACAAACTCAAAATTCAACAAAATCATCGCCGGCAACAAAATCATCGTCGTTTATACACGATTGTCGTGTATCAGTTGCAGGTCATTGATACACGATCATCGCCGGCAACAAAATCACCTACTCTTTACTCCTACTCAGTTGCAGGTTGTTGATACACAGTCTTCCTACATAACCAACAATCTTCCTAAATAGCGGTCCTGAAAAAAACAAAATTCAACAAATGAGAAATGCACTCACGGATCCTTAAAAAATGAACAAATCAGATCCAAAACAAATCAGATATTTTCCTGTTAATTTTGGTGAAAACAGGTTCAAGGAGGCGATTTTCCATCGGAGTCAAATCTCTTCTTGTTTTCTTCAAAATCTAATTTTTTTAACTGAAAAGATAAATTAAACATTAAAACAAACGTGTGTAAGGAGAAACATCGCAACTTCATATCCTAAATGAAGTCTCTCAATGTATTCAAATCTTGTAAAATACACTGAGATCTTTTTTTTTCTCTTGGTTAGAAATCATCACTCATAATCGGTCAAATATACAACTGTTTTTCAAAACTATAGAGAAATGGATAAAAAAAATATTGAAGAAATCGCCTACCCATTGTCACTTAACCAAATGCGAGCAACAACAGTAGTAATGAACTTCTCGAAACATTACCAAAAAATGTACCTCTTGTGAGAGTAAAATGCATCTTTGAAGCTTAAATCAAGAATAGAGATATGGGAGTTTGGGCTATTGGCATTTTGAAGAAGGAAGTAAGCAATCGTTGACCCTCTCTATGCACGAAGTAACAGTGAGATCGCAACTGAGATTGCAACTGAGATCGCAACTGAGATCAGATCTGAGTGTATTCAAATCCCAAATGAAGTCTCTAAATTGGTAAAATACACTTCAGATCACAACTTCAGATCTGAATATACTAAGAGAGCGATTTAAGTAGAGAGAAACTTGAGGAGCGGTTTAAGATATACAACCAACAACTCTTTATCTTCTTCAGATGTACAACCAAAAAAATGATTTATAAGACCGTAGTATAAGATATATAGCCATCAAAACAATGAGAAGAGGTACAACTAAAAAAAAATTACCCTCATTATCGTTTGCTCGAAGGGGAAAACAAATGCCAAATGTTAGATTCGTTGGTGGTTTCGATAATGAGGATGTGAGAGAATGAGGTAGGGAGAGAGTAAAGGGGACAAAAATAATAAGACGGGTAAAGAGTGGTGGGAGGGAATGTGTACAAATACAATTCTAACCTTGATTTTGAAGTTTAAAAAGAAGGGGGAAATAAATTAGAGTGTGTTAAAAAAGGGGAAGTTAAAATTTTAAGGGGTAAAAGAGGAAGATAAAAAATAATCATAATGATGACATCATCAATCAAACTTATGACATACATAAGTTTCCTACTTTATTATATACTAGCGAAATGCCCGTGCCTGAAGGCACGACAAAAATTTCCAAAGTACATAATTATAAAACGGCAAAAAATTCTAAAGTACGTAATTGTAAAACATAAAAAATTGTGTTCCCCAACAAAACAACCGGATTCACATATAATATAAAATGTACAATATTCATCAATCGAACTCACAATGTCCCCCCAAAAAACAAAATGTCAAATTTAAAAAAATGGACATTATCTCCTTTGTTTAATGGACTATCCACTCTGCTCAAGGGTTAACAACCAATCCAACAGTATAAAAAAATACCCAAATTCGTCTAACAAAAGCTTCAACGAAATAAACTTCTTAAAAAAACACATATCAATTGAGGTCGCCCCACATACTCCACTATAATGATTGTCCGCTATTTCCAAAATGCGACCTGATAAAAAATGAAAAATATAATTAGTCAATTGAAATAGCTAGTCAAATATTAACTAAATCGTGCTAATTATTAATTATATAGCAAATACACCTTGTCGCTAACATGTCGCTAGAGAGTTCCCATAACTGATCAAATAATATTTTAATATTAAAATATGTGCTTTTATGATAATGTTGAACTTGTGTTAATCACCATATTGAATGTGGCTATGTAAATATTATTAAACATGACAATCAACATGTTGTATATGGATAGTGGTAATATAGTCATTCGTTGTTACCTAATTAATCAGTGGAAATATCATTCAATAACTTTAATAATTCCATCGAAAATTGACATTGTATGACATGCACATGCAAACATTAAGAACCTTACCTGATACCAAATAGTTCAAGACTTGGTGAACAAAAACTAATGTTTAACAATTCAGAAAGTTGGATTTGAATTCTCGTCAACGTCTTAAACATCATCTGATGCATATTTCATATGTTTGTAAGGAAAATTATTAGGTAATACCATTTGCCTAAAGTGGTATGACCATTTACAAAATTTGTAAGACCATATGAGAATATTAGGAAGGAGATATTACCAAGAGAGTTCGATTAGAAGTCATATCAAATAGAATATGCAGCCAAATGAGTGGAACAGTATGTCATAAAAGCATTCTTTAATTTGAAAAAAATATATTTCCATAAACAAATGTCTAATAGCATTCCCCACAAATTTTAGTAAATCTCTTATGGAGAGATTTGATAATTCAGTCCCTAACTCTAACTAATAGAATTAGTACCTATGAATGAAAGATACTTGATTATAATCATGGCGGTTGAAAACTCAAATTCCTATAGGTTGAAGGTTTGATTGGAATTTACAGTTGCGAAGGTTTGAATTTACTGTTGCGAAGGTTTGATGGGAATTTTCTACATGCTACTTTAGCGAGTTCTGAAGGTAAACCGGTCTTAGAAGATGGTCTTTCAGAAGTTGCAGTCAATTTATTAGCTGACTATGATGGTGGTGAGCTACTTCTTACACTGGAAGAAGGCAAAACTGGATGGCAGAAGTAGCTTCAGTAAATCATTGAAATGCTAGGGAAGATCGCTTCAATCAAACAGCCTAAAGTCAAACGTTTTTCCTAAAATCAAACATTTTGGATCATTTCAATCAAACATTGTAACTAAACAAATATGCTTAATAAACCCAATACGAAGAATTAAGTTTTGGTATCTAAATACAATATCATATATATAGACTAAAGTCGTAACTGAATTTTTTTGAGGAAGTCGCTTGTCAATATTATCTTGAGTTTTTGTAATGAGGTGAACATACCAATATTACAGTATTACAACAAAACAAATATGGTTGAAAGTTTTAGTTCTAGTCGTAATTTAAACCTATACATAGTTGAATATACCTTTCTTGGTAAGCAATGTGAAATGTTTATTAGAGACCAAGTTTATAGAAATAAGTGATGTACCTGCTAAGGTACATCCCGGTGTGGCATTTCTGTAGGCAGCTTGCAGGCCAAATTAACACTTTCAGAAGCATACCTGCAAAAGGTACAATTCCAATGAAAAAAGGTATCTAGCATGGAAGAGATAAAAACATGCATTTTGTGGTTAATGGTGACAATGCCAGAGTGGAGACTTACAAGAGATGAGATTAATATATAAAATTAAAAGTTGCAATGAACATGCCAAGATTCTGTAGTTAACCCATAAATAAAAATGAAAGTCATGTCAAAAAAACTAATGTAATCACCAAAAACAGTACCTCTTGATCAATTTAAGGAAAAACACAAACATCAGTGGAAATTATCGGAGGAACGCATCAATGTAGGCATAAAAAAAGCATATGCACCTATAGCAGAATGCTTTATAAGCCTAAGATTAAGAAAGCACAAAAACTGAAACAAGACTGTTGGTATTGATATGAAACTCTCCACTCTGTTAGTATTGATGTATACAGAAAGCATTATATACAGAATCGTACACAGAAAGCACAAAAAACTGTTAGTATTAATGTATATCTATCTGCGAAACTTATGCCCCATTCCATTTTTATAATACATTAGCAACACCATTTTTATGTTACTCAAATAAGGATTAAGTTTTTATTTGGTTTGAACTTACACTCTCTCTTAAATGTTAATGGTTTTTTCTTACATTCTCACTTAATGAATATCATGTGTGTGCTTAATGTAGCCTTGTGTTGACAGTGGTCTGCTGATTTATATTTTTTTAGTTTTACCTTTGAGTAAATTAAGATATTAACATCTGAAATATATTAATGGGAGCATAACAGGAGCATACAAATATGTTAATGGGAGCATACAAAGTTATATTAGTGGGAGCATAACAAGAGCTACAAATTTGTTAACAATAAACTAAAATATATTATAATCATAACCAACTAACATTTGGCATAAATATATTACTACTGGGAATCACATTAGTTGTAGCATCACCTGTTGTAGATGGAGATCCGGTTGGAACCCGATTAGGTGACATAGAAACTGTAATTTCTTCACACAATGTTGATCAATATGGGACGACTCATTTCCCAACATCACATGTCGCTATTAATTCCCTTTTTTTGCCAACTGATCTGCAACAAATGAGCTAGACATACCTAGGACAAAAAGAAAAGGAAACGGGAGTATGATTTCAAAAGGACACCTATTGAAAAAACTGTAATTGTGAAAATAAATTTGATACCTGGTGTTCTCAATAGCTAATATCTGCAAGTATGAATTTTTAAAGTCTTTACCACAGGTAGCAAGGGTTGATCATATATTAGTCCTCTCCTCTGATGTCCAAGGGTTGATCATAGATTTGTCCTTATCAATAACCCACGAATGTTACACCAATCCATTACTTGAGATGAACCTCGATACCGTCTTAGCCTTATTGTCCAAGATTATAGAAGTCATCTTCAGTGTACTCCTGTAAATTCGAACCTAAGAATCTGAAAAAAGCTTTCATGTAAAATCAATCAAATTAGATTGAAACAATCTCCCTACAAATAACGTAATTTAGGAAGAAAAACCATTACCTCTTGTCTGGAAAAATGTTAGAGACTCTGTTGAAGACGAACCTGATTAATCGGATCCAAACAAATTAGATTAAATCATTAATGGTCGAGGTACTGTTGCCTACGATGATTTTGAACCAAAGGGTTGGTCGGGTTCGAGGTTATTTTGGACTGAAGGGCAACCTCTCTATCGATAGCCTCTACCCCAACCTCCTTGTAATCCACAGCCTCGGTCTCTACTGCACACTAAAGGTTCTGTTGAATTCAAGGCTTTGAATCGCTGTCCACCTGAGTTTAAGTTCTTGTACGCCATAACGAAAGCTTTATGTGTAGAATTTCTCATGGCCTTTTTTCCATGTTTGATGTCCCCATCTTTCGGCCTATATTACAAATGAGGAAATGGAGAGCAAATGAGGAAAGAGAGACATAATTTATATACCTCTCGTCGATAAACCCAAATATTGATTAAAATGTTCAAATCTGCATATTAAAATTGAGAGAATTAATATGTTGAAATTACCTTTTAAAGCTATTGCAGTCTAAAATTTAAGCATCAAATCATATGTGCATATCCAAACAGACATCAGTGCCTAATAGTTACAAATAATAGAGTAGTAAATCAGTGCATAATTGTTACGAAGAAGAGACCGTTAATTCAATTTCCAAGCTATAACATTTTAGTACATCAGTGCCGAATAACAATTTATTACACCAGTGCACAAGTGTATAAATGGGGAACTAAAACTATAGGATAACCAATAATCATTAGTTATAAAACTCTAACTTACACATGATTATAACATTAGAAAGAATGGACACGATTATCAAGTAATGGACCAATAAGATGATCTAATTCAATCCCTCATAGTCGAGCCATATATAAATTGGTTCAATCCGAAGCATACTTTATACTTGATAAAAATAAAATGTTAAGAGTATGAAATGATTTAACAAACTAAGTAGACCAAGAAATTATCAAAATACTCACTTTGTCCCCAATTAAGAGTATTATGATCACTTATGCTATCTTTTTCAAGACTCAACACACCGAACTTATTGCTTAACTGTAGAGAAACAGCATAGCAGTAGCACAACATAGCACAATTGTAGAGAAACGGCAAAAAGCACATCTAAGAACACAAATAACGGAAAAATGTGTAGAGATGGAGGTATATAAAGAGATGAAAAAATAGCAGTAGTTCATTAAATACATCTACAGTTCATTGAATACATCTACAACACGTCACTGCCTCTTATAATCGATTCTCTCGTGTTTGATACACAGGGTGGCTAATATTAACATGATAACAACTGCAGCTATTGATGATATTTCTGAGATTATCATCACCGTTGATTCACTCAATCCTGCTTGCTGCTTTGTTAATAAGACTATAACTTAGAACATTGAAGGTCCTAATTAACTAAATAAAACAATTGATCCCAACATTACAAATGAAATTAATAAAATGCTATTGCCAACAACAATATAAAAAAAAAGAAAAATCTCACCACGACCATACATATATAAAACTATGCACAATCCCATGCATTGTTTATTGAGAGGAGATAGATTTATGCATTGGGTGAGTTCGCGATTGGCCTCATATTCAACCTTTATTATGTAGTATATATTTTTTTGGCGGAATTTTTTTATAAGTACTATATATCAGTTCCGTTCTCACTGTTTGGGTTGTGTTTGGGTTGTTTTATGCCTTTGGGACTGGTGTTTTGGGGGTCGGCTAGCGTTAATAGAGTTAGTCCTGATATAATATTGAGCATTCAAATTATGGGCACGAACATGTTGAGCATTCAAATCATTATGAAACTTCTTATCTGGATGCAACCAATAAACAACTTGCCAAATAAATATCAAAGGTGCACTTGACAATAATATATCAATTGATCCGCAATAAAACATCCGGATGTTGTTATGTATAAATTCTACGAACAAACGACATTACTTTATGCGTTTGAACACAAACATTAAATCGACATATGAAAAAATTACAAATAATTAAAAATGTTAAAAAGCTCTAGATATTTTCTTATATGTTACCCACATCACCCCATTAGCCCCTTCCATCTATAGCTCCCTGTTGAATTTGTGCCCTCGTTAATGGACTCAGGTGAGAATGAAAGCACAACAAACAACACTTAGAATTACCACCAACAATATTATTCAATAATTTCAATAGGAAATTAGTAATAAAAATAAGCATGCCCACCACGGATCGAGATGAAAAAAATAGCAGGAAAAAAGACAAAAGACCTGATCTAAGTACCCACGTAAGGATAAATATTCTTCAATAAAATATTAACATTGCAATACGATGCATAAATTTTAAAAAAAGATCAAAATATATATAACAATGCCAAAATTGCCCAAGTTAAATAGAACACTATCATGTATATACCTAATTTAAGTACCCACGTAAGGATATCTTGATCTGAAAAAGAAAAAATAAACAACAAACCACATAAAAAAATTAGATCCCAAAATACAAACATAAACATAAATAGATCTTAAACAAACATAACAAAATATGTCACTTCTCCCTGAGGAACTATCACCAAATGATAAACTTCGACTATTGCAAATTTCCTCATGTGAGGAATTTTGATTTGAGACTAATTTATTCATATGTTTTAAATCTAAATTACAAAGCCCTAAATTACAAATCCCCCAAATGTTTTTAGATCTAAGGGAGCTCATGTGTACAGAGATTACCTGTAGCATGGACGACATGAGGGAGACAACGTGGGAGGGTGAGGGATGCAGAGTGGGAGAGGGGAGAACAATAGCGTGGGAAAGGGTTTGGTTTGTAGGAGAGGGATCGTGTTGTCAGGTCGATGGGATTGTTGGGAGGGTATGAGGTTGAAAAGTGGGATGACAATGGGTATAATACCCTTTTGTCCTTGTGTTTGAATTTTGAAGAAAAGGGGAAATAAGTTAGTGAGAAAAAAAGATGGGGAATCCAAATATTTAAGGGGCAAAAATGGTAAGAGGGGTATTTTAATTCCAACCATTGGATCGTTGCGTTGTTGGTTTAATCCTAGCCCCTGATTAAGTTGTCAACTTATGGAATAGTGCAAAAAAATTTACTCCTTATTATATATATATATATATATATAGTATATACATCTCGACGATCGACATTGCCAAAAGTAGTGTATCAGAGGGGTTCCTTGTTTGGATTTCGCTTTGCGAGACGTCCCACGTACGAATCGCAGTGCACTATTGAGAATTGGGAATAATAAATTAATTAATGGAGTAATAAGAATTTGTGTTACATGCATCATGCATTTAGGGCATAATGAATCTCGAAAATCAATACTGTCAGGAGTAGTGTAACAGGGGGGTTCCTTGTTTGCATTTCTCTTTGCGAGACGTCCCACGCCTGAAACGCAGTGCAGTATTGAGAATTGGGAGAAGTTTAGTCCTTAGCAATTAGATGCTAGTAACTCATACATAAATAATATGTATATTGATGGCATAACTAGAATATGAGAAATTCTAGTAAAGAAAATATTTATGTATGATGGATGTTTTATATGTTGGAAAGAGTATGAAACCCGATAGGGTTAATAGTAGAAATTGAATAATATATTTTAGATGGATATATAGTTAAATATAAATGGTGAGATAAATTAGATAACTTTAAATTAAAGGTTTCAATTGGGTTTTAGTTATATTTATTTGCCTAATTAGATTTGGGCATTCATTTGGAGATCACGTGGATACGTTTAGTTGCGCGCCTTAGTGGAGGGGTGAGTTGGATTATTATGGAGAGTGCCACTCGATTAAATCATGTCATAATGCATTTATAATTATTATGCATCTTAATGCACTTGCTATAAAATGTTTTCAACTCGGGCTCTGAGCCGTTTATATTTTCTCCTGCTATGTATATATATTGTATTATTTTAAGTGCTCATCCGCAAGGACGCCATTGATGTTTACCCATCCAGTGTATTCGTGGAGCTGTGGTAATTGCGGACTGTTGTGGCACTTTGTTTTGGTCGATTCCTATATTTTGTATATATAGAATAGGATTCAGTTTTGTATTTCGGGTTTATACCCAATTGTTGTAGAATAGCACTTTTATATTTTCTCTCTCAGCTCTTTGTATTGTCTGTGACCCAACTGCATATTCGGGTATTTGACTTTGTACATTGTATTGTACTCTTACATATTATTGGATCTTGCATGTATCTCCCATCATAGTTAGATGTAGTATTGTTTGTTTCTGGTTGCATGGTTGGGTTTTAATTGGTGCTTAATAAAAGTTTTAAATTTTTTTGGCATCCGCTATTAATAGTTTCGGGTAGTTAGCCTTATATTATTTAGTATTGTCAGTTGATGTTGAGACAAATCCATTTGAGATACCTGATTTAATATAGTATAGGGCTAGCCAACCGTTATTATTTTGAGTGGGTTGTCAAATATGGTACCAGACATCAGGTTCTAGTGTCCTTAGGATCTGTGTGGGTTACTGCGATCTTCCGTAAGCGTTCTTAATGTAGAGCCTTAATATTAGGACTGTTGTATTCACACGTCCATATTTCTTCTGTGATGAGGAAACATTTGAAAGGCTTTATGATACAATTGTTCTTGTTTCAGATGCCACCGAAGAGAATTCGTTGAGTCAGGGCAAATAAAGGGGATGGGGAACCCCAAATGCCTCAAAGGAATATGACTACAGATGAAGTTGCCAATATTGTGGCATAAGCAGTAACTGTTGCCATTTCTACGATTGCGCAGCAACCTGCCGTTCAAGGAGCCCAGACCCATTTAGGACCGTCCTTATGGGAAAGAGTGAAGGAAGATTTTAGTAAGGGTCATCCTCCAGAGTTTGCAGGGGGAGTTGATGCAATGGCTACAAGTCAATGGAAGAGTAGTATGCAGGGTCACCTTTGTTTGGTTGAGTGTAGTGAGGTGCAGAAGCAATTTTTTGCCACCTTTAAGTTAACGGGTTCCAGCTCTCCAATGGTGGGAGTCTGTCACCACATTAGAACAGAGAGATACTTTATCTATAACATATTTTTGGGAACTCTTTGATTGAAGGTATTTTCCTTCCCTAATTCAGAAGAAAATAAGGAGGAACTTGATGGATGTGTTTCAAGGTAATAGAACAGTGGCGGAATATGAAGAAGATTTTTCTGTATGGGCAAAATTAGTACTGGATGAGGTAAATACGTAAGAGGATCATATATTAAAGTTCATGCGAGGGTTAGATTAGAGAATTCGGTAGCATTTGTTAGAGGCCCCAACGTTAGTGACTTTCGTCGAGGTAGTGAATGCGACACTGTTATAGTGTCATGAATATCGTCTTCGTTCGCAAGAGGGTAAGAACTTTGGAGATTCGAGTTCATCAAGTAAGTTTGGCGAAGAGGGTGCCATTAATGAGATTGGGAATAATTCGGACTATAGAGAGTTGCAATGACGTTTTCTTCCTCAAGGTGAGTTGAGAGGAATTGCGGGTAGATGTTTCTTTTGTAAAGAAATAGGTCATAAAAAGAGAGATTGTCTTAAAAGAGGAAAAGGACCTTGTTTTGATGAAATTTTGGAAGTTCAACCCCTACAACATATTCGAGGTCATTTTAGACCAGGGGACTTTGTTTGGGAGCCCAATGATGAGGAAGGGCAATCGGACTAGAGATGGATGATGTAAGTTAATTTTCCTTTGTGAATAGGATTATTACTATATGAAGTTTTAGGAATATCGTATGGGAGATAGTTATGAAAGGGTAGTGCTATAACCCTATTATGTATGAAATGACCCTGAAGGGAATTTTGTGCAAGTGAGGCTCTTATGTTATTATCTTGTGAAAGAATAGATAATTTTGTGATGTGCTCAAAGAGAGCTATAATCTTATTATCAAAGTAAGAATTGTTATTGTGTGATAAGTAGTAATGATAAAGATACCTCTTCTTTTTATATAGTCATGTTAGACTTATATAATTGTTGTATTCCAGATATGGATGAGCCTAATAAATGGCAATATATAAATATGAGATAAGATGTGATTTCTGAAAAGATTTCAGAATTTATGGATTATTGGGATGCAGGAAAGTTAGCTCATAATTATGCTAATTTTTGTGAGCTACATGTTTTTATATTATAATGATAGATAAGACCTTGTGCTATGGACATAAGGCACTTTATATAAATATCCTATGACATAAACTGTTTTTAAAATAAACTATTTTCAAAATCAAACTTTTTATACGCCTTTTGGCCATATCAAAATGATTTTTCACACAAAATATTTTCAAACTCTAGTCCGGATTTAACAAACTCTCAATCCCCGACGTCGCTACATATTAGTGTATTGGGAGGGTTCCTTGTTTGGATTTCGCTTGCGAGACCTCCCTCACATGAAAGTGGCAAATGTCAGGAATTGAGAGGAGTTATTTCCTTAGACCATTCAAAATTTTTACTCTATTAATATGCTAGTATAATTTATATATTTATGGAATGATGGAACTTTGGAGGCAAATGAATCCTCATTATGATTGGTACGAGTAAAGCTCGAATAAAGGGTGTATGGGCACCCTAGTTGTTAAAATTGGCTTTATAATAACTTAAAATAAATTCCTCGTGGGAAGTTAGAGGTTCGGGTATAGGATTAGTGAGGATGAGTGTAGTAGGAACTAGTTGAGCTTTCGAGTATTAGGCCTAGCTAAATTTCGAGGATAAAATTCTTGTAAGTGGGGAAGTTTGTAACAACCCGAGGTTTTAGGATGAATATTTATGTATTTTGGGGGAAATAAATATTATTTTATTTGGAGAATTATTAAATTGGCAATTGAGGTCAAAATTTGAAGTTGTTAGGAAGTGTTTTGAATGGCAATTCTGAGGGTGTAGTTGTTTCCGGAAGGGTCGAGAAAGTCAAAATGATTGTACTTGGGGTCTATTTAGGTTTCGAAATGATTTAAGTGCGTTTGACTTGAATTAAAGTTACCGAGTCATTTAAAGTCGTGTATTTTGCGAGACAATGCTTATTAAGCCTACGGGAGAAACAATTCTCCTTAGAGAGAAAGAGAAATAGAAGGAAAGAAAGAGAGAAGAAAGAAAGAAGAAGAGAAAGTGAGAGAGAGAGAGAGAGAGAAAGTGGAGATTTCCGGCCAATATGCGATCTCGAGGACGAACCAGACCCTACGAACTTGAGGCAAGTGATTAAACTTGCTAAATAATTGTTATGTACCAATTATTTCATGATTTGTGGATTAAATCTTTGGGTTTTAGGTTTAGTTTTTAAAACCTAACTTTTGGGTAAAATCTTAGATTTATTATGTAGATATTGGATTTGAGGTTAGAAATTAGTTTAAATGTGTTCTTGGATGAATATTTATGATATATATGTGATTGGGTTGAAGAAAAATGAAGAGAAGATGATTAAAATAAATTTTGGGATTTTTGGCTTAATAAAAAGTTGCCATTTTCGAGCCTTCTGATAGGCCAAATCGATTCGGCCCCTTAGCCGAATCGATTTGAAAAGTTGCAGGTGCCCAGGTCTAAGTGATCGAATCGATTCAGACCCAGCCGAATCGATTGATCCTGAGACAGAATCCCAGGTGTGAGGACCCGAATCGATTCAGAAGCAGGGAATTTCGGGGGAATGTTTTTTAGGGAGAATTTCATTTCGTTTCGTTCGAGGTTATCGATTGGGAACCTCTATAGGAATTACATGGAGTATGTTTTGAAGATTTTAGGGAGTTTCCCTTATAAGAAATTATTGTAGTCATATCGACTTAATTTGAGGAATGCCGATTAGAGATTTTGGTATAATCTTAGCGGGGAAGCCCACTATTATTGAAGATTCTATTTGGACATAATTATTGAATTCATATGAAAGAATGAGAATAAGCTTAGAGATATTGGATTCGTAGAATCAAATCCCAAATGGGATAATTTCAAAGGTTCATATAATTAATTAAACCATATTATGGATTGAGAATTACAAATGCTAATAAATGTGCATACGGATACATAAATATCCTTAACAATGATTAATTTAGGAGATGTCTCCCACAATGAGAAATGCTAATCGAGGTGCATTAGGATTGAGAATATCCTTAATATAAATCGAATTGAGAGACAATTCATAATCAGAAGCGACATGTGAGCTTCAAGTGCGAAATAGTATAGTGTATACTAAGTGGGGAAGATGTGTGAGAATTGACGATTAGTATATCGAGAGGGAAACATAGTAAACAATAGTATTATTTCATCTATGCCTAAGAGCATACTATGAATATGTAAATGATGTGGTAGGTATACCTTATATGATGGTATTTTTGATATTATGTGATGATGTATGTATACCTTATGTGATGGTATATATATATATATATATATATAGTGAAGCATACCCCCTCCTTGCTATCATTGGGAAGTTGTGCGCAATGAGGGTGAGCATCCTGGCTCGATGAGAAGGGTGTGGATATTCCCCAGGACATAGTCGTCCATGGTAATTATTATGTGATATACATTATTATTTTGGGGGTAAGAAGTTGTGGGTATGTGTTGTTCTCACTTGTCGGTTAGGAGCTATGACCACTTCCCGGGACGTTGTGTGCATGAGTTGATCACGAGGTGGGTGTCGTTTAGCCCTACCAGGTAGTTCCCAGTTTGCTACGTGGTTTGGGCAACTGGAAGATGATAGCATTGTGAGCCTGCTTCCTCGAGATATAGCTCGTTTGGATGGTTATTATACTATGGTTGTGATTGGTTACTTGGGTCTCGAGGGAATAATGGACCTCAACGACCAACATTGCCAAGGAGTAGTGTAACGGGGGGGGGGGGGGGGGGGGAGGGGACCTTGTATGGATTTCTCTCTGCGAGACATCCCACGCATGAAATGCAGTGTAATGTTGGGAGTGAGGAGAAGTTAGTCCTTAATGCTCATATATATATATAGTATATACATCTCGACGATCGACAGTGCCAGAAGTAGTGCATCGGGGGGGTTCCTTATTTGGATTTCGCTTTGCGAGACGTCCCACGCACGAACCGCAGTGCACTGTTGAGAATTGGGAATAATAAATTAATTAATGGAGTAATAAGAATTTGGGTTACATGCATCATGCATTGAGGGCATAATGAATCTCAAAAATCAATACTGTCAGGAGTAGTGTAACGGGGGGTTCCTTATTTGGATTTCGCTTTGCGAGACGCCCCACGCATGAAATGCAGTGCAGTATTGAGAATTGGGAGAAGTTTAGTCCTTAGTACTTAGATGCTAATAACTCATACATAAATAATATGTATATTGATGGCATAACTAGAATATGAGAAATTCTAGTAAAGAAAATGTTTATGTACGATGGATGTTTTATATGTTGGAAAGAGTATGAAACCCGATAGGGTTAATAGTAGAAATTGAATAATATGTTTTAGATGGATGTATAATTAAATGTAAATGGTGAGGTAAATTAGATAACTTTAAATTAAAGGTTTCAATTGGGTTTTAGTTAGATTTATTTGCCTAATTAGATTTGGGAACTCATTTGCAGATCACATGCATACGTTTAGTTGCGCGCCTTAGTGGATGGGTGAGTTGGATTATTATGGAGAGTGGGACTCCATTAAATCATGTCATAATGCATTTATAATTATTATGCATTTTAATGCACTTGCTATAAAATGTCTTCGACTCGGGCTCTGACCCATTTATATTTTCTCCTGCTATGTATATATATTGTATTATTTTAGGTGTTCCTCCGTAAGGACGCCATTGATGTTTACCCATCCAGTGTGTTCGTGGAGCTGTGGAAGTAGCGGACTGTTGCGGCACTTTGTTTTGGTTGATTCCTATCTTTTTTATATCCGGATTAGGATTCAGTTTTGTATTTCGGGTTTATACCCAAGTGTTGTAGAATAACACTTTAATATTTTCTCTCTCAGCTCTTTGAATTGTCTGTGACCCGACATCATATTCGAGTATTTGACTTTGTACATTGTATTGTACTCTTACATATTATTGGAGCTTGCATGTATCTCTCATCATAGTTAGATGTAGAGTTGTTTGTTTATGGTTGTAGGGTTGGGTTTTAATTGGTTCTTAATAAAAGTTTTAAATTTTTTGGCATCCGCTTTTAACAGTTTCGGGTAGTTAGGCTTATATTATTTAGTATTGTCAGTTGATGTTGAGACTGATCCATCTAAGATAACTGATTTAATGTAGTATAGGGATAGCCACCCGTTATTATTTTAAGCGGGTTGTCACATCATTTCTATTGTAACACTCCATGTTTTGATTGTTTCTTCTTATCTGTCTATTTGGGGACATCATAAAAAGGGGGAGAAAGAACTATCATGTTATGGGGGAGGTTTTTGCATTGAGGGGGAGATTTTATTTATTATTTCTTTATTCTTATATCATTTCAAACTCGATGGGTCACAAAGGTTTTTGCTTTATCTCATGTGTGTAGGTACAAAAATTGAAGATAATGATGTTGCAACCTAATGAGAAAAGCTTGGGAGTTTTGATGTTGAAGAAAAATTTGAGAACTTGCAAATTTTACCTTTTCAGTTTTAGGATTCATGAGAGGATAGATTTGTATAGGCATTTGTGACAACCCGCAGTCCGAAATAAGGGGTGTCCAGCCCGATACCCCAACATCACGGAAATCATGGATGGAAAGCATTCTGAGCATCACAACAATAAAATGAGTATACGGGAAAATCACCCAATAATTTAGAAAACGGGTTGCCAAAAATATTTAATTTGATTAAAAGATTAAGTTAAGAAAATAATTTAAACAACCCATTCTAAAAGATAGTGGAATTCCAAGATATCATAAATAATACCTCCATAACGAATATACAAGGAGATGACCAAATATGCGGTCGGTCCACAACTATATATAATATTTTACAACAATTTAATATGTTACATAATACAGTCATTAAGCAATTACAAAGTTTGGGCAACCCGCCCGAGTGAACGACCCGATCATATCTAGAATACAAAAAATGAGGGCGTCTAACAAAACATCCTATAATATCCGCAAAACCTTACAACTCCTCGAAAACATAAAAGTAGGAATATCACCACGGGTGTCCTTGCGGAGGAGCACCTGAGCGGATACAATAACATATACAACATGGAAAATGAACGGGTCAGGGCCCGATTTTTTTATATGATTCCCAGATGAATAAGAAGCATGATAGATATGAACAGTTAATCCTGAACGATGAAGATGAAATCTAACAACCTAATCATGAAGAATGAATGAAGCAGTTTAATTGATATGTCTTTTATTAAATTATGCAAGCGAATATAATTAGACATCATAAATTTAAAAGCCTCCATCATTATTTACCATTTTATTCCAATTTTCATTCCTTAACAGGAATATAATACCATCATTATTTCTAATTTCTTTCAATTCTTATTCCTTAGCAGGAATATAATTACCATCATACATTTTGGTGGAAATATACAGATCTCAAGTCCCACTTGAATTTAGAAAGGTTATATTCTTATACATATAACGATTATAAGACCGCCCCTCAGATTTTCCCCATTGGGCGCGCCCCTAAATGACTATCATCTTCTAGGGGCCTATCAAACAAGACATCCTGGGCACCTAACGCACGTCGGGAAGTGGCCATATGCGTGCGAGTGAGTCATAACCACACCCGGAATTACCTCACTAGCGCAGAATAAAATATATAATAAACCTGCATATGGCTGAGGACTATAGTCTCCCTGCATTAACTAGTCAGTGGACATCACCTCATGCGCGAGCTTCACTTATGATATCATTTAGAGAGGTTGTTTAAGTAAATTAACATTAACCATTTAAATCACATTTTCATTTCCATTAACATATGGGTGTTTCATTATATCTGAAACCATAATCATTGAATATTTTCATTAATATTCATCCTATTTTAAAATCGCAAATTAATCTCCAAGTGATAATCTTAATTCCACAAGTCTCAATGTCTTATATACCTCAAATGAGCCCCAAAAGTCTCCAAATATGGGCTTTTAATCCCTAAACTCCTAAGAAGTTGTAAAAAGAAAAGTAATGCCTGAACATCACTTTAAATACCCCTGGAATGAACTCCAAGTGAACCCATTCAACTCTAGGGTAACGACCAAACTCAACTACAACTCTAGGAATCTAAGTTGACTTCATACAAGAAGGTTATTGAGACCTAAGGCTAGAGAAAAAGGGTTAAAATTGGAAAAGAAAAACAAATTTAAAATGGAGGATTTTCGAATCGATTCGGCCAGAAAATATGAGGTTCTGCATGAATGCCGAATCCATTCGGACCATCCGAATCGATTCGGTCAGAAAAATTGGGTTTCTGCATAAATGTCGAATCGATTCGGACTAGCTGAATCGATTTGGTTCACTTAGACCTGGAAACTATCCCTACGCGAATCGATTCGGCCTGGCCGAATCGATTCTCCCCTGTGAATTTTGCCAATTTTGGTTATGGAGTCTTGGACTCCAAATATTACCCCAAACTCAAATCCAACCAAACCAATCTCATTTATTGCTACCAAATGATCATAAATGCTTCCAACAACATTAATCTACACCAATCAATATTCAAATCTCTTCCAAAGATTTCAAAGCCCATAAATCCAACAAAAACCCTAACTTTGTTTAACCATAACTAATCCACAACTATTAATACTAATTATCCAACTTAAATCACATAATAGCAAGTAGAAAATTTGCCTTGGGGTACCAATCTCAGATTTGAGGAAGATGAGTGCAAGATCAAGCTCTAATTTCTTCAATCTCTCACTTTCTCTCCAAAGTTCTCTTCTTCTCTCTAACTCTCTAGGTTATCAATTTCACTTAGGGGACATGAAAGGCTAAGCAAGACTAAAACTTGGCTTTAGTCTAAAGTCTCTAAATTTAAGTGGTTAATACCACATTAAAATGATTTCCAATACGCAATATACCAAAACCAGTCAAAAGTGCCCAAAACCTCGAAATACAATATGGCACACATTTTGACTATCTCGCACCTCCCGGAACTAACTGCACCCTCCAAATTATCATTTGGAAATTTTATAACTCATTTTAAGTTGCCGCTTCATTTTAATCCATAATGGTATTTTAATTCTTATGACACAATAAAACACCACATGGTGATATTCACCCACACATAGGGGAAATATGCAACATTTTAGTAAATATTAACTTTTCTTCATTAAATTAATACTTACCCCACATTCCAACAATTTTTATATAATTGCTTCACATAGTAAATAAATATAAAATAGGCTCTCAAAAGTGAGGGTTGTTACATACTCCCCCCCCCCCCCCCTATGAGGGAATTTTGCCCCCAAAATTCAAGCGTACCTTGGATAAAGAGATGCGGATACTTTTCCCGCATATCACCCTCACGTTCCCATGTTGATTCTTTAGCGTTGTGATGACTCCATTGGACTCTCACCAAGGGCACCACTCGAGACCTCAACCTACGCTCCCGATGCTCTAAAATAGCAACGGGTTGTTCTTGATATGAAACATCAGGTTGCAAGTAAATATCTTCAAGATGAATATGCCAAAGGGCCCCTTCACACCTCTTGTACTTCTTCAAAGAGGAGACATGGAAGACATCGTGAATTTGTTGTAAAGGTTCCGGTAGGGCAAGTTGATACGCCACTGCATACCTTAGAAATCACGAGAAAAGGTCCAACAAAATGCGGTACAAGCTTCCCTTTCTTTTCGAAACGCTTGATACCTTTCATAGAAGACTCTCGCACCAAGACTTGGTCCCCAATCTCCAACTCCATGTGCCTACTATTTGCATCTGCATAACTCTTTTGACGGTATTGAGCTATCCAAATGTGATTCCGAATGAGTTAGATCTTAGAATAAGTATCTTGGATCATTTCAGGTCCAAGGAATTTATTATCCACCACTTCCAACGAACATGTGGGAGATCTACAAGGCCTACCATACAAAGATTCATAGGGCGCCATTCCAATAGTAAATTGGTATGAGTTGTTATAAGAAAACTCTACCAAAGGGAGATATTGTTCCCAACCACCTTTAAAATCAAGTATACACATACGAAGCATAACCTCCAACATTTAGTTTACTCGTTCAGTCTGGTCATCTGTTTGAGGATGATAAGAAGTGCTTAACTTCAATTCGATCCCCATAGCCTCTTGGAAACTTTGCCAAAAGTGGGAAAATAAAACTTTGTCTCGGTCAGAAACGATATTTAAAGGCACCCCATGGAGTCTGACAATCTTCACGATGAATAGTCGGGCATAACGAGTAGTGTCATAATCGTTACGCACGGGTAGGAAATGTGCCGACTTAGTCAAGCGGTCGACAATCACCCAAATTGAGTCATAATTACTCTGTGACCTTGGAAAGCCTGTAATAAAGTCCATCGATATGCTCTCCCATTTCCATACCGGAATCTCCAACGGTTGCAACAAACCTGTCGATCGCTGATGATCAATCTTGACCAACTGACAAGTAGTGCATTGAGATACAAACTCAGAAATATCCGGCTTCATTCCTGGCCACCAATACTGGCGGCGCTTGTCTTGGTACATTTTGCCGTTACCCGGATGCACTGCAAATTTGGAACCGTGGGATTCTGCCATCACCGACAGTCGCAAATCCCCCTCCTCGAGGACAATGATTCTTCCATGGAAACGTAGTCCACCCTCTGAACTTATCGAGTGGGATTCCGCTCCCTCGGACAGTAATCGGCGTATGTGCTCTTAATAACCCTTATCCCTTCCTTGGGCCTCCACGTCCCTTGCCACAATTGTAGGAGTAATGGTTATTACATACATGAACGCCCTAGCAACCGCATCCTCGTGACTGAGCTCTTTCCATTTAGCTTTCCATACAACAGCTAACTCTCCCTCGGGCTTTCTACTCAAGCCATCCGCTACCACGTTCGCCTTCCCCAGATGATAATGGATATCAAATTGGTAATCTTTCACGAACTCCAACCATCGACGTTGTCGCATATTCAAGTCTTTCTGTGAAAATAAATATTACAGCGACTTATGGTTCGTGAAAAGACTGAATTTCTCCCTAGGAGATAATGCCTCCAAATCCTCAAGGCAAAGACAACTGCGACCAGTTCTAAGTCATGCACCGGATAGTTTCATTCATAGGGCTTGAGGTTTTCGGAAGCATAAGCAATAGCCTGTCGCTCTTGCTGAAGCACACCTCCTAATCCTTGCAGAGATGCATCGGTGAAGACTAGATATTCCAACCCCGACATTGGTAAACCGAGGACTGGAGCCGAAGTCAATCTATCTTTGAGCTCATCAAAATTAGCCTAACAAGAGTTATCCCAAACAAATCTCACCCCTTTCTGGGTCAAATTTGTCAAAGGGCTAGCGATCTTTGATAAACCCTTGATAAATTGACAGTAATCACCCGTCAAACCCAGAAAACTATGAATTTCGGTAGGTGTCGTGGGCTGACCCCACTCCCTCACCGCAACTACCTTGCTCGGATCCACCGATATACCCTGGGACTACACAATATGACCCAAAAATTGTACCTCCTGCAACCAAAAGCCACACTTCTCGAACTTAGCATAAAATTAGTGATCTCTCAACCTTTGTAGGACCAACCCCAAATGAATAGCATGATCAGTTCGAGAATAGACTAGAATGTCATCGATGAATACAATAACAAATTGGTCCAGGAAGTCCCGAAATACCCTATTCATGAGATCCATAAATACGGCAGAGGCATTGGTTAGTCCAAAGGGCATAATCAAAAATTCATAAGACCCATACCTCGTCAGAAAAGCAGTCTTGGATACATCCTGCTCCCGTATCCTCAACTGGTGATACCCCATCCTCAAGTCTATCTTAGAGAAGTATGACGCTACCCTAAGTTGATCAAATAAATCATCGATACGAGGCAAAGGGTATTTATTCTGGATGGTGACCTTATTCAATTCTCTATAGTCAACACATAACCGGAGAGAACCGTCCCTTTTTCTTTACAAATAATACCGGAGCACCCCATGGTGACGTACTATGCCTAATGAATCCTTGCTCCAACAACTGTTGGATTTGCTCTCTTAGCTCCCTCATTTCCACAAGAGCCATTCGATACAGAGATCTGGCAACCGGTCGAGTTCCCGATACTAAATCAATCACAAACTTAATCTCCCAGCTCGGAGGCAAACCCGATATTTCCCGAAAAACATCCTCAAAATCTTTAACAACCGGAATAGAATCCAAGGTAGAAACTACATCCCGAGAAGTCTCTTCCACAATACAATACAAATAAGTACTAGTACCTCCCGCTAAATGAGGCATAACCACCAAGAACATTTTTTCTCCCGAAACGGCGAAGACTATACTCTTCCCGTAACAATTAACTATTACATGATACTTGACAAGCCAATCCATTCCCAAAATCACATCATACCCGACCAAGTCTAGGACGAGTAAATCGACCTCAAAGCACAAGTTACCAAGAGTAATCCCTATATGTTTACAAATAAGGAAAACGAGTGAACCATCACCCATAGAGGACTCAACGCTAGTGAAAGTGCTCTCTACAGATTTTATCAACTCTATAGACTGAGCAAAACTTCTAGAAATAAATGAATGTGTCGCACCCGTATCAAACAAAACGCGACCCATGTGTCCCTTAATAAGGAACTTACCCTCGATGGATGGCGTCACTGGCGGAGAAGGAGGATGCATAGTATCCTAGATATGATAAAATCTCCCATATTGTAGTTGACACTGCTACGGAGGGGTAACCGAATTTGGTGCTTGTGACAGAAAATGAACATAAGGATGCTGAGCGACCCTAAGAGGCTGTCCCCCAATCAACTGAGGACACTCCTTCTTATAATGACCCGTCTCCCCACATTGGAAGCACTTCCCCACCATATTCTCCGAAACACAGACCCGATTATTTCTAAACTGATTAACACCTTGGCCCTGATGGCCTCTACCTCCTTGACCACCCCGACCTGTTTGTGGCTGTTGCGAGGCACCCTGACTGTGCCGATTATTATTACAACCCGAATTAAACCCACCAAAATGTTGCCTTTTTGTCACGTCCTGCTGCCGAGGATCCATTTCTCGTTGCTTATTACCCGAAGATTGGGACGAGTAGGATTTCCCGCTTGCCCAACTAAGGTAGCTTTCTTACCACTCTGCATGTACAATCGATGCTCATGGCAATGGAGCATTGCCGCATTCATTACCTCGCCAAAAGTTTGCAAGGCTGGATTACCCAGAAAATGTTACCGGATTCTCCAGTTCAAACCTCCCATAAACTATAAAACTTTCCTCTCTTCCGGAGTCACCTCATCCGGTACAAAACTTGCCAACCGGGTGAACTCCTCTTAGTATTCGACAACATAACGCTCTCCATGTACCAGATCCTGAAGTCTCCTTCTCATCTCCCTTTGAACCATGGGAGGAAAATACTTTTGGTCAAACAAGACCCAAAAATCAGTGATCGACATAGTATCCCTCTGTTCGGGTGTAGTCATCGACTCCCACCAATGCAATGCGTTCCCAACAAGCTTAAAGGTAGCAAGGACTTGTTTCTTCTCCTCACTATAATCTACCATTCGTAAATGGCGTTGCATATCTTTCTTCCATTGGTTTCCTCTAACAACATCAGAACCTCCATCAAATTCCGAGGGATGGCCTTTTAAAAATGACTCCCTAACTCTTTCCCACGGAGAAGGTATCGTAGGAGCTTGGGCATCCTGTGCTCGTTGTTGAGCTTGTGGCCTTTGCTGAGCCACTGCGGTCATGGCAGCATTGACCGCTTGGGCCACAATATTTGCTACATCAGCAGCATTAAAAGTTCCTAGTGGCGGCGGTGGAGGACCAACATCCTCATCTATAACTCTATTGCGTCTCGCTGAGCGACCTCTCTTAGCCGGCATCTGAGATAAAGGAACAATAGAGTTAGAATACTATTCAAAATAATCTATATTGCAGAAGATCGCAAATATAGGCAATAAAGCAGTCCTAACATTAGGCTCTATATCAAAGAATGTTACAGTAGAACGTGACAAGTCCACATTGATCCTAAAGACTCTAGAACCTGATGCTCTGATACCATCTGTGATAATCCGTAGTTCGAAATAAGGGGTGGCCATCCCGATACTCCAATATTACGGAAATAATGGATGGAAATCATTCTCAACATCACAACAACAAAATGAGTATACGGGAAAACCACCCAATAATTCAGAAAACGGGTTGCCAAAAATATTTAATTTGATTAAAAGATTAAGTTAAGAAAATAATTTAAACAACCCATTCTAAAAATAGTGGAATTCCAAGATATCATAAATAATACCTCCGTAACGAATATACAAGGAGAGGACCGAATATGCTGTTGGTCCACAGCTATATACAATGTTTTACAACAATTTAATATGTTAAATAATACAGTCATTAAGCAATTACAAAGTTTGGGCAACACGCCCGAGTGAAAGACCCGATCATATCTAGAATACAAAAAATGAGGGAGTCTAACAAAGCATCCTGTAATATCCGCAAAATCTTATAGCTCCTCAAAAACATAAGAGTAGGAATATCAACACGGGCGTCCTTGCGGAGGAGCACCTGAGCGGATACAATAACATATACAACATGAAAAATGAATGGGTCAGGACCCGATTTTTTTATATGATTCCCAGATGAATAAGAAGCATGATTGATATGAACAGTTAATCCTGAATGATGAAGATGAAAATCTAACAACCTAATCGTGAAGCATAAATGAAGCAGTTTAATTGATATGCCTTTTATTAAATCATGCAAGAGAATATAATTAGACATCATAAATTTAAAAGCCTCCATCATTATTTACCACTTTATTCCAATTTCCATTCCTTAACAGGAATATAATACCATCATTATTTCTCATTTCCTTCAATTCTTATTCCTTAGCAGGAATATAATTACCATCATACATTTTGGTGGCAATATACGTATCTCAAGTCCCACTTGAATTTAGAAAGGTTATATTCTTATACATATAACGATTCTAAGACCGCCCCTCCGAGTTTCCCCACTGGGCGCGCCCCTAAATGACTACCATCTTCCAGGGGCCTATCAAACAAGGCATCTTGGGAACCTAACGCATGTCGGGAAGTGGCCATATGCCTGCGAGTGAGTCATAACCACACCCAGAATTACCTCACTAGCGCAGAATAAAATATATAATAAACCTGCATATGGCCGAGGAATCTAGTCTCCCTGTATTAACTAGTCAGGGGACATCATCTCATGCACGAGCTTCCCTTATGATAGCATTTAGAGAGGTTGTTTAAGTAAATTAACATTTACCATTTAAATCACATTTTCATTTCCATTAACATATGTGTGCTTCATTGTATCTGAAACCAGAATCATTGAATATTTTCATTAATATTCATCCTGTTTTAAAGTAGCAAATTAATCTCCAAGTGATCATCATAATTCCACAAGTCTCAAGGTCTTATATACCTCAAATGAGCCCCAAAAGTCTCCAATTATGGGCTTTTAATCCCTAAACTCCTAAGAAGTTGTAAAAAGAAAAGTAATGCCTGAACATCACTTAAAACACCCCTGGAATGAACCCCAGGTGAACCCTTTCAACTCTAGGGTAACGACCAAACTCAACTACAACTCTAGGACTCTAAGTTGACTTCATACAAAAAGGTTATTAAGTCCTAAGCCTAGAGAAAAAGGGTTGAAACTGGAAAAGAAAAACAAATTAAAAATGCAGGATTTTTGAATCGATTCGACCTGGTCGAATCGATTCGGCATGAAAAAATGAGGTTCTGCATAAATGCCGAATCGATTCGGACCATCAGAATCGATTCGGTCAGAAAAATTGGGTTTCTTCATAAATTCCAAATCGATTCGGACTAGCTAAATCGATTTGGTTCACTTAGACCTGGAAACTGTCCCTATGCGAATCGATTCGGCCTGGCCGAATCGATTCGCCCCTGTGAATTTTGCCAATTTTGGCTATGGAGTCTTGGACTCCAAATATTACCCCAAACTCAAATCCAACCAAAACAATCTCATTTATTGCTACCAAATGATCATAAATGCTTCCAACAACATTAATCTACACCAATCAATATTCAAATCTCTTCCAAAGATTTCAAAGCCCATAAATCCAACAAAAAACCTAACTTTGTTTAACCATAACTAATCCACAACTATCAATACTAATTGTCCAACTTAAATCACATAATAGCAAGTAGAAAACTTGCCTTGGGGTACCAATCTCAGATTTGAGGAAGATGAGTGCAAGATCAAGCTCTAATTTCTTCAATCTCTCACTTTTGCTCCAAAGTTCTCTTCTTCTCTCTAACTCTCTAGGTTAACAATTTCACTTAGGGGAAATAAAAGGCTAAGCAAGACTAAAACTTGGCATTAGTCTAAAGTCTCTAAATTTAAGTGGTTAATACCACATTAAAATGATTTCCAATACGCAATATACCAAAACCAGTCAAAAGTGCCCAAAACCTCAAAATACAATATGGCACACATTTTGACTATCTCGCACCTCCCGGAACTAACTGCACCCTCCAAATTATCATTTGGAAATTTTATAACTCATTTTAAGTTGCCTCTTCATTTTAAACCATAATTTATTTTAATTCTTATGACACAATAAAACACCACATGGTGATATTCACCCACACATAGGGTAAATATGCAACATTTTAGTAAATACTAACTTTTCTTCATTAAATTAATACTTACTCCACATTCCAACATTTTATATATAATTTCTTCACATAGTAAATAAATATAAAATAGGCTCTCAAAAGTGAGGGTTGTTACATACTCCCCTCCCCCCCCCCCCTATGAGGGAATTTTGCCCCCAAAATTCAAGCGTACCTTAGATAAAGAGATGCGGATACTTTTCCCGCATATCATCCTCACGTTACCATGTTGATTCCTTAGCGTTGTGATGACTCCATTGGACTCTCACCAAGGGCACCACTCGAGACCTCAACCTACGCTCCCGATGCTCTAAAATAGCAACGGGTTGTTCTTGAGATGAAACATCAGGTTGCAAGTCAATATCTTCAAGCTGAATATGCCAAAGGGCACCTTCGCACCTCTTGTACTTCTTCAAAGAGGAGACATGGAAGACATCGTTAATTTTTTGTAAAGGTTATGGTAGGGCAAGTTGATATGCCACTGGACCCACCTTAGCAAACAGGGGAAAAGGTCCAACAAAACGCGGTGCAAGCTTCCCTTTCATTCCGAAACGCTTGATACCCCTCATAGGAGACACTGGCACCAAGACTTGGTCCCCAATCTCCAACTCCATGTGCCTCATATTTGCATCGGCATAACTCTTCTGACGGTCTTGAGTGATCCGAATGCGATTCAGAATGAGTTCGATCTTAGAAGAAGTATCTTGGATCATTTCAGGTCCAAGGAATTTATTATCCCCCACTTCCAACCAACATATGGGAGATCTACAAGGCCTTCCATACAAAGATTCTAGGGCGCCATTCCAATAGTAATTTGGTACGAGTTGTTATAAGCAAACTTGACCAAAGGGAGATATTGTTCCCAACCACCTTTAAAATCAAGTATACACATACGAAGCATATCCTCCAACATTTGGTTTACTTGTTCAGTCTGGCCATCTGTTTGAGGATGATAAGAAGTGCTTAACTTCAATTCGGTCCCCATAGCCTGTTGGAAACTTCGCCAAAAGTGGGAAACAAAAATCTTGTCTCAGTCGGAAACGATATTGAAAGGCACCCCATGGAGTCTGACAATCTCCGCGATGAATTTGGGCATAATGAGTAGTGTCATAATCGGTACGCACGGGTAGGAAATGTTCTGACTTAGTCAAGCGGTCGATAATCACCCAAATTGAGTCACAATTACTCTGTGACCTTCGAAAGCCTGTAATAAAGTCCATCGATATGTTCTCCCATTTCCATACCGAAATCTCCAACGGTTGCAACAAACCTGTCGGTCACTGATGATCAATCTTGACCAATTGACAAGTAGTGCATTGAGATACAAACTCAGAAATATCTCGCTTCATTCCTGGCCACCAATACTGGCGGCGCATGTCTTGGTACATTTTTTCATTACCCGGATGCACTGCAAATTTGGAACCGTGGGATTCTGCCATCATCGCCCGTCTCAAATCCCCCTCCTCCTGGACAATGAGTCATCCATGGAAGCATGGTCCACCCTTTGAACTTATCGAGTAGGATTCTGCTCCCTTGGACAGTAATAGGCATATGTGGTCTTGAAAACCCTTATCCCTTCCTTGGGCCTCTACGACCCTTGCCATAATTGTAGGAGTAACGGTCATTACAGACATGAATGTCCTAGCAACCGCATCCTCGTGACTGAGCTCTTTCCGTTTAGCTTTCCATACAACAACTAACTCTCCCTCGAGCTTTCTACTCAAGGCATCCGCTACCACGTTCGCCTTCCCCAGATGATAATGTATATCAAATTGGTAATCTTTCACGAACTACAACCATCGGTGCTGTCGCATATTCAAATCTTTCTGCGAAAATAAATATTGCAGCGACTTATGGTCCATGAAAAGACTGAATTTCTCCCCTAGGAGCTAATGCCTCCAAATCTTCAAGGCAAAGACAACTGCGGCTAGTTCTAAGTCATGCACCGGATAGTTTCTTTCATGGGGCTTGAGCTTTCGGGAAGCATAAGCAATAGCCCATCGCTCTTGCTGAAGCACACCTCCTAATCCTTGCAGAGATGCATCGGTGAAGACTAGATATTCCAACCTCGGCTTTGGTAAAGCGAGGACTGGAGTCGAAGTCAATCTCTCTTTGAGCTCATCAAACGCATCCTGACAAGAGTTATCCCAAACAAATCTCACCCCTTTTCGGGTCAAATTTGTCAAAGGGCTAGCGATCTTTGAGAAACCCTTGATAAATCGACGGTAATAACCCGCCAAACCCAAAAAAACTACGAATTTTGGTAGGTGTCGTGGGCTGACCCCACTCCCTCACCGCAACTAACTTGCTCGGATCCACCGATATACCCTGGGACGTCACAATATGACCCAAAAATTGTACCTCATGTAACCAAAAGCCACACTTCTCGAACTTAGCATACAATTGGTGATCTTTCAACCTTTGTAGGACCAACCCCAAATGAATAGCATGATCATTTCGAGAATAGACTAGAATGTCATCGATGAATACAATAACAAATTGGTCCAGGAAGTCCCGAAATACCCATTCATGAGATCCATAAATACGGCGGGGACATTGGTTAGTCCAAAGGGCATAACCAAAAATTCATAAGATCCATACCTCGTCAGAAAAGCAGTCTTGGATACATCCAGCAACCGTATCCTCAACTGGTGATACCCCGTCCTCAAGTCTATCTTAGATAAGTATGATGTTCCCCTAAGTTGATTAAATAAATCATCGATACGAGGCAAAGGGTATTTATTCCGGATGGTGACCTTATTCAATTCTCTATAGTCAACACATAACCGGAGAGAACCATCCCTTTTCTTTACAAATAATACCGGAGCACCCCATGGCGATGTACCACGCCTAATGAATCCTTGCTCCAATAACTGCTGGATTTGCTCTCTTAGCTCCCTCATTTCCATAGGAGACATTCGATACGAAGCTCTCGCAATCGGTCGAGTTCCTGACGCTAAATCAATCACAAACTCAATCTCCCGGCTCGGAGGCAAACCTGATATTTCTCGAAAAACATCCTCAAAATCTTTAACAATGGGAATAGAATCCAAGGTAGCTACTACATCCCGAGAAGTCTCTTTCGCAATACAATGAAAATAAGTACTAGTACCTCCCTCTAAACGAGGCATAACCACCAAGAACATTTATTCTCCCGGAATGGTGAAGACTATACTCTTCCCATAACAATTAACTATTGCATGATACTTGACAAGCCAATCCATGCCCAAAATCACATCATACCCGACCATGTCTTGGATGATTAAATCGGCCTCAAAGCACAAATTACCAAGAGTAATCCCTATATGTTTACAAATAAGGAAAATGAGTGAACCATCACCCATAGAGGACTCAATTCTAGTGAAAGTTCCCTTTGAAAATTTTATCAACTCTGTAGACTGAGCAAAACTTCTAGAAATAAACGAATGTATTGCACCCGTATAAAAAAAATGCGACCCATGTGTTCCTAAATAAGGAAATTACCCTCAATGGCTAGTGGCGCTGGCGGAGCAGGAGGATGCATAGCATCCTGGATATGATAAACTCTCCCATACTGTAGTTGACCCTGCTGTGGAGGGACAACCAGATTTGGTGCCTGTGGAAGAAACTGAACATAAGGCTGCTGAGGGACTCTAGGTGCCTGTACCCCAATCAACTGAGGACACTCCTTCTTATAATGACCCGTCTCCCCACATTGGAAGCACTTCCCCACCATATTCTCCGGAACACGGACCCGATTATTTCTTAACTGATTAACACCTTGGCCCTGATGGCCTCTACCTCCTTGACCACCCCGATTATTATTACCACCCGAATTAAACCCACCAAAACGTTACCTTTTTGTCACGTCCCCCTGCTGGGGATCCCTTTCTCGTTGCTTATTACACGAAGATTGGGATGAGGAAAAATCTCCTCCTCTATTCCCACTACCTCCAGGCTTTCCCGCTTGCCCCACTAAGGTAGCTTCTTGCCACTCTGCATGTACAATCGATGCTCTTGGCAATGGAGCAATGCCGCATTCATTACCTCACCAAAAGTTTGCAAGGCTGGATTACCCAGCAAATGTTGTCGGATTCTCCAGTTCAAACCTCCCATAAACATTGAAACTTTCTTCTCTTCCGGAGTCACCTCATCCGGTACAAAACTTGGCAACCGGGTGAACTCCCCTTCGTATTCAGCAACATATCTCTCTCCCTGTACCAAATCCTGAAGTCTGCTTCTCATCTCCCTTTGAACCGCGGGCGGAAAATACTTTTGGTCAAACAAGACCCAGAAATCAGTGATCAACTTAGTATCCCTCTGTTCGGGTGTAGTCATCAACTCCCACCAATGCAATGCATACCCAACAAGCTTAAAGGTAGAAAGGACTTGTTTCTTCTCCTCACTACAATCCACCATTCGTAAATGGCATTGCATATCTTTCTTCCATTGGTTTACTCGAACAACATCAGAACCTTCATCAAATTCCGGGGGATGGCCCTTTAAAAATGACTCCCTAACTCTTTCCCACAGAGAAGGTACCGTAGGATCTTGGGCATCCTGTGCTTGTTGTTGAGCTTGTGGCATTTGCTGAGCCACTGCGGTCATGGCAGCATTGACCGCTTAGGCCACAATGTTTGCTACATCAGCAGCATTAAAAGTTCCTTGTGGCGGTGGTGGAGGACCAAAATCCTCATCTATAACTCTATTGCATCTCGCTGGGCGACCTCTCTTAGGCGGCATCTGAGATAAAGGAACAATAGAGTTAGAATACTATTCAAAATAATCTATATTGCAGAAGATCACAAATATAGGCAACAAAGTAGTCCTAACATTAGCCGCTATATCAAAGAACGCTACAGTAGAACATGACAAGTTCGCATAGATCCTAAAGACTCTAGAACCTGATGCTCTGTTACTATCTGTGATAATCTGCAGTTCGAAATAAGGGGTAGCCAGCCCGATACTCCAACATCACGGAAATCATGGGTGGAAATCATTCTCAGCATAACAACAACAAATTGAGTATACGGGAAAACCAGAAACGGGTTGCCAAAAATATTTAATTTGATTAAAAGATTAAGTTAAGAAAATAATTTAAACAACCCATTCTAAAAGATAGTGGAATTCCAAGATATCATAAATAATACCTCCATAACGAATATACAAGGAGAGGAACAAATATGCTATCGGTCTACAGTTATATACAATGTTTTACAACAATTTAATATGTTACATAATACAGTCATCAAGCAATTACAAATTTTGGGCAACACGCCCGAGTGAAAGACCCGATCATATCTAGAATACAAAAAATGAGGGCGTCTAACAAAGCATCCTGTAATATCCGCAAAATCTTACAGCTCCTCGAAAACATAAGAGTAGGAATATCAACACGGGCGTCCTTGCGGAGGAGCACCTGAGCGGATACAATAACATATACAACATGGAAAATGAACGGGTCAGGGCCCGATTTTTTTATATGATTCCCAGATGAATAAGCAGCATGATAGATATGAATAGTTAATCCTAAATGATGAAGATGAAAATCTAAAAACCTAATCATGAATCATAAATGAAGCAGTTTAATTGATATGCCTTTTATTAAATTATGCAAGAGAATATAATTAGACATCATAAATTTAAAACCCTCCATCATTATTTACCACTTTATTCCAATTTCCATTCCTTAACAGGAATATAATACCATAATTATTTCTCATTTCCTTCAATTCTTACTCCTTAGCAGGAATATAATTACCATCATACATTTTGGTGGAAATATACATATCTCAAGTCCCACTTGAATTTAGAAAGGTTATATTCTTGTACATATAAGGATTCTAAGACCGCCCCTCCGAATTTCCCCACTGGGCGCGCCCCTAAATGACTATCATCTTCCAGGGGCCTATCAAACAAGGCAGCCTGGGAACCTAATGCACGTCAGGAAGTGTCCATATGCCTGCGAGTGAGTCATAACCACACCCGGAATTACCTCACTAGCACAGAATAAAATATATAATAAACCTGCATATGGCCGAGGACTATAGTCTCCCTGTATTAACTAGTCAGGGGACGTCACCTCATGCGCGAGCGTCCCTTACGGTAACATTTCGAGAGGTTGTTTAAGTAAATAACATTTACCATTTAAATCACATTTTCATTTCCATTAACATATGTGTGTTTCATTATATCTGAAACCATAATCATTGAATATTTTCATTAATATTCAGCCTGTTTTAAAATCACAAATTAATATCCAAGTGATCATCATAATTCCACAAGTCTCAAGGTCTTATATACCTCAAATGAGCCCCAAAAGTCTCCAAATATGGGCTTTTAATCCCTAAACTCCTAAGAAGTTGTAAAAAGAAAAGTAATGCCTGAACATCACTTTAAACACCCCTGGAATGAACTCCAAGTGAACCCATTCAACTCTAGGGTAACGACCAAACTCAACTACAACTCTAGGATTCTAAGTTGACTTCATACAAGAAGATTCCTAAGTCCTAAGCCTAGAGAAAAAGGGTTGAAATTGGAAAAGAAAAACAAATTGAAAATGCAGGATTTTCGAATCGATTCGGCCAGAAAATATAAGGTTCTGCTTAAATGCCGAATCGATTCGGACCATCCGAATCGATTCGGTCAGAAAAATTGGGTTTCTGCATAAATTCCCAATCGATTCGGACTAGCCGAATCGATTCGAGTCACTTAGACCTGGAAACTGTCCCTATGTGAATCGATTCGGCCTAGCCGAATCGATTTGACCCTTCGAATTTTACCAATTTTGGTTATGGAGTCTTGGACTCCAAATATTACCCCAAACTCAAATCAAACCAAACCAATCTCATTTATTGGTACCAAATGATCATAAATTCTTCCAATAACATTAATCTACACCAATCAATATTCAAATCTCTTCCAAAGATTTCAAAGCCCATAAATCCAACAAAAACCCTAACTTTGTTTTACCATAACTAATCCACAACTATCAATACTAATTATCCAACTTAAATCACATAATAGCAAGTAGAAAACTTGCCTTGGGGTACCAGTCTCAGATTTGAGGAAGATGAGTGCAAGATCAAGCTCCAATTTCTTTAATCTCTCACTTTCTCTCCAAAGCTCTCTTCTTCTCTCTAACTCTCTAGGTTAATAATTTCACTTAGGAGAAATAAAAGGCTAAGTAAGACTAAAATGTGGCATGAGTCTAAAGTCTCTAAATTTAAATGGTTAATACCACATTAAAATGATTTCCAATACGCAATATACCAAAACCAGTCAAAAGTGCCCAAAACCTCAAAATACAATATGGGACACATTTTGACTATCTCGCATCTCCCGGAACTAACTGAACCCTCCAAATTATCATTTGGAAATTTTATATCTCATTTTACGTTCCGATATCATTTTAATCCATAATGTCACTTTGACACAATAAAACACCACATGGTGATATTCATCCACACATAGGGTAAATATGCAACATTTTAGTAAATATTAACTTTTCTTCATTAAATTAATACTTACTCCACATTCCAAAATTATATATATAATTACTTCACATTAATAAATAAATATAAAATAGGCTCTCAAAAGTGAGGGTTGTTACAGCATTTTAGTTTTTGATAATTCGGATGTTTTTATGTATATATCGGCATAGACATAGGGGGAGATTTGTAAGGACATATTTTTAATAAGTCCGTCACAATTAATTATGTCATATACCGCTACAAGTCGTCGAAGAATTGTGAAGATTGCATCCACGAAGAACGAATCCAAATTACCAGTTGTCTTCAACATTCAAGACTAACAATATGAGCTTTGGGAAGATATTATTTTAATGTATCATATGCATTTCATATTAAGAGTGTGGGGATATTTTTAAAAGGTGTTTTTAAAAAGAGTTTATATAAAAATAGTTTTTATAAATGTTCGTTTTTAAAAAAGGTGTTAACTGTTTTAGAAAAAGAATAATTTTGAGAAAATTTCATTAGCAGTTAACGCACCTCAGTTTCGACGCCAAGGTTGTTCAAGCGAGATCTCAATCTCGTTCGAATGACATTTGGATGTCGTGCGTAGTCATTCAAACGACATGCGATCTCGTTCAAGCGAGATGGGGTTCTCGTTCGAATGACCCTGCTTTTTGGCTGACACGCTGCTGTAATGCTTATCCTTTGACCAACTTAAATTTTGTATAAAAAGGGGTCCAGGCAGCCTAGAAAAACGTGGAGAATAGTTTTAACTTTTAAGAGTCTTATTCTTTTGAAACTTTTGTGTATCTGCCTAGATTTAATTCAATACTTTTTGGCAGAAAGTTTTTCTCCAACAAATTGAAGGGTTCAAATGTTTTGTTTTTAATTCAAAAAATCCCAATTACTTTTATGTGAATTATTTTGTGGAACCCAAGAACATATTTTACTATGGTTTATTCTTTGTGGGAAAACTCTACAACCGACAGCTGCGTGCTATTGTGGAGGGAGTCCTTATAAAGTCCACATCTTGTGGAGAAGCCGTCTTCTTCTTCATTGCAGCCCTCCTGGAAAGGGAAAATTCCAGCCGTAACTTGTGGATCAACCGTCTCTCTTCTTCATTGCTAACCACCTGGAGTTCCTGTGGGTATTTCTGTGTCACACTTATTTCATTATAATCCGCGTAAGCCATTTTCTTACAAATTATAGTGAAAAAAAAGGTTTTGCCCCTTTGGGGGATTTTTCCTGAAATTTTTTATTTTATCCTGCATGCTTTATTTTATTGGATAAATCATCTACATGCATGTTTTAGGGTTTAACTAAAATTTAGGAATAATTAAAATCTTATTTTATTTGAGAAGTCGCAATATTTTCGCTGTAGCGATTCTTCAAATTTGTATCAGAGCGGGTTACGCTAATTTATCGCGTGATCCTGATTTTTCAAGGATTTATTTTTTTGATACAATTTGACTGCTCACGTCGTCAAATCGCTAGTTATGCATTTTGATATATTTCTGTCAGTGTTGTGACATGTACTTTTTGTATAGATTTTTATTTTTGAATTTTTTTGAAAAATCTATAAAGATTTTTGTATTTTGTTTACACCATTTATGGATGATCACTTAGGATGACCGAGTCACAACATCATTCCACTTTTTTCATGTGACAATTTGATAGAGTTTTGAGACAATAGGTCAATTCATCCACATGCTTTATAATGTTTGAAGTCATTAAGATGTAAGTGTTACTTCCTACATGTTTGACTCATGTTTCCTTTATTGCACACATGCATGGATTTGTTTGATTATTGTGCTTGTCTTATCACATGTTGATTGGGTGTTTTCACTTCAATCCTGTCTTTAAAATGAACCAAGCACGATAAATTTTGATAAGGAAATTGTGCATATAAGAACCGTTTTGTGAGTTTGTGTGCTTTGTTTAAAAACGGGGAAGGGCTGCGAAAGGTTCATTTTGCCTTACAAATACTAAGCCACCGTTAAATTGGACCTAAAAAATGGAGTAATTTTATTATCCGTGGTCCAAAGAGGTTTAAAAGAGCCCCGAAAAAATTTAAAGGCAATAAAAAGAAATTCATGCCATATATGGGCCATTTAGGTTTTTGCACCAATTCTCCAAAGTTTGAGAATTTAGATTACCTCTAAAAAGTATAATATATAAGAGGGTGTTTGGTTGGAGAATTAAAACGGGTTTGCACGTCCTTGAAATTATTGAAAAAGCGCTAAATAGTTTTGGACGTTATTGGTGTGGAAATCATTTAGACTTTGATTTGTTGATTTTCATAAGACGATATCATTTAAATTCAACAAATTTTTACACATAAGGATACTTTTAATGTTCATTCGTTAGGGGTACACATATTCATCGTGCACATATGATTGATTGAGTTTATTTACCTATCGAATGTGTTCAAACCCATTCATTCCATTTCCATGACTTGGTTGTTTTAGTTTAAATCCATGGTGTGATTTTTTTGGTATCCTATTTTTGTATGAAAAATTAAAAAATCCAAAAAAAAAATAGTTTCTGAGATTTTATGGACATAGCTTTGCATGCGCGTAGTTTGATCCTTGTTTGCTATGCATTTTTATCGTGACAATCAATGTTTTGATTGTTTCTTCTTATCTGTCTATTTGCGACATCATAAAAAGTGGGAGAAAGAATTATCATGTTGTGGGCGAGGTTTTTACATTGAGGGGGAGATTTGATTTATTAATGCTTTATTCTTATATCATTTCAAACTCGATGCGTCACAAAGGTTTTTTCTTTATCTCATGTGTGTAGGTACGAAAATTGAAGATCATGATGTTCCACACCCTGATGAGAAAAGCTTTGAGAACTTGCAAATTTTACCTTTTCAATTTTTGGATTTATGGGAGGGTAGATTGTATAGGCATTTTAGTTTTTGATAATGCGGATGTTTTTATGTACATACCGGCATAGACATAGGGGGAGATTTGTAAGGACATATTTTTAATAAGTCCGTCACAATTAATTATGTCGTATACCGCTACAAGTCGTCGAAGAATTGTGAAGATTGCATCCACAAAAGACGGATCCGAATTACCAGTTGTCTTCAACATTCAAGCCCAACAATATGAACTTTGGTAAGATATTATTTTAATGTTTCATATACATTTCATATTAAGAGTGTTGGGATATTTTTAAAAGGTGTTTTTAAAAAGTGTTTATATAAAAAATATTTTTATAAATGTTTGTTTTTAAAAAAGGTGTTAACTGTTTTAAAAAAAGAATAATTTTGAGAAAATTTCATTAGCAGTTAACGCACCTCGGTTTCGACGCCAAGGTCGTTCAAGCGAGATCTCAATCTCGTTCGAACGACATTGGGATGTCGTCCATAGTCATTCAAATGACACGCGATCTCGTTCAAGTGAGATGGGGTTCTCGTTCGAACGACCCTGCTGTTTGGCTGACACGCTGCTGTAATGCTTATCCTTTGACCAACTCAGATTTTGTATAAAAAGGGGTCCTGGCAGCCTAAAAAAATGTGGAGAAGAGTTTCAACTTTTAATAGTCTTATTCTTTTGAAACTTTTGTGTATCTGCCTAGATTTAATTCAATACCTTTTGGCAGAAAGTTTTTCTCCAACAATTTTAAGGGTTCAAATGTTTTGTTTTTAATTCAAAAAATCCCAATTACTTTTATGTGAATTATTTTGTGGAACCCAAGAACATATTTTACTATGGTTTATTCTTTGTGGGAAAACTCTACAACCGACAGCTGCGTGCTATTGTGGAGGGAGTCCTTATAAAGTCCACATCTTGTGGAGAAGCCGTCTTCTTCTTCATTGCAGCCCTCCTGGAAAGGGAAAATTCCAGTCGTAACTTGTGGAGGAGCCGTCTCACTTCTTCATTGCTGACCCCCTGGAGTTCCTGCGGGAGATTTCAGTCGACGACATAGGGACCGACACCTGGGGGTGTTTCTTTGTCACACTTATTTCATTGTAATCTGTGTAAGCCATTTTCTTACAAATTATAGTGAAATAAAAGGTTTTGCCCCTTTGGGGGATTTTTCCTAAAATTGTTTATTTTATCCTGCATGCTTTATTTTATTGGATAAATCATCTAGATGCATGTTTTAGGGTTAAACTAAAATTTAGGAATAATTAAAATTGGATTTTATTTGAGAAGTCGCAATATTTCCGCTGTAGCGACTCTTCAAATTGGTATCAGAGCGGGTTACACTAATTTATGGCATGATCCTGATTTTTCAAGGATTTATTTTTTTTGATAAAATTTGACTTCTCACGTCGTCAAATCGCTAGTTATGCATTTTGATATATTTCTATCAGCGTTGTGACATGTACTTTTTGTTTAGATTTTTGTTTTTTAAATTTTTTGAAAAATCTATAAAGATTTTTGTATTTTGTTCACACCATTTATGGATGATCACTTTGGATGATCGAGTCACAACATCATTCCACTTTTGTCAAGTGACTATTTGATAGAATTTTGAGACAATATGTCAATTCATCCATGTGCTTTGTAATGTTTGAAGTCATTAAGATGTAATTAAGTGTTACTTCCTACATGTTTGACTCATGTTTCCTTTATTGCACACATGCACGGATTTATTTGATTATTGTGCCTGTCATATCCCATGTTGGTTGGGTGTTTTCACTTCAATCCTGTCTTTAAAATGAACCAAACGCAATAAATTTTGATAAGAAAATTGTACATATAAGAACCGTTTTGTGAGTTTGTGTGCTTTGTTTAAAAACGGAGAAGGGCTGCGAAAGGTTTATTTTGCCTTTGCGATTACTAAGCCACCGTTAAATTGGACCTAAAAAATGGAGGAATTTTATTATCCGGGTCCAAAGAGGTTTAAAAGAGCCCCAAAAAAATTTAAAGGCAATAAAAAGAAATTCATGTCAAATATGGGTCATTTAGGTTTTTGCACCAATTCTTCAAAGTTTGAGAATTTAGATTACCTCTAAAAAGAAAATATATATGAGGGTGCTTGGTTGAAGAATTAAAACGGGTTTGCACGTCCTTGAAATTCTTGAAAAAGCGCTAAAAATTTTTGGACGTTATTGGTGTGGAAATCATTTAGACTTTGATTTGTTGATTTGCATAAGACGATGTCATTTAATTTAAACAAATTTTTACACGTAAGGATACTTTTGATGTTCATTCGTTAGGGGTATACATATTCATCATGCACATATGATTAATTGAGTTTATTTACCTGTCGAATGTGTTCACACCCATTCATTCCATTTCCATGACTTGGTTGTTTTAGTTTAAATCCATGGTGTGATTTTTTTTTTGTATCCTATTTTTGTATGAAAAATTTTAAAATACAAAAAAAAAATAGTTTGTCAGATTTTTGGGACATACCTTTTCATGCACGTAGTTTGATCCTTATTTGCTATGCATTTTTATCATGACAGTCAATGTTTTGATTGTTTCTTCTTATCTGTCTATTTAGGGACATCATAAAAAAGGGGAGAAAGAATTATCATGTTATGGGGGAGGTTTTTGCATCGAGGGCGAGATTTGATTTATGAATGATTTATTCTTATATCATTTCAAACTCGATGCGTCACAAAGGTTTTCTTCTTTATCTCATGTATGTAGTTACGAATGTTGAAGATCATGATGTTCCACACCCTGATGAGAAAAGCTTTGAGAGTTTTGATGTTGAAGAAAAATTTTAGAACATGAAAATGTTACCTTTTCAGTTTTTGGATTCATGGGAGGGTAGATTTGTATAGGCATTTTAGTTTTTGATAATTCAGATGTTTTTATGTATGTACCGGCATAGACATAGGGGGATATTTGTAAAGACATATTTTTAATAAGTCCGTCACAATTAATTATGTCGTATACCGCTACAAGTTGTCGAAGAATTATGGAGATTGCATCCACAAAAGACGAATCCGAATTACCAGTTGTCTTCAACATTCAAGCCCAACAATATGAACTTTGGTAAGATATTATTTTAATGTTTCATATACATTTCCTATTAAGAGTGTTGGGATATTTTTAAAAGGTGTTTTTAAAAAGTGTTTTTATAAAAATTATTTTTATGAATGTTTGTTTTTAAAAAAGGTGTTAACTGTTTTAGAAAAAGAATAATTTTGACAAAATTTCATTAGCAGTTAACGCACCTCGGTTTCGATGCCAAGGTCGTTCCAGCGAGATCTCAATCTCGTTCGAACGACATTGGGATGTCGCGCGTAGTCGTTCAAATGACACGCGATCTAGTTCAAGCGAGATGGGGTTCTCGTTTGAACGACCCTGTTTTTTGGCTGACACGCTGTTGTAATGCTCATCCTTTTACCAACTCAAATTTTGTATAAAAAGGGGTCCTGGCAGCCTAGAACAACGTGGAGAACAGTTTCAACTTTTAAGAGTCTTATTCTTTTGAAACTTTTGTATATATGCCCAGATTTAATTTAATACCTTTTGGCACAAAGTTTTTCTCCCATAATTTTAAGGGTCAAATATTTTGTTTTTAGTTCAGAAAATCCCAATTACTTTTATGTGAATTGTTTTGTGGAACCGAAGGCCATATTTTACTTTGGTTTCTTCTTTGTGGGAAAACTCTGCAACCGACAACTGCGTACTATTGTGGAGGGAGTCCTTATAAAGTTCACATCTTATGGAGAAGCCGTCTGCTTCTTCATTGCAGCCCTCCTAGAAAGGGAAAATTCCAGCCGTAACTTGTGGAGGAGCCGTCTCTCTTCGTCATTGCTGACCACCTGGAGTTCCTGCGGGAGATTTCAGTCTACGGCTTAGGAACCAACACCTGTGGGTATTTCTGTGTCACACTTATTTCATTGTAATCCGTGTAAGCTATTTTCTTACAAAATATAGTGAAATAAAACGTTTTGCCCATTTGGGGGATTTTTCCTGAAATTGTTTATTTTATCTTGCATGCTTTATTTCATTGGATAAATCATCTAGATCATGTTTTAGGGTTTAACTAAATTTTGGGAATAGTTAAAATTGGATTTTATTTGAGATGTCGCAATATTTTCGGTGTAGCGATTCTTCAAATTGGTATCAGAGCGGATTACGCTAATTTGTCGCGTGATCCAGATTTTTCAAGGATTTATTTTTTTTGATAAAATTTGACTTCTCACGTCGTCAAATCGCTAGTTGTGCATTTTGATATATTTTTGCCACCATTGTGACATGTACTTTTGTATAGATTTTTGTTTTTGAATTTTTTCAAAAAATCCAAAAAGATTTTTTGTATTTTGTTTACACCATTTATGGATAGTCACGTAGGATGACCGAGTCCCAACATCATTCCACTTTTTTCATGTGACTATTTGATAGAGTTTTGATACAATAGGTCAATTCATCCATGTGGTTTATAATGTTTGGTGTCATTAAGATGTAATTAAGTGTTACTTCCTACATGTTTGACTCATGTTTCCTTTATTGCACACATGCAGGGATTTATTTGATTATTGTGCCTGTCATATCCCATGTTGGTTGGGTGTTTTCACTTCAATCCTGTCTTTAAAATGAATCAAACGCAATAACTTTTGATAAGAAAATTGTGCATATAAGAACCGTTTTGTGAGTTTGTGTGCTTTGTTTAAAAACGGAGAAGGGCTGTGAAAGGTTCATTTTGCCTTTGCGAATACTAAGCCACCGTTAAATTGGACCTAAAAAAAGGAGGAATTTTATTATCCGGGTCCAAAGAGGTTTAAAAGAGCCCCAAAAAAAATTTAAAGGCAATAAAAAGAAATTCATGCCATATATGGGCCATTTAGGTTTTTGCACCAATTCTCCAAAGTTTGAGAATTTAGATTACCTCTAAAAAGAAAATATATATGAGGGTGCTTGGTTGAAGAATTAAAACGGGTTTGCACGTCCTTGAAATTCTTAAAAAAGCGCTAAATAGTTTTGGACGTTATTAGTGTGGAAATCATTTAGACTTTGATTTGTTGATTTGCATAAGATGATGTCATTTGAATTCAACAAATTTTTACACGTAAAGATACTTTTGATGTTCATTCGTTAGGGGTACACATATGCATCGTGCACATATGATTGATTGAGTTTATTTACCTATTGAATGTGTTTACATCCATTCATTCCATTTCCATGACTTGGTTGTTTTAGTTTAAATGCATGGTGTGATTTTTTTGAATCGTATTTTTGTATGAAAAAATGAAAAATCCAAAAAATAAATAGTTTGTGAGATTTTTGGGACATACCTTTGCATGCGCGTAGTTTGATCCTTGTTTGCTATGCATTTTTATCGTGACACTCCATGTTTTGATTGTTTCTTCTTATTTGTCTATTTAGGGACATCATAAAAAGGGGGAGAAAGAATTATCATGTTATGGGGGAGGTTTTTTCATTAAGGGGGAGATTTGATTTATTAATTCTTTATTCTTATATCATTTCAAACTCGATGTGTCACAAAGGGTTTTGATTTATCTCATGTGTGTAGGTATGAAAATTGAAGATCATGATGTTGGACACCCTGATGAGAAACGCTTTGAGAGTTTTGATGTTGAAGAAAAATTTTAGAACTTTCAAATTTTACCTTTTCAGTTTTGGGATTCATGGGAGGGTAGATTTGTATAGGCATTTTAGTTTTTGATAACTCAGATGTTTTTATGTATGTACTGGCATAGACATAGGGGGAGATTTATAAGGACATATTTTTAATAAGTCCGTCATAATTAATTATGTCACATACCGCTACAAGTCGTCGAAGAATTGTGAAGATTGCATCCACAAAAGAAGAATCCGAATTACCAGTTGTCTTCAACATTCAAGCCCAACAATATGAACTTTGGTAAGACATTATTTTAAGGTTTCATATACATTTCATATTAAGAGTGTTGGGATATTTTTAAAAGGTGTTTTTAAAAAGCGTTTATATAAAAATTGTTTTCATAAATTTTTGTTTTTAAAAAAGGTGTTAACTGTTTTAGAAAAAGAATAATTTTGAGAAAATTTCATTAGCATTTAACGCACCTCGGTTTCGACGCCAAGGTCATTCAAGCGAGATCTCAATCTCGTTCGAACGACATTAGGATGTCGTGCATAGTCGTTCAAATGACACGCGATCTCGTTCAAGCGAGATGGGGCTCTCGTTCGAACGACCCTTCTTTTTGGCTGACACGCTGCTGTAATGCTTATCCTTTGACCAACTCAGATTTTGTACAAAAAGGGGTCCTGGAAGCCTAGAAAAATGTGGATAATAGTTCCAACTTTTAAGAGTCTTATTCTTTTGAAACTTTTGTGTATCTGTCCAGATTTAATTCAATACTTTTTGGCAGAAAGTTTTTCTCCAACAATTTTAAGGGTTCAAATGTTTTGTTTTTGATTCACAAAATCACAATTACTTTTATGTGAATTGTTTTGTGGAACCCAACAACGTATTTTACTTTTGTTTATTCTTTGTGGGAAAACTCTACAACCGACAGCTACGTGCTATTGTGGAGGGAGTCCTTATAAAGTTTACATCTTGTGGAGAAGCCGTCTTCTTCTTCATTGCAACCCTCCTGGAAAGGGAAAATTCCAGGCGTAACTTGTGGAGGAGCCGTCTCTCTTCTTCATTCCTGACCACCTAGAGTTCCTGCGGGAGATTTCAGCCGACGACATAGGAACCGACACCTGCATGTATTTCTGTGTCACACTTATGTCATTGTAATCCGTGTAAGCCGTTTTCTTACAAATTATAGTGAAATAAAAGGTTTTCCCCTTTGGGGGATTTTTCCTGAAATTGTTTATTGTATCATGCATACTTTATTTTATTGGATAAATCATCTAGATGCATGTTTTAGGGTTTCACTAAAATTTGGGAATAATTAAAATTGAATTTTATTTGAGAAGTCTCAATATTTCTATTATAGCGTCAGTTTCAACTTTTAAGAGTCTTATTCTTTTGAAACTTTTGTGTATGTGCCCAGATTTAATTCAATACCTTTTGGCAGAAAGTTTTTCTCCAAAACTTTTAAGGGTTCAAATGTTTTGTTTTTAAATCTCAAAATCCCAATTACTTTTATGTGAATTGTTTTGTGGAACCCAGGAACATATTTTACTTTGGTTTATTCTTTGTGGAAAACTCTACAACCGACAACTGCGTGCTATTGTGGAGGGATGTAACACCCCGCTTAAAATAATAACGGGTGTCCAGACCTATACTACCTTAAATCAGGAGTTTTAGATGGCTCAGTCTCAACACCAACTGTCGGTACTATATAATATAGGACTAAGTACCCAATATCATATAAACAAGATGTTGAAATTAAATAAAATATGCAACAGACAACAAAACAACCCTATAAAACTACTAATAAAGAAAAGAAAGATTTATACAAGAACTATGAGAAATTAAATGCTAGAATAAAATGAAATAAATAACTGCAACTGAATATACCACATATGAATAAACTCGAATAAGATGTCGGGTCACAGCCAATACAATGACTGAAATTAAATAAATATACACATCTATAAGAATCCCTTGGGTATAAACCCGATATACAACATGAATCTTACCTAGATTTTTAGAAGTAGGAAGCGACTACAATCTAAGTCTCACAACAGTCCGCACTTGTCACGGCTCCCAGGACTCTGAATAGAAGGTCATCCGGCATCCATGCGGTAGGACACCTATAGTAATATATATATATATATATATATATATATATATATATATATATATATATATATATATATATATGCAGGAAAGAAAAGTAAACGGGTCAGTGCCCGAGTGTGAAAATATTTAGCAAGTGTGTTAACCGTGCATAATAAATATCGATGCACTTATTTCATAATTAAAGTGGAATCGCACTCTCGTGAAACCCCAACTCACCTCACATCTAGCGGCGTGCACCTATTCGCGTCCTGAATTTTAGTTAAATTACCCCCATTTATAAGGACAACCTAACTTAACATAGGCCCAGCCTATACCAACGAGATCTGCCTTCCTATCATAACCCAAGAATCCACTGTTTCTAAACACACTTAATTATTTTTACAAACATGTATTCCACATTAGGCTTAATGGATTCCGGTTTATAATGTATTCAATTATAATTCTTAATACGTTAAAGATATACATTGGGTTTAATCATATGATTTAATTACTAAATAACATGCATACAAATTATTATTGACAAAACTTCTCTCCAATCTCAACACTGCACTACGTTTCGTGCGTGGGGTATCTCACAAAGCGAAATCCAAACAAGGAACCACCTCGTTACACTACTCCTTGACAATGTCGATCCTAGAGATCCATTAAGCTCTGCATACAATATTATACTACTACAACTACTAAATTTAGATTACAATATGAAAGCAACTTAAAATCTCCAATAATATCCTTGGGATGATGTAATCGAAATATTCCTTAAATGTGATACATCAATGCCCATCAATCTAGTACATCATAATCATCCAAGATGTACTTCACAAAGATTCCATATCCTTTCATCTATAGGATATATAAATATATATATATATTGGCATTTATTCTAACCATATATATATATACAATCATCCATTCCCATAGCCAAGTGTACATACCACATATGATGTACAATGGCCATACACATAATATACCCGACCATATATATCGTCGATAAAACTGCATCATGCTATCATCTTCCAGGGCATTACTCACATACCATCCTGGGGACCCCGGTCGGTCTCAATATCACCTAGATCGGAGATATACACATACACACGATGTCTCGGGAAGCGGTCATAGCTCCTAACTGGTCAATGAGACGAGACATACCCACCACGCCTCACCAGGAAAATATAAATCACATAATAACACACTGGACGACTATGACTTGGGGACTATCCACACCCTTCTCCTTGAGCCAGGATGCTCACCCTCTGCGTGGAAACTTCCCAATGATAGCATGAGCGGGGTATGCTTAATCACATAAGTATATATATCATTCACATACACAACATATATACATCCATATGATCCCATCATATGATCAAACATTAAACCATCATACACGGTTTAGATAATCATACCATGTATATCCACAACATAAATATATCCATATATTCATATCTATATAGGTATATATACATATATTGACATATCCTTTTATCTATATATACAAACTAATTCTCATTCATATGTATAAGATATATATATACACTCGACTATAAGTATACATAATCCTCAATATATAAGACGTTACCAACAAACTCATTTAATTTACCTCGATAGGTGAATACGATCCCTCACTTGAAGCATATTCATCCATTTCTTTCCTATGATGAATAATCTCCCAGACAACATATATGTATATATATATATATATATATATTCAACATTTAGGTTATCACCCAAAGTTTAGTGTAGGTAATCAATCACTACACATTTTATATATCTCTGAAATTACGTCAAGATCTCCAATACTAATTTGGACTATTGGTATGCTCATAATTAATAGCCTACTACCTCAAGTCTTAAACTTAAGTCCATTTTAGGATCTCATCAATTTATTAAAATCCCCTTCATTAATCACACTATTCTTATTACTAGTATGATCCCAACACTCTCAATTCTGACTATAGATCAGTCACTCATATGAACTCCTAAATCTTATTGCGCTTGCAATTTATTTCTTAAGTTAATCATTACTATAGATACGTGACCACTCTCTCTCATCGGTCCTCAATAACATCTAAACTCACTTATGACCTCAAGATAGAACTCCCATCCTCTCTGAGATCCCTCACTACCTCAGAATGTCAATTATTAACACGCACGTATGCAAAAGGGATGATCTCCACTATTTATAACCATTTCATGATAACCCAGCTCTATCATGATAACATAATACGACAATCACTTCAGTTCCATATTTCTTTCATTACTAAAATAGGCATCCCATCCTCCTGAATCAGTTTAACATAGGCCCGCAAGTCCCTATTCGACCTACGGCCCTATTCCCTTAATCTAATATCATAACCCTTCATAATAAACCCATTAAGAAAGCCCCTAAGAATAAAACTCCAAAAAAAATGGGAAGAAAGAACTCCAAATTTTGGGCTAAAAATAGGGGACCGGTCGATCGGTCCCAGACCCCCGATCTACCGCGGGTCCACATTTTGCCTACAAAGAAATGAAGTAGGCTTTTCCCTTAAGGCGCGATCGACCGGTCCCCTGGGCGCAGTCGACCGGCCACACCAGTTATCTTGGTTGATTTTCCCATTTTCAGCACACCCTAAATCCTCAAACACCCAAATATCATCACCAAATTCCCAAATCTTTAACCCAATAATATTATTAATTTGTAAACTCATCCTACATCTCATCCCAACAATTTATATGTCATCAACCCATGTATAAACATCAAATTCCCATTTTAGCACCTAAAATATAGGTTTTCATATTTATACCCATAAACCATTTCTTTAACCCACAAATTATGAAATAAAATACACAAATGACTTATTTAGCAAGACTAAACACTTGCCTCAGAATTGTAGAGGTTGGATCGTCCTCGATGTCATATTTTGGCCAGAGATCCCAAGCTTTTTCTCCTCTCTCTCTTCCTTTCTTCTTCTTTCTCTCTTCTTTCTCTTTTCTTTCTATTTCTCTCTTTCTCTAAATGAGAAGGCTTGTCCCGTAAGCCTCTTAAATCCCTAAAACACAAGTCCCAATTTTTAATTGTTAATACACACTTTAAATGACTCGTTTACTTCAATTCGAGTCAAAATGACTTAAAAATATTCCGGAGCCGAAATAAAACCCGATGACAGTCATTTTGACTATCTCGACCCTTCGGGGATCGATGGTACCATAAAAATCATCATCTGGAATACTTTGAAATGTTCTCTATTTTTGGACCTCAATTCCCAAATTTTAGAATTCTCCAATTTAATTAAATTTTATTTTCCCAAAAATTTAATTTCTTAGTCTCCAAAGTCAAGGGTTGTTACAAGGGAGTCCTTATAAAGTTCACATCTTGTGGAGAAGTCGTCTTCTTCTTCATTGCAGTCCTACTGGAAAGGGAAAATTCTAACCGTAACTTGTGGAGGAGCCATCTCTCTTCTTCATTGCTGACCACCTGGAGTCCTACGGGAGATTTCAGCAGACGACATAGGAACCGAAACCTGCGGGTATTTCTGTGTCACACTTATTTCATTGTAATCCGTGTAAGCCATTTTCTTACAAATTATTGTGAAATAAAAGGTTTTGCCCCTTTGGGGGATTTTTCCTGAAATTTTTTAGTTTATCCTGCATGCTTTATTTTATTGGATAAATCATCTCGATGCATGTTTTAGGGTTTAACTAAAATTTGGGAATAGTTAAAATTGGATTTTATTTGAGAAGTTGCAATATTTCCGCTGTAGCGATTCTTCAAAGATAAATGGAATCAGGTTTACGTGGTTCAACAGAAAGCGGTGCCTACAATTGCAAGTGCTATTTTTATTAAATTGATTTACTACAAAAAAAGTTATGGATGAATACAATAGTGGAGCTCTCGAGGTTTCTCCACAATTGAACAACATAACAATAAGGAAAATATCTCGGACTCCTAAATGTGTAGGGTATATGTAATGCCTCACATTAGAAATTGTGTATTTAACATTATTTAAGGTGTTTTGTCCAAAAAAAATTCAAGAAATAAACAATCCATGTGTAACACGTAAAGTAATACATAAGGTGGCGTATTACCTAAATTGTTTAAACGAAAAAAATCTCACGATACACATGTCTCATGAATGTGTATTCAATCTCCAATATTATTATCTAGGGTGTCCATTAAGTTTATGAGAAAAATATCAAGGAACGTATGTGACACGGACAAGGTTAATTCAACGTGACGTTAAAATGATACAAAAAATAAAGTATCGTGATATGGATTAAACAAGAAATTTTTGCGTTTCATGGCTCTCATGAATTTTATTTTGAGTTTATATTATTATTTTAAGTACTTAAGTTAAGTTTCACGCGATTAGGAAGAGCAACAAGTGCTATGCGACCCTGGGTGTAAATTGTCTGATGGTGTACGACACTGTGAAAGTCCAGTTTTGCGTGAATTATTTAGGACAATTGGTAAGTGAAAAAAATATTCAAACCATATATTTAGACTCATAAAAATATAAGGAATATCACCATGTGAAGAAAAATTGAAAAATATATGTTTTGCGCGAAGGGCCCGATTCTTGCATGCCATATATAGGACAATTCAGGAGGCCAAACGATTATTGTAAATATCATTTTTTAGCCAAAAATGCAAGGACTATGAATCCCAAGTTAGAATTTTCAAAAACAAACATATTTTTTAGAGAGAGAAAGTGACGCAAATCATCGTTTTATGGATGTTTTGGGCATTTTTCAATTGGGTTTTTGGGGTCACATGTTGACGCACTGTATTGTCACTTTCATACCTTGGTTTGCAAGTATTGGTAAGTGTTTTACACATTTTTTAGCACACCAAAACTTGTTATTTGGGTCATAAATTGAAGACTTCCCAAAATAGCTTATAAGATCAAGAGAGGTGAGTTCATAAGCTCCCTCATTAAATTCCCACTAGAGTTATCATCACTCTCTGTACCCTTGAACTCCCTTAAATTATTAGACATACAAAAATTTTGTAGCTATCCTTGAGCCACCCCCAAAACCCCCATGAAGACACCAATTTATATCATGGAAACATCTTATTTCCCCATGTGTAACCATAGCAAGGATGTTGGGTTGTTAGAAATGTTATTCTTGGAGGTTGGTTGAGGTTTATAGAAGCTTGAAGATGGATTTTTGGAGAATAATGAGTAGTTCATGGAGATTGAAGTTTCATTTATAAGCTTGAAGAGTGGGCTATTGTGATTCCCTTTAGGGCCACCTTTGGAGGTGTGGGAGTCACCCACCTTTCCTACCATTTTTTAAGACCATTTTGAGGTGAAAAATACTTATCTCTTACTAAGCTAAGTTGATGATGATATTAGTATGAGTACTTTGCATCTTATTGAGAATAGGTGTGTAGAAATAGTCATCCATAATTAAAGATTAAATATTACATGATTTCAAGATATAGTTTAGAAGAAAATGGGATCTTCTATCTTTGAAAATGGTCTTGTAGTAAACCTATTTTTACTTTGATTTTTCTACATATTTAGAGCTTAAAATATGTTGATTAAGATTTTAAATGTACTAATAAACTTATTTGTATCATTCTTATTATTTTCTATGAAAATGGGAACTTAAATGAATGATTGAATGGGCTTTTCAAAATGGATAATTTTCAACCCACTATTCACAAACATTTTATGAAATAAAATGTTTTAAACTCATGTTTTAAGGTGAATAAATGATTTCTTCAATGTGAAGAACAATTAGTATGTATGTGCCCCTTTTTTATAAGATTGCTATAGTGATTTTAATGTTTATGAATTATTATGAAATGAGAAAATGGATTTTCATTTACAAAATGTACAATTTAGTTTGTTACACTAAGTTTTGGGGTTAAAAGTATAAATATGTGAAACTATAGTCTTCTTGAAAACTTTGGGTGAAAATGTAAGTAATGAAAGTGTAGAGTACTAAGTATGAATAAAATGAATAAGTATGGGTCTTATATAAAAAGTCATAATTAAAGTGTGTAACACTAAGTTTGAAATATAAAGTTTCAAATGTGTAAATGTTGACTAAAATGGATTTTTATGTTAAAACTCATAAATAAATATGTAAACTTTAATATGTGAAAAACATGTTTTTATGTATTAAAAGGAGTAATGTGCAAAAATATGATTTTCGTCAAAGTGAGAAGTTGAAAATATCATAAAGACTAAAATTCCTACGGAAGTTTGAATCTTAGAAAGGGTGTTTTTGTAAATAACACTTGAAAATAAAAGTTAAGGTACGTATTTTGATATAAATTGGGTAAATTGACAATTTTCTTAATGTGTAACATTTTCAAGAAATAAAAATATTAAAGAGTGTTTTGACACGTATGCAGAAAGAATGAAATGAGTTCCTAAACGGAAATGATTTTCAATGTAAAGTCAACATGTGTGGAAAAAAAGGACTTTAATGGAATATAATGATTTTTACTAAATGAATAATGGAAAAATAGAGGGTTAAGTATAAATCTTTGGCTTCGGCCCCAAAAAGGCAAATTAATGTGGGCAATATTAAAAATGTCGAACACATTGGCACGGTAGTGAATGTTGGGTAATAAACGTTTGAAAGTAAATGAAAGATTTTTTCCAACAATTGCTAAATGTTTAACTGTGTGTGTCAATGGAAAGAAATTCCAATTTTTAAGCGTAATGATAAAAAATGATTCTTTGTAAAGATAAGGAGAATAAAAGGGTTAATTGACATTTTTGGAATAAAATGGTTTAATACATTGAAACATGTATTTTCAAAGGTATATATGTAGATACATACGTACTTTCAATGCATGTAGTGTAGCGTGTGAGATTTTTTTTCGGTTCGTTTCTATACTGCATTTGTATAGTTGGCACAGAGCATTCGGCTTACATCCCTCCTTTTGTTACGGTAGGTTGCATGATGTTTTGTACTTTGAGAGCGTTATACAGGTAAGTAGTTACTTGCATTTACGATTTGTAGCTTTGATTACTTGGTATTATGGGCACTTCCCTTGGGTCCTATCATGTAGTTGGAAAAAAAATTAAAATTGCAAGCTAACAAGAGTAACGTTAAATAATAATAAAACTAGATTAGAAACGTCATTTAGGTTGATTCACTACACTTCACAATTAACGTATGAATCAGATCGGGTTGATCCTTTTATTAACCCTTAAATCTGGGTTGGGACGTTACAGTATATGCTATTTATAGGTTGTTAGATAAAAATAGTTACATGTGGGTTAGACAAGTACATGTCTTACATATGAGGCTAATAAATAGTCATGAAGTTAATTAATGGGAACATGGGGGAATATTTTCATATCTCCCCTATAGGTGTGCACTACTGATGTCATCCAATCATAGAATACATTCTTGGTATAAGGGAGTTAATTAGAAATGTTAGCTGTATGCAAAGTAAATAGGTTAAATTACTTGATTAGACTGTTGGGGCTGACCAGATTGCATAGGCCAATAAGATTTCTAGCAGAACTTATCTTATTTATCTAGGTGAGGAATCAAGGCATCCTTTTCTGATTTGTTTACGAGCCATACCAAATTTATGATATAACAATAACCCTCCCGACTTTTCTCACGATTAAATCTTATACCAAATTCTTTGAAGTATCATGTCTTCAACATATGTGTTGATAGATTGGGTGAAGTTTTAATTGTAAAGTGTCATCAACTTGTTCTTTGGTCAGATTATGAGGAAATTTTTTTCTTGGGATGTTATCATCTCATTTGTGGCCAAACACATTTACTTGAAAAAAAATTAAGAATTTTTTGGTTAGAATTGATCTTTCCACATTCTAAATGTTGATGGATGAAGTTGACTCATTAAGGTACATGTGTTCGAGGAAGGGTATGTTGTGACACCCTGCCTATTGTAATCATGGGTGATCACTTTATTATTAAATTAAACACGAATCATTAATGGTCTCATTCTTAGCATCATTATTGAAATAAAATTATATTACTTATACCCTAATGGCCCGTTGTCAAAATTTTAATCTTTTTATTAAAATTCAATAATTTAAACTAATAAACCACATTCACCATTCGGGTTAAGAATGCAATAAATAATTAAATAACTGAATAAATAAATGTGTATGAGATAAACACTCCATCCTGAAATCCTCATACAATAGTCCATAATTAAATCTAAATCCAACAACTGGAAACAAAATAGAAATATAAATAACCACTAATAAAAGATGGGCGACATGACCGATTGAGATAAATGAATGAAGAACATAAACTAATAAAAGTGGAAGCGTATACTATCGAGATCCTGTAATGTCCACAACAGCTGCATCACGTCAAACAAGAATGGACTCCTAAGCGTGGCGTCCTTGTGGCTAGACATTTGAAAGTTTTTTACAAAAATGGATTTGAAACGGGTCAGAGCCCATAAAAATTTGAAAAATATTTGCAAGTATTTAAATGTCGTAAGAGCAGGTATTGTATACATGTTAACTTGATGTCCCCTTATTTGAGATCCTCACCTCTCAACTACTGTGCACGCTTAACGTACTCTCCTAATCTATTCTAGCTACGCTACCTCGCCGAGCTAGTTGAACTAAGTCTCTCCCTGTATACTAACTTGTTATTCCCACCCGTATTACCCATACAATACGTTACCGAATTTCCAAACACTTTAACCAGACAAAATTACCAAGTACGTATTAAGTTTCCACACACTTGGGTTAGTTTAGATATCACTATCTATCTTATCTACTAATGCACACACACACACACACACACACACACACACACACACACAGATATATATATATATATATATATATATATATATATATATATATATATATATATATATATATACATACCACCCTCCTTATATATATGAATACGACATCCCTAGGTGGAGACATGCAATGCGTGCATACCCTGATATCGAGTCCTGGGACATCACGTTCTAAGTAAAGGACTTCCGGTTTGAAATCACGCTCGAGCCATAAATTTACAATTCACACAATATGGAGGCGAATATAGTTTTAAGCATTTGTTCTATGGACACATATAACACACCCAAATGATCGGTCACACCATGATACACACAAGTAGTTCTCGACCCTAAGTTCTACGTTCTGAGGCACAAGTCAAAAATCCACACAATAAGCTTATCAGGGTAAAAATGTCCATATTAGAATTCACACAATAGGTATTCACACAACCAATATATATCATCAGTATTGGTATACATGCAACCTATAATATATCCCATACACAATATATAACTCTCGAGTATCCTACGTATTATTTATTTACCATTATAGTTCCCATTGTATATTCTCAAGTGTTTTCCACTACTCGAAGGTTTCCAATTACATCTTAAATTCTTTCAGTTTCTTAACATATCTCTACAACTGGTCTAGAATTAGGTTCACTCATGCTCTTTGTGATCCGTGCTAATTCTCATGAATTCAGTAAACATTAAAATATGCCCAATAATTCCTCGCGTTAATTCTCCTCGATTGGTGAAAACACAACCCTACCACATGCTTACTGAACTTATTAAATCCGTCATTGATGTTTAATAATATCTCAAAAGTCTCCCCGAAATGTATTCACAATTTCTAGACTTCAATAGGGGAAATTTTCAAATTCAGGCAAACTAAATCAATTTGCCCTTTTCACCATTTCAAATGTAGTAGTTGTCTCCTTCGTTCAGATTTTGCACTTTTCACCATTTTTAACCTTTCAACCTCCATTATACAATACCAAACTTCCAACCAAATATACCAAACCATATAAAAACATATATAAGTGATTTCTAACATATCCAAATCATTAGATCATCAAAGGGAATCATTTAAACCAGATTAATTCTACACTTTAATCCCAAAACCCTAGATTATTCTTTCTTTGTTCAAGAACATCAACAAACCCAGATTTCTCCATATTCTCATGTTACTAGATTATCAGATTCATTCTATATACATGAGTGAGTTATATCTATCATGATTTCTACCCAAGAACATGAATTTAATCTCCAATTTAAAGGCAAAAATCATTTATTCATAGACATTATTAAATCCTACACTAACATGGATAGTATATGGACTCAAATTTTGCAAGATAAACACTTTCCTGGAGTTTGTAAGTCTGATTTGTGCTAAAAAGTGGTGGAGTTGTCTTCCTCTCCTTCCGATCTAAACTCCGGTGGTGGTGGTGGTGCAAAGTGGTATGGAGAGCCTCGGAAACCTTCACCTTCCTCCTTTAATGGCCTATCTCAGTTTTTCTACCTGTTAACCCTCGACCCCTTTACCCTTTTGGATACACTGGCATACTCGAAATGACCATTCGGATGATACATAAATAAATCAAATTTTATTTCATAATTTTAAGTCCCGACATGACTGACACACGTGTCCCGACTAAATTACTGTAACTACCGTATATCTCACTCATGACAATCATATTGCATTCTTTCTAATTAATTACTCGTTCACTAAGTAATACTCAATATAATTTTTAAAAATAAATATTAACCCTTGTCTCACTAATTAATATTTATGTTATTCCAGAATAATTTCCTATTAATTTTCTATTTTAATTTAATTAATCCGAGTATAAAAATCATTAAAAATACGGGGTGTTACATATGCATTTTTCCAAGGAATTAGTTGTACTCCCAATCCTTGATGTCCTCCCTTTTTAAAAAAAGATATCATTACCGCCTCGAAATTATAAAAATTAGTTTAACGTCATTTCAACATTTTTGTATCCATGCCATTTACCCACGAACCTTAGAGAGAGAAAAAAACTCCCCTGTTCAAACTCCTTTCTTCTTTAGCAGATCGTTTCTCATTTTCAATAGTTATTGATCGTTTTACTTCTTTAATAATTATTCTTGGCAAGGAATTCTCATTCCAAATATTTATTGGAAGTCTATGAGCAGTATTCTGAGACATATTTTTTGATCTGGATTTCTAAGTATGCCTTTTTCCCAATTATGCCCTTTTCCCATTCTTTGTTGTGATTTCTTGTTGTTGTTGATTTGTCTGCTAATTGATATTTGGTTAGGTAATCATATGATTTAGGTGGCCATTGATTTAGTTGTCCTAGGGTATCATAATTTTATATTTTTCAAGACATTCTAGGTTTTTCCTCATCCAAATCCTTTATTTGAAAATAAAAGATCCCCAAGACTTTGCTTCTATGAAGAGCACACCCTTTATGAATAAAAAACTCTTGGCTTGAAAGAGTGTTAAATCGCATCCATGCAATCAAAAAACTCTGACCCGATTTCTATGAGGCCAGGATACCATTTCCTCTACAACTCATCCACATTTAGGAGAATTAATACCACCTTAGAATCACCCCCAAGGTTTCCATCTTACATTCGGTCGGATCCTTATCCTCCTGTTATATTGTACAACAGGTTGTAATTTCATGATTATTCTACTCAAACGATGTCAATCGTGATCCCGGGGGCAAAAATTATGCAAATACATATTCTGATGTGCTTGTAATTGAACTTAGGTCCAAAATTAAGGATGCCAAGTCTATGGATCCATCTAATCCTTCAACATCACTCTTTATCATCCCTGGAGAAGAGAAGAACACTTTTGGCAGCTCATACGATGCTTCTAGAACTCATGCTAAGTATCACAGTTGTTACATAACCAATGGTGAACTAGAAGCGTTGTACTATATCCCATGTAGCATCTCTTAAAGATTCTCATATTGTGATGAGACACTACACCAAATCCTGTGAATGGTCACGCCAAGTGGGTCACGACCCAAGTCCGCGACCAGCTGGTCGCAGACTTGGGGCGTGACCCACTCAATATTTGGCGTGACCATATTTATTATCACACTAAATTATCGATGCTCTTGAAGTGGTCACGACCCAAGTCCGTGACCACAGTGGTTGCGGACTTGGGCCGTGACCAGGTCGTGACCATCTTGGCGCAAAACTCGAGCTAAAATACTCTCTAAGCTTGGTCGCGGATGGGTCACGGACCAAGTCTGTGACCCATGGCATGAAGAAGAAGAGAGTACACACATTGAGGGTCACGGCTTAGGGCCGTGACCATTTCTGGGTGTGGGTCACGGCTATGGGCCGTGACCATCCCTCATTCAAGCACTAGGGTTGATAAAAAAGGGTCGCGCATCACAGATTGAGGGTCACGGCTATAGGCCGTGACCAATAGGCTGTATACATCCCACTTAGTTTTATTAATGGGTCGCGGTTGATGGGTCACGGCTCTAGGCCGTGACCTGTGTTAAACCTAAAACAAAATAGCGCCTCTCAAATTCTCAATTTCCCCGCTCATCTTGTTTAGTTTTCTTCCCCAAACTGTGGAAAAGACACACCCAACGTAACGTCGAAAAGGCACTCACTTCCTCACCTCCTTCATCGATCGTGACCCCACTCTCCCTAGATGACGCAGACCCTTTATTCAGCTCACCCGTGTCGGTACCCTCGACGATAATTTCTTCTCCAGCGACGACGACCAAGATCGCCTTCCACATACCAAACCCCAACTCAACACCACCTTAATAACACTCAACCTCAAATTAGGCATCACTGATAATGGAATTACAATCTCTCAAATAGTTGATGAACGAACCTGGTTGTATTGTATTTTATTTTCTTGGGGTTTTAACAGATGGTGAAAAAATGGATATGTCTTGAGGAGAATAGGATTTAGGTTTCTGGGTTGGGCATGGGATATGGGTCGTGGGTTTAAAATGGGTTAATGGGTATAACAGGCTCTTTGGTTAAGGGTCGGGTAGAAGTGGGTACTTGGGTCTTTGGGTGGATGGAAATGGGTTGTGGATGTGAGTAGTTGCGGATAGACAAGTCAGTTTTGTTTGGATTTTCTTTTAGGTTTTTGTTTGGATTAGATTTGCAATTTCTTGAATTTGTTGTCAATTTGCTATATTGCAAAAAACACATCTCTTATGTTGCGATTTATGTACGAGTAGGAATTATCGGAAGGAGGAAGGGGCATGAGAGAAGTCAGTGGAAGGGAGAAGGAGACGGGGATGGTTAGCAGCGTGTGAGGGCTGCTGAAGCAACCCAGGTTGTTTTTTGTTTTCTTTAGATTTTATTTTAGATTAATAGTTAGTAATTTGGTTAATGAATTGCACAATTAATGTTTTCTAGATTAGTTCATCAATTAAAAAAAGCCCACTCTTCCAGGGTTTGATAGATTAGTGAAGGAAGAGGAATGGGTTCTTTGGGTTATTTATGTTTTAAAAGTATTTTGTACTGTATGTAGTAAAATAATGGGTGTTAAATATTTTCATAATTTGTATCTTCTTTTTTCTTAGGAAGATTTCAATTAGTAATTTTCTTTTCATTTTCATATCATCGAAAAAAAATTTGGTGTGCTATAATTTTGTTTATCACTTCATCAAACATTTGGTGTGCTATATTTTGAAATTTTAAACTAACATCATACATTACTTGGCTGTATTTGTTGTTTGTACTGTAGGATCAAACATTTGGGGTGTTATATCTTGGAATTTTATATCTTGGAATTTTATACTAACGTCATACATTACATGGTTGTCTGTTGTTTGTCCCGTAGGCGGTGATAAAATTGATAATAACGTTATGGAGACCTTTATTTGGGACACTTTTGGGCCAACACACAACAATCTGTCGAGGTAATTGTAGTAATATTTCTTTTTGTAATTCAAAGTAAGTCTTTTTTTCCAATCGCTTTTTTAGAATAGTTTGAGTTAGTTGTTGTTTGGGTGTTAAATGATCATACCCGTGCGGTTCTTTCTCTCTTAAGTATTTGAAAATGCTCACAAAATTTCTTAGACACGGGCAACTTTGCGATGCTCACATGGTCATAATAAAATGGATTTCTAAATAGTCATAATGTGTTCATGTGTTGAAATTAATGATTTGGTTAGAAAATTTTAATCCGTTTCGTCGCATTATCATCACTAACCTTAGGTGCCTTACTAATGCTTCTATTATCTTGACATTGTATGGATAGTTTGATACACGATGCTACGATAATTTAATTCACTAACATGCCTGATTGACACGTGGAGAAGTTATTAACATATATGCAAATTAAATTGTACACTCCTCGTTTTTTAACGAACTGGGATGCCATTCAGAGATCGAAGAATAAAAGAGAGAGCATTTCAAACGTGGACAATTATTGCGATTGAGGTTTTGATTATTTTCTCTATTAAGATGTTGAGTACAAATTTTTATCTCTATTTGTTTTATCAACCTTTTGACTAATTTAAATGTAGGGTTTCCAAACTTCAGTACTAAGATGTTGGATTTAATTGAACCACTACATTAATCTAGGTAAAGTTTTGATTATTTATTAATAGTTTTGTTATGCGTTTATTGTATTTGAAATTCTTTACATAGTTGATTGTAGTAATCAAGATGATCGAGCAGGTCTATAGTCCATCCACTCATAAAACATGATAGTTGCAGGTACAATGGATCTTAGCACAGTAAAGTCGTGGCCGTGAGGATCAATGGCATTAGTGGACAAGTGTTGAGGATGAATTGCAGAGTTCAGGGAAAAATACTCCATCCCTCATCTCTTAGTATATCGACAAAGGTCATATGTATGATTATTGCATCTTCAAATCCCAACCTAAGAAAACCAAAGAATCCAACTCAAACATTCCTCTACCTACGCAAAAGCCAACCCCAACCCCTATTTTGTTTGAAGGAAGTTTCGTAGCGGCCCCTATATTTTTTTGTAGCAACCCCCGTACGGTCCCGTACTTTCATTAATTTTCAAAAACAATTTAGTGATTTTGTGAGGTAATTTATTTAATTTTACATACCCATCCTTCAGAACACATTGTTTACGTATTGCAGATCTAACCAATTCGATACCAGTTCTTCATTACATAACAGTTCTTCATTACACACCAGGTACTCTGTACATTAACTAAAGTAGTTATATAATTGATATGCATTATCTATTAAATCTTTTAGATGATAGAAGGAGTATGGTATAATTATTTGGTTTTGTTTGGTTTGGCTATTGGAAAATTATTGGTTGTTGGCTTGTTGTTGGATAGTATGTTAGAAGGAGTATGAGATAATTAGAAGGAGTACGGGATAATTATTGGTTTCATTGTTGGATAATATGTTGAAAGTATTTTAGACTCCCGGTTTCAGAATACGATGATAACTTGCTAATGTCTAGACTTAAACTTACAAACATGGCACCAACACCTCGTACGGAACCAATGTAACTCGTACGAACTAACCGCGTGATCACGGGACCCCTGGTTTGAGAATACGATGATAATTAAAAAATATTATGACTTAAGCTTAAAAACAAGACGTTCGATAGTAACAACACGAAATAACTCTCGTACGGACCCGTGAGAGGCACCAACACCTCCCATGGGACCAATGTAACTTGTAGGAACTGACCGCGCAGCCCCGGGACTCTCGGTTTGAGAGTACAATGATAATTTTCATATTAATAGACTTAGAGTTAAAAACATGGCGTTAGAGGGTAAAAACCCGAAACAGCCCCCGAACGGCCCCGTGGGTGACACAACACCTCCCCCGGGACCAATGTAACTCGAAGGGATTGACTGCGTAGCCGCGGGACTCTCGGTTTGAGAATACAACGATAATTTGCATATTTTTAGAGCTAGGCTTAAAAACATGGCGTTAGAGGGGGAAAACCCAAAACAGCCATCGAACGGCCCCGTGGGTTGCCCCAACACCTCCCCCAGGACCAATGTAACTCGTAGAAACTGACACCGCAACGGCGGGACTCCCGGTTTAAGAATACGATGAAAATTTGCATATTTCTAGACTTAGGCTTAAAAACATGGCGTTAGAGGGTGAAAACCCGAAACAACCCCCGAAACGGCCCCGTGGGTGGCACCAAAACCTCCCCCGGGACCAGTGTAACTCGTAGGAACTGACCACGTAGCTGCGGGACTCTCGGTTTGAGAATACGATGATAATTTCCATATTTCTAGACTTGGGCTTAAAAACATGGCGTTAGAGGGCAAAAACCCGTAACAGCCCCCGAACGCCCCGTGGGTGGCACAAACACCTCCCTCGGGACCAATGTAACTCGTAGGAACTGACACCGCAGCTGCGGGACTCCCGGTTTGAGAGTACGACAGTAATTTGCGTATTTCAAGACTTAGATTTAAAAACATGACGTTAGAGGGTGAAAACTCAAAACAGCCCCCGAACGGCCCCGTGGGTGGCACCAATACCTCCCACGGGACCAACGTAACTCGTAGGAACTGACCCCGCAGTCGCGGGTCTCCCAGTTTGAGAGTACTACGGTAATATTCATATTTCTAGACTTAGGCTGAAATACATGACATTAGAGGGTGAAAACTCAAAATAGCCCCCGAACGGCCCCGTGGGTGGCACCAACACCTCCCACGGGACCAACGTAACTCGTAGGAACTGACCCCGCAGCCGCGGGTCTCCCAATTTGAGAATACGATGGTAATATGCATATTATTAGACTTAGGCTTAAAAAGATGACATTAGAGGGTGAAAACTCAAAACAGCCCCCCGAACGGCCCCGTGGTTGTCACCAACACCTCCCACAAGACCAACGTAACTCGTAGGAACTGACCCTGCAACCCTGGGTCTTCCGGTTTAAGAATACGACAGTAATTTGCGTATTTCTACACTTAAGCAAAACATGGCATTAGAGAATGAAAACTCGAAACAACCCCCGAACGGCCCCGTGGGTGGCACCAACACCTCCCACGGGACCAATGTAACTCGTAGAAACTGACCTCGCATCCGCGGGTCTCCCGATTTGAGGGTAATATGGTAATTTGCATATTTCAAGCCTTAGGCTTAAAAACATGACGTCAGAGGGTGAAAACTCGAAACAGCCCCCGAACGGCCCCGTGGGTGACACCAACACCTCCCACGGTACTAACGTAACTCGTAGGATCTAACCCCGCAGCCGCGGGTCTCCCGGTTTGAGAATACGACGGTAATTTGTGTAATTCTATACATAAGCAAAACATGGCGTTACAGGATGAAAACTCGAAACAGCCCCCGAACGGCCCCATGGGTGGCACCAACACCTCCCACGGGACCAACGTAACTCGTAGGAACAAACCCCGCAACCGCGGGTCTCCCGGTTTGAGAGTACGACGGTAATTTGCTTATTTCTAGACTTAGGCTTAAAAACATGACGTTAGAGGGTGAAAACTCGAAACAGCCCCCGAACGACCTCGTGGGTGGCACCAACACCTCCCACGGGACCAACGTAACTCGTAGGAACTGACCCCGCAGCCACGGGTCTCCCGGTTTGAGAGTAATACGGTAATTTTATTATTTCTAGACTTAGGCTTAAAAACATGACGTTAGAGGGTGAAAACTCGAAACAGCCCCCGAACGGCCCCGTGGGTGGCACCAACACCTCCCACGGGACCAACGTAACTCGTAGGAACTAACCCCGCGGCCGCGGGTCTCCCGGTTTAAGAGTACGACAGTAATTTGTGTATTTCTAGACTTAGGCTTAAAAACATTGCGTTAGTGGGTGAAAACTCGAAACAACCCCCGAACGATCCCGTGGGTGGCACCAACACCTCCCACGGGACCAACGTAACTCGTAGGAAGTGACCCGCAGTCGCGGGTCTCCCGGTTTGAGAGAACGACGGTAATTTTCTTATTTCTAGACTTAGGTTTAACAACATGGCGTTAGAGGGTGCAAACTCGAAACAACCACCGAACGGCCCCGTGGGTGGTACCAACACCTCCCACGCGACCATCGTAACTCGTAGGAACTAACCCCACAACCGCGGGTCTCCCGATTTGAGAGTACGACGATAATTTGTTTATTTCTAGACTCAGGCTGAAAAACATGACATTAGAGAGTGAAAACTCAAAACTGCCCCCGAACGGCCCCGTGGGTGGCACCAACACCTCCCACGGGACCAACGTAACTCGTAGGAACCGACCCCGTAGCCGCGGGTCTCCCGATTTGAGAATACGGTGGCAATTTGCGTATTTCTAGGGTTAGGCTTGAAAACACGACGTTAGAGGGCGAAAACTCCAAACTGCCCCCGAACGGCCCCGTGGGTGGCACCAACACCTCCAACAGGACCAACGTAACTCGTAGGAACTGACCCCACAGCCTCGGGTCTCGCGATTTGAGAGTCACACGGTAATTTGCATATTTCAAGACATAGGTTTAAAAACATGACGTTAGAGGGTGAAAACTCGAACCAGCCCCCGAACGGCCCCGTGGGTGGCACTAACACCTCCCACGGGACCAACGTAACTCGTAGAAACTGACCCCGCAGCTGCGGGTCTCCCGATTTGAGAGTATGACGGTAATTTATATATTTCTAGACTTAGGCCTAAAAACATGGTGTTAGAGGGTGAAAACCCGAAACAGCCCCCGAACGATCCCGTGGGTGGCAACAACATCTCCCACGAGACCAATGTAACTCGTAGGAACTGACCGCGCAGCCGTTGGAATTCCGGTTTGAGAATACGAGGTTATTTGCATATTTCTAGACTTAGGCTTAAAAACATGGCGTTAGTGGGTGAAAACTCGAAACAACCCCCGAACGGCGCCGTGGGTGGCACCAACACCTCCCACAGGACCAATGTAACTCGTAGGAACTGATCCCGCAGTCGCGGGACTCCAAGTTTCAGAATACGTTGATAATTTGCATATTTCTAGACTTAGGCAAAACATGGCGTTAGAGGGTGAAAACTCAAAACAACCCCCGAACGGCCCCGTGGGTGGCACCAACACCTCCCACGGGACCAATGTAACTCATAGGAACTGACCGCGCAGCCGCGGGTCTCCCGGTATGAGAGTACGACGGTAATTTTCTTATTTGTATGCTTAGGCTTAAAAACATGACGTTAGAGGGTGAAAACTCGAAACAGCCCCCGAACGGCCCCATGGGTGGCACCAACACCTCCTACGGGACCAACGTAACTCGTAGGAACTAACCCCGCAACCGCGGGTCTCCCGGTTTGAGAGTACGACGGAAATTTGCTTATTTCTAGACTTAGGCTTAAAAACATGACGTTAAAGGGTGAAAACTCGAAACAGCCCCCGAAAGACCTCGTGGGTGGCACCAACACCTCCCACGGGACCAATGTAACTCGTAGAAACTGACCTCGCAGCCGCGGGTCTCCCGGTTTGAGGGTAATATGGTAATTTGCATATTTCAAGCCTTAGGCTTAAAAACCTGATGTCAGAGGGTGAAAACTCGAAACAGCCCCCGAACGGCCCCGTGGGTGACACCAACACCTCCCACGGTACTAACGTAACTCGTAGGATCTAACCCCGCAGCCGCGGGTCTCCCGGTTTGAGAATACGACGGTAATTTGTGTAATTCTATACATAAGTAAAACATGGCGTTAGAGGGTGAAAACTCGAAACAGCCCCCGAACGGCCCCATGGGTAGCACCAACACCTCCCACGGGACCAACGTAACTCGTAGGAACAAACCCCGCAACCGCGGGTCTCCCGGTTTGAGAGTACGACGGTAATTTGCTTATTTCTAGACTTAGGCTTAAAAACATGATGTTAGAGGGTGAAAACTCGAAACAGCCCCCGAACGACCTCGTGGGTGGCACCAACACCTCCCACGGGACCAACGTAACTCGTAGGAACTGACCCCGCAGCCACGGGTCTCCCGATTTGAGAGTAATACGGTAATTTGATTATTTCTAGACTTAGGCTTAAAAACATGACGTTAGAGGGTGAAAACTCGAAACAGCCCCCGAACGGCCCCGTGGGTGGCACCAACACCTCCCACGGGACCAACGTAACTCGTAGGAACTAACCACGCAGCCGCGGGTCTCCCGGTTTAAGAGTACGACAGTAATTTATGTATTTCTAGACTTAGGCTTAAAAACATGGCGTTAGTGGGTGAAAACTCGAAACAACCCCCGAACGATCCCGTGGGTGGCACCAACACCTCCCACGGGACCAACGTAACTCGTAGGAAGTGACCCGTAGTCGCGGGTCTCCCGGTTTGAGAGAATGACGGTAATTTGCTTATTTCTAGACTTAGGTTTAACAACATGGCGTTAGAGGGTGCAAACTCGAAACAACCACCGAACGGCCCCGTGGGTGGCACCAACACCTCCCACGAGACCAACGTAACTCGTAGGAACTAACCCCACAACCGCGGGTCTCCCGATTTGAAAGTACGAGGGTAATTTGTTTATTTCTAGACTCAGGCTTAAAAACATGACATTAGAGAGTGAAAACTCGAAACAGCCCCCGAACGGCCCCGTGGGTGGCACCAACACCTCCCACGGGACCAACGTAACTCGTAGGAACCGACCCCGTAGCCGCGGGTCTCCCGATTTGAGAATACGGTGGCAATTTGCGTATTTCTTTGGTTAGGCTTGAAAACACGACGTTAGAGGGAGAAAACTCCAAACTGCCCCCGAACGGCCCCGTGGGTGGCACCAACACCTCCAACAGGACCAACGTAACTCGTAGGAACTGACCCCACAGCCCCGGGTCTCGCGATTTGAGAGTGACACGGTAATTTGCATATTTCAAGACATAGGTTTAAAAACATGACGTTAGAGGGTGAAAACTCGAACCAGCCCCCGAACGGCCCCGTGGGTGGCACTAACACCTCCCACGGGACCAACGTAACTCGTAGAAACTGACCCCGTAGCTGCGGGTCTCCCGATTTGAGAGTATGACGGTAATTTATATATTTCTAGACTTAGGCCTAAAAACATGGTGTTAGAGGGTGAAAACCCGAAACAGCCCCCGAACGATCCCGTGGGTGGCAACAACATCTCCCACGGGACCAATGTAACTCGTAGGAACTGACCGCGCAGCCGTTGGAATTCCGGTTTGAGAATACGAGGTTATTTGCATATTTCTAGACTCAGGCTTAAAAACATGGCGTTAGTGGGTGAAAACTCGAAACAACCCCCGAACGGCGACGTGGGTGGCACCAACACCTCCCACGGGACCAATGTAACTCGTAGGAACTGATCCCGCAGTCGCGGGACTCCAAGTTTCAGAATACGTTGATAATTTGCATATTTCTAGACTTAGGCAAAACATGGCGTTAGAGGGTGAAAACTCAAAACAACCCCCGAACGGCCCCGTGGGTGGCACCAACACCTCCCACGGGACCAATGTAACTCATAGGAACTGACCACGCAGCCGCGGGTCTCCCGGTATGAGAGTACGACGGTAATTTTCTTATTTGTATGCTTAGGCTTAAAAACATGACGTTAGAGGGTGAAAACTCGAAACAGCCCCCGAACGGCCCCATGGGTGGCAACAACACCTCCCACGGGACCAACGTAACTCGTAGGAACTAACCCCGCAACCGCGGGTCTCCCGGTTTGAGAGTACGACGGTAATTTGCTTATTTCTAGACTTAGGCTTAAAAACATGACGTTAGAGGGTGAAAACTCGAAACAGCCCCCGAAAGACCTCGTGGGTGGCACCAACACCTCCCACGGGACCAACGTAACTCGTAGGAACTGACCCCGCAGCCACGGGTCTCCCGGTTTGAGATTAATACGGTAATTTGATTATTTCTAGACTTAGGCTTAAAAACATGACGTTGGAGGGTGAAAACTCGAAACAGCCCCCGAACGGCCCCGTGGGTGGCACCAACACCTCCCACGGACCAACGTAACTCGTAGGAACTAACCCCGCAGCCGCGGGTCTCCCGGTTTAAGAGTACGACAGTAATTTGTGTATTTCTAGACTTAGGCTTAAAAACATGGCGTTAGTGGGTGAAAACTCGAAACAACCCCCGAACGATCCCGTGGGTGGCACCAACACCTCCCACGGGACCAACGTAACTCGTAGGAAGTGACCCGCAGCCGCGGGTCTCCCGGTTTGAGAGAACGACGGTAATTTGCTTATTTCTAGACTTAGGTTTAACAACATGGCGTTAGAGGGTGCAAACTCGAAACAACCACCGAACGGCCCCGTGGGTGGCACCAACACCTCCCACGAGACCAACGTAACTCGTAGGAACTAACCCCACAACCGCGGGTCTCCCGATTTGAGAGTACGACGGCAATTTGTTTATTTCTAGACTCAGGCTTAAAAACATGACATTAGAGAGTGAAAACTCGAAACAGCCCCCGAACGGCCCCGTGGGTGGCACCAACACCTCCCACGGGACCAACGTAACTCGTAGGAACCGCCCCCGTAGCTGCGGGTCTCCCGATTTGAGAATACGGTGGCAATTTGCATATATCTAGGGTTAGGCTTGAAAACACGACGTTAGAGGGCGAAAACTCCAAACTGCCCCCGAACGGCCCCGTGGGTGGCACCAACACCTCCAACAGGACCAACGTAACTCGTAGGAACTGACCCCACAGCCTCGGGTCTCGTGATTTGAGAGTCACACGGTAATTTGCATATTTCAAGACATAGGTTTAAAAACATGACGTTAGAGGGTGAAAACTCGAACCAGCCCCCGAACGGCCCCGTGGGTGGCACTAACACCTCCCACGGGACCAACGTAACTCGTAGAAACTGACCCCGCAGCTGCGGGTCTCCCGATTTGAGAGTATGACGGTAATTTATATATTTCTAGACTTAGGCCTAAAAACATGGTGTTAGAGGGTGAAAACCCGAAACAGCCCCCGAACGATCCCGTGGGTGGCAACAACATCTCCCACGGGACCAATGTAACTCGTAGGAACTGACCGCGCAGCCGTTGGAATTCCGGTTTGAGAATACGAGGTTATTTGCATATTTCTAGACTCAGGCTTAAAAACATGGCGTTAGTGGGTGAAAACTCGAAACAACCCCCGAACGGCGCCGTGGGTGGCACCAACACCTCCCACGGGACCAATGTAACCCGAAGGAACTGACCCCGCAGTCACGGGACTCCAAGTTTCAGAATACATTGATAATTTGCATATTTCTAGACTTAGGCAAAACATGGCGTTAGAGGGTGAAAACTCAAAACAACCCCCGAACGGCCCCGTGGGTGGCACTCATAGGAACTGACCGCGCAGCCGCGGGTCTCCCGGTATGAGAGTATGACGGTAATTTTCTTATTTGTAGACTTAGGCTTAAAAACATGACGTTAGAGGGTGAAAACTCGAAACTGCCCCCGAACGGCCCCGTGGGTGGCACCAACACCTCCCACAGGACGAACGTAACTCGTAGGAAATGACCTCGTAGCCGCGGATTTCCCGGTTTGAGAGTACGACAGTAATTTGCTTATTTCTAGACTTAGGCTTAAAAACATGACGTTAGAGGGTGAAAACTCGAAACAACCCCCGAATGACCCCGTGGGTGGCACCAACACCTCCCACGCGACCAACGTAACTCGTAGGAACTGACCCCGCAGCCGCGGGACTCACGGTTTGAGAGTACGACGATAATTTGGTTATTTCTGCAGTTAGGTTTAAAATCATTGTGTTAGAGGGTGAAAACTCGAAACAACACCCGAATGGCCCTCGTGGGTGGCACCAACACCTCCCATAGGACCAACGTAACTCGTAGGAACTAACCCCGCAGCCACGGGTCTCCCGGTTTGAAAGTAATATGGTAATTTGCATATTTCAAGATTTAGGCTAAAAAACATGACGTTAGAGGGTAAAAACGTGAAACAGCCCCCGAACGGCCTCGTGGTTGGCACCAACACCTCCCACGGGACCAACATAACTCGTAGGAACTGACCCAATAGCGACGGGTCTCCCGGTCTGAGAGTACGACGGTAATTTGCTTATTTCTAGACTTAGGTTTAAAAACATGACGTTAGAGTGTGAAAACTCAAAATAGCCCCCGAACAGCCCCGTGGGTGGCACCAACATCTCCCACGGGACCAACGTAACTCGTAGGAACTGACCCCGCAGTCGCGGGTCTCCCGGTTTGAGAGTACGACTTGCGTATTTCTACACTTAAGTAAAACATGGCGTTAGAGGGTGAAAACTCGAAACAGCCCCCGAACGGCCCGTGGGTGGCACCAACACCTCCCACGGGACCAACGAACTCGTTGGAACTGACCTCGCAGCCCGTGGGTCTTTCGGTTTGAGAGTAATATGGTAATTTGCATATTTCAAGACTTAGGCTTAAAAACATGGCGTTAGAGGTTGAAAACTCGAAACAACCCCCGAACGGCCCCGTGGGTGACACCAACACCTCCCACGTGACCAACGTAACTCGTAGGAACTGACCCCGCAGCCACGGGTCTCCCGATTTGAGAATATGATGGAAATTTGTGTATTTTTATACTTAAGAAAAATATGGCGTTAGAGGGTGAAAACTCGAAACAGCTCCCGAACGGCCCCGTGGGTGGCCCCAACACCTCCCACGGGACCAACGTAACTCGTAGGAACTAACCCCACAGCCGCGGGTCACCCGGTTTGAGAGTACGACGGTAATTTGCTTATTTCTTGACTTAGGTTTAAAAACATGATATTAGAGGGTGAAAACTCGAAACAACCCCCGAACGGCCACATGGGTGGCACCAACACCTCCCACGCGATCAATATAACTCGTAGGAACTGACCCCACAGCCGCGGTCTCCCGGTTTGAGAGTAATATGGTAATTTGCTTATTTCTAGACTTAGGCTTAAAAACATGACGTTAGCGGGTGAAAACTCGAATTAGCCCCCGAACGGCCCCGTAGGTGGCACCAACACCTCCCACGGGACCAATGTAACTCGTAGGAACTGACCCCACAGCCGCGGGTGTCCCGGTTTGAGAGTACGTCGGTAATTTTCTTATTTCTATACTTAGGCTTAAAAACATGGCGTTAGAGGGTGAAAACTCGAAACAGCCCCCGAACGGCCCCGTGGGTGGCACAAACACCTCCCACGGGACCAACGTAACTCGTAGGAACTGACCCGCAGCCGCGGGTCTCCCGATTTGAGAGAACGACGGTAATTTGCTTATTTCTAGACTTACGTTTAAAAACATGACGTTAGAGGATAAAAACTCGAAACAACCCCCAAACGGCCCCGTGGGGGGCACCAACACCTCCCACGGGACCAACATAACTCGTAGGAACTGACCCCGCAGCTGCGGGTCTCCCGGTTTTAGAGTAATACGGTAATTTGCTTATTTCTAGACTTAGGCTTAAGAACATGACGTTAGCAGGTGAAAACTCGAAACAGCCCCCGAACGGCCTCGTGGGTGGCACCAGCACCTCCCACGGGACCAACGTAACTCGTAGGAACTGACCCCGCAGCCGCGGGTCTCCCGGTTTGAGAGTACGGGGGTAATTTGCTTATTTCTAGACTTAGGCTTAAAAACATGACGTTAGAGGGTGAAACCTCGAAACCGCCCTTGAACGGCCCCGTGGGTGTCACAAACACCTCCCACGGGACCAATGTAACTCGTAGGAACTGGCCCCGCAGCCGCGGGTCTCCCGATTTGAGAGTACGGGGGTAATTTGCTTATTTCTAGACTTAGGCTTAAAAACATGACGTTCGAGGGTGAAACCTCGAAACAGCCCTCGAACGGCCCCGTGGGTGTCACCAACACCTCCCACGGGACCAACATAACTCGTAGGAACTGAACCCGTAGTCGCGGGTCTCCCGGTTTGAGAGTACGACGGTAATTTGCGTATTTCTACCCTTAAGCAAAAACATGGCGTTAGAGGGTGAAAACCCGAAACAGTCCCCGAACGATCCCGTGGGTGGCACCAGCAACTCTCACGGGACCAATGTAACTCGTAGGAACTGACCCCGCAGTCTCGGGTCTCCCAGTTTGAGAGTACGACGGTAATTTGCGTATTTCTACACATAAGCAAAACATGGCGTTAGAGGGTGAATACTCGAAACAGCCCCCGAATGGCCCCGTGGGTGGCACCAACACCTCCCACGGGACCAACGTAACTCGCAAGAACTAAGCTCGCAGCCGCGGGTCTCCCGGTTTGAGAGTAATACAGTAATTTGCATATTTCAAGACTTAGGCTTAAAAACATGACGTTAGACGGTGAAAACTCGAAACAGCTCCCGAACGACCCTGTGGGTGACACCAACACCTCCCACGGGACCAACGTAACTAGTAGGAACTGACCCCGCAGCCGCGGGTCTCCTACTTTGAGAATACGAGGGTAATTTGCGTATTTCTATACTTAAGCAAAACATGACGTTAGAGGGTGAAAACTCGAAACAGCCCCCGAACAGCCCTGTGGGTGGCACCAACACCTCTCACGGGACCAATGTAACTCGTAGGAACTGACCCCACAGCCGCGGGTGTCCCGGTTTGAGAGTACGTCGGTAATTTTCTTATTTCTGGACATAGGGTTAAAAACATGGCGTTAGAGGGTGAAACCTTGAAACAGCCCCCGAACAGCCCCGTGGGTGGCACCAACACCTCCCACGGGACCAACGTAACTCGTAGGAACTGACCCGCAATCGCGGGTCTCCCGGTTTGAGAGAACGACGGTAATTTGCTTATTTCTAGACTTAGGTTTAACAACATGGCGTTAGAGGGTGAAAACTCGAAACAGCCCCCGAACGGCCCCGTGGGTGGCACCAACACCTCCCACGGGACCAACGTAACTCGTAGGAACTGACCCGCAACCGCGGGTCTCCCAATTTGAGAGAAAGACGGTAATTTGCTTATTTCTAGACTTAGGTTTAAAAACATGACGTTAGAGGATGAAAACTCAAAACAACACCCGAACGGCCCCGTGGGTGGCACCAACACCTCCCACGGGACCAACATGACTGGTAGGAACTGACCCCGCAGCCGCGGGTCTGCCGATTTGAGAGTAATACGGTAATCTGCTTATTTCTAGACTTAGGCTTAAGAACATGATGTTAGCGGGTGAAAACTCGAAACAGCCCCCGAACGGCCTCGTGGGTTGCACCAACACCTCCCACGGGACCAACGTAACTCGTAGGAACTAACCCCGCAGCCGCGGGTCTCCCGGTTTGAGAGTACGGGGGTAATTTGCTTATTTCTAGACTTAGGTTTAAAAACATGATGTTAGAGGGTGAAACCTCGAAACAGCCCCCGAACGGCCCCGTGGGTGACACCAACACCTCCCACGGGACCAACGTAACTCGTAGGAACTGACCCCGCAGCCACGGGTCTCCCAATTTGAGAATTTGATGGAAATTTGTGTATTTTTATACTTAAGAAAAATATGGCGTTAGAGGGTGAAAACTCGAAACAGCCCCCGAACGGCCCCGTGGGTGGCACCAACACCTCCCACGGGACCAACGTAACTCGTAGGAAATAACCCCACAGCCGCGGGTCACCCGGTTTGAGAGTACGATGGTAATTTGCTTATTTCTTGACTTAGGTTTAAAAACATGAAATTAGAGGGTGAAAACTCGAAACAACCCCCAAACGGCCACATGAGTGGCACCAACACCTCCCACGGGACCGATATAACTCGTAGGAACTGACCCCGCAGCCGCGGTCTCCCGGTTTGAGAGTAATATGGTAATTTGCTTATTTCTAGACTTAGGCTTAAAAACATGACGTTAGCGGGTGAAAACTCGAATTAGCCCCCGAACGGCCTCGTAGGTGGCACCAACACCTCCCACGGGACCAATGTAACTCGTAGGAACTGACCCCACAGCCGCGGGTGTCCTGGTTTGAGAGTACGTCGGTAATTTTCTTATTTCTAGACATAGGCTTAAAAACATGGCGTTAGAGGGTGAAAACTCGAAACAGCCCCCGAACGGCCCCGTGGGCAGCACAAACACCTCCCACGGGACCAACGTAACTCGTAGGACCTGACCCGCAGCCGTGGGTCTCCCGATTTGAGAGAACGACGGTAATTTGCTTATTTCTAGACTTAGGTTTAAAAACATGACGTTAGAGGATGAAAACTCGAAACAACCCCCGAACGGCCCCGTGGGTGGCACCAACACCTCCCACGGGACCCACATAACTCGTAGCAACTGACCCCGCAGCTGCGGGTCTCCCGGTTTGAGAGTAATATAGTAATTTGCTTATTTCTAGACTTAGTCTTAAGAACATGACGTTAGCGGGTGAAAACTCGAAACAACCCCCGAACGGCCTCGTGGGTGGCACCAACACCTCCCACGGGACCAACGTAACTCGTAGGAACCAACCCCGCAGCCGCGGGTCTCCCGGTTTGAGAGTACGGGGGTAATTTGCTTATTTCTAGACTTAGGCTTAAAAACATGACGTTAGAGGGTGAAACCTCGAAACAACCCCCGAATGGCCCCGTGGGTGTCACCAACACCTCCCACGGGACCAACGTAACTCGTAGGAACTGACCCCGCAGTCGCGGGTCTCCCGGTTTGAGAGTACGATGGTAATTTGCGTATTTCTACCCTTAAGCAAAAACATGGCGTTAGAGGGTGAAAACCCGAAACAGCCCCCGAACGATCCCGTGGGTGGCACCAACATCTCCCACGGGACCAATGTAACTCGTAGGAACTGACCCCGTAGTCTCGGGTCTCCCGATTTGAGAGTACGACGGTAATTTGCGTATTTCTACACATAAGCAAAACATGGCGTTAGAGGTTGAAAACTCGAAACAGCCCCCGAACGGCCCCGTGGGTGGCACCAACACCTCCCACGGGACCAACGTAACTCGCAAGAACTAAGCTCGCAGCCGCGGGTCTCCCGGTTTGAGAGTAATACAGTAATTTGCATATTTCAAGACTTAGGCTTAAAAACATGACGTTAGACGGTGAAAACTCGAAACAGCTCCCGAACGACCCTGTGGGTGACACCAACACCTCCCACGGGACCAACGTAACTCGTAGGAACTGACCCCGCAGCCGCGGGTCTCCTAGTTTGAGAATACGAGGGTAATTTGCATATTTCTATACTTAAGCAAAACATGACGTTAGAGGGTGAAAACTCGAAACAGCCCCCGAACAGCGTTGTGGGTGGCACCAACACCTCCCATGGGACCAATGTAACTCGTAGGAACTGACCCCACAGCCGCGGGCATCCCGGTTTGAGAGTACATCGGTAATTTTCTTATTTCTAGACATAGGCTTAAAAACATGGCGTTAGAGGGTGAAACCTTGAAACAGCCCCCGAACGGCCCCGTGGGTGGCACCAACACCTACCACGGGACCAACGTAACTCGTAGGAACTGACTCGCAGTCGCGGGTCTCCCGGTTTGAGAGAACGACGGTAATTTGCTTATTTCTAGACTTAGGTTTAACAACATGGCGTTAGAGGGTGAAAACTCGAAACAGCCCCCGAACGGCCCCGTGGGTGGCACCAACACCTCCCAAGGGACCAACGTTACTCGTAGGAACTGACCCGCAGCCGCGGGTCTCCCGGTTTGAGAGAACGACGGTAATTTGCTTATTTCGAGACTTAGGTTTAAAAACATGACGTTATAGGATGAAAACTCGAAACAACGCCCGAACGGCCCCGTGGGTGGCACCAACACCTCCCACGGGACCAACATAACTCGTAGGAAATGACCCCGCAGCCGCGGGTCTCCCGGTTTGAGAGTAATACGGTAATTTTCATATTTCTAGACTTAGGCTTAAGAACATGATGTTAGCGGATGAAAACTCGAAACAGCCCCCGAACGTCCTCGTGGGTGGCACCAACACCTCCCACGGGACCAACGTAACTCGTAGGAACTGACCCTGCAGCTGCGGGTCTCCCGGTTTGAGAGTACGGGGGTAATTTGCTTATTTCTAGACTTAGGCTTAAAAACATGACGTCAGAGGGTGAAACCTCGAAACAGCCCTCGAACGGCCCCGTGGGTGTCACTAACACCTCCCACGGGACCAACATAACTCGTAAGAACTGAACCCGCAGTCGCGGGTCTCCCGGTTTGAGAGTACGACGGTAATTTGCGTATTTCTACCCTTAAGCAAAAACATGGCGTTAGAGGGTGAAAACCCGAAACAGTCCCCGAACGATCCCGTGGGTGGCACCAGCAACTCCCACGGGACCAATGTAACTCGTAGGAACTGACCCCGCAGTCTCGGGTCTCCCGATTTGAGAGTACGACGGTAATTTGTGTATTTCTACACATAAGCAAAACATGGCGTCAGAGGGTGAAAACTCGAAACAGGCCCCGAATGGCCCCGTGGGTGGCACCAACACCTCCCACGGGACCAACGTAACTCGCAAGAACTAAGCTCGCAGCCGCGGGTCTCCCGGTTTGAGAGTAATACAGTAATTTGCATATTTCAAGACTTAGGCTTAAAAACATGACGTTAGACGGTGAAAACTCGAAACAGCTCCCGAACGACCCTGTGGGTGACACCAACACCTCCCACGGGACCAACGTAACTAGTAGGAACTGACCCCGCAGCCGCGGGTCTCCTACTTTGAGAATACGAGGGTAATTTGCGTATTTCTATACTTAAGCAAAACATGACGTTAGAGGGTGAAAACTCGAAACAGCCCCCGAACAGCCCTGTGGGTGGCACCAACACCTCCCACGGGACCAATGTAACTCGTAGGAACTGACCCCACAGCCGCGGGTGTCCCGGTTTGAGAGTACATCGGTAATTTTCTTATTTCTAGACATAGGCTTAAAAACATGGCGTTAGAGGGTGAAACCTTGAAACATTCCCCGAACGGCCCCGTGGGTGGCACCAACACCTCCCACGGGACCAACGTAACTCGTAGGAACTGACCTGCAGTCGCGGGTCTCCCGGTTTGAGAGAACGACGGTAATTTTCTTATTTCTAGACTTAGGTTTAACAACATGGCGTTAGAGGGTGAAAACTCGAAACAGCCCCCGAACGGCCCCGTGGGTGGCACCACCACCTCCCACGGGACCAACGTAACTCGTAGGAACTGACCCGCAGCCGCGGGTCTCCCAATTTGAGAGAAAGACGGTAATTTGCTTATTTCTAGACTTAGGTTTAAAAACATGACGTTAGAGGATGAAAACTCAAAAAACACCCGAACGGCCCCGTGGGTGGCACCAACACCTCCCACGGGACCAACATAACTCGTAGGAACTGACCCCGCAGCCGCGGGTCTCCCGATTTGAGAGTAATACGGTAATTTGCTTATTTCTAGACTTAGGCTTAAGAACATGATGTTAGCGGGTGAAAACTCGAAACAGCCCCCGAACGGCCTTGTGGGTGGCACCAACACCTCCCACGGGACCAACGTAACTCGTAGGAACTAACCCCGCAGCCGCGGGTCTCCCGGTTTGAGAGTACGGGGGTAATTTGCTTATTTCTAGAGTTAGGTTTAAAAACATGACGTTAGAGGGTGAAACCTCGAAACAGCCCCCGAACGGCCCCGTGGGTGACACCAACACCTCCCACGGGACCAACGTAACTCGTACGAACTGACCCCGCAGCCACGGGTCTCCCGATTTGAGAATTTGATGGAAATTTGTGTATTTTTATACTTAAGAAAAATATGGCGTTAGAGGGTGAAAACTCGAAACAGCCCCCGAACGGCCCCGTGGGTGGCACCAACACCTCCCACGGGACCAACGTAACTCCTAGGAAATAACCCTACAGCCGCGGGTCACCCGGTTTGAGAGTACGATGGTAATTTGCTTATTTCTTGAATTAGGTTTAAAAACATGATATTAGAGGGTGAAAACTCGAAACAACCACCAAACGGCCACATGGGTGGTACCAACACCTCCCACGGGACCAATATAACTCGTAGGAACTGACCCCGCAGCCGCGGTCTCCCGGTTTGAGAGTAATATGGTAATTTGCTTATTTCTAGACTTAGGGTTAAAAACATGACGTTAGCGGGTGAAAACTCGAATTAGCCCCCGAACGGCCCCGTAGGTGGCACCAACACCTCCCACGAGACCAATGTAACTCGTAGGAACTGACCCCACAGCCGCGGGTGTCCCGGTTTGAGAGTACGTCGGTAATTTTCTTATTTCTAGACATAGGCTTAAAAACTTGGCGTTAGAGGGTGAAAACTCGAAACAGCCCCCGAACGGCCCCGTGGGTGGCACAAACACCTCCCACGGGACCAACGTAACTCGTAGGAACTGACCCGCAGCCGTGGGTCTCCCGATTTGAGAGAACGACGGTAATTTGCTTATTTCTAGACTTAGGTTTAAAAACATGACGTTAGAGGATGAAAACTCGAAACAACCCCCGAACGGCCCCGTGGGTGGCACCAACACCTCCCACGGGACCAACGTAACTCGTAGGAACTGACCCCGCTGCCGCGGTCTCCCGGTTTGAGAGTACGACGGTAATTTGCGTATTTCTACCCTTAAGGAAAAACAATGCGTTAGAGGGTGAAAACCCGAAAGAGCCCCCGAACGATCACGTGGGTGGCACCAACACCTCCCACGGGACCAACGTAACTCGTAGGAACTGACCCCGCAGCCGCGGGTCTCCTAGTTTGAGAATACGAGGGTAATTTGCGTATTTCTATACTTAAGCAAAACATGACGTTAGAGGGTGAAAACTCGAAACAGCCCCCGAACAGCCCTGTGGGTGGCACCAACACCTCCCACGGGACCAATGTAACTCGTAGGAACTGACCCCACAGCCGCGGGTGTCACGATTTGAGAGTACGTCGGAAATTTTCTTATTTCTAGACATAGGCTTAAAAACATGGCGTTAGAGGGTGAAACCTTGAAACAGCCCCCGAACGGCCCCGTGGGTGGCACCAACACCTCCCACGGGAGCAACATAACTCGTAGGAACTGACCCGCAGTCGCGGGTCTCCCGGTTTGAGAGAACGACGATAATTTGCTTATTTATAGAATTAGGTTTAACAACATGGCGTTAGAGGGTGAAAACTCGAAACAGCCCCCGAACGGCCCCGTGGGTGCCACCAACACCTCCCACGGGACCAACGTAACTCGTAGGAACTGACCCGCAGCCGCGGGTCTCCCAATTTGAGAGAAAGAGGGTAATTTGCTTATTTCTAGACTTAGGTTTAAAAACATGACGTTAGAGGATGAAAACTCAAAACAACACCCGAACGGCCCCGTGGGTGGCACCAACACCTCCCACGGGACCAACATAACTCGTAGGAACTGACCCCGTAGCCGCGGGTCTCCCGATTTGAGAGTAATACGGTAATTTGCTTATTTCTAGACTTAGGCTTAAGAACATGATGTTAGCGGGTGAAAACTCGAAACAGCCCCCGAACGGCCTCGTGGGTGGCACCAACACCTCCCACGGGACCAACGTAACTCGTAGGAACTAACCCCGCAGCCGCGGGTCTCCCGGTTTGAGAGTACGGGGGTAATTTGCTTATTTCTAGAGTTAGGTTTAAAAACATGACGTTAGAGGGTGAAACCTCGAAACAGCCCCCGAACGGCCCCGTGGGTGACACCAACACCTCCCACGGGACCAACGTAACTCGTAGGAACTGACCCCGCAGCCACGGGTCTCCCGATTTGAGAATTTGATGGAAATTTGTGTATTTTTATACTTAAGAAAAATATGGCGTTAGAGGGTGAAAACTCGAAACAGCCCCCGAACGGCCCAGTGGGTGGCACCAACACTTCCCACGGGACCAACGTAACTCGTAGGAAATAACCCCACAGCCGCGGGTCACCCGGTTTGAGAGTACGATGGTAATTTGCTTATTTCTTGACTTAGGTTTAAAAACATGATATTAGAGGGTGAAAACTCGAAACAACCCCCAAACGGCCACATGGGTGGCACCAACACCTCCCACGGGACCAATGTAACTCGTAGGAACTGACCCCGCAGCCGCGGTCTCCCGGTTTGAGAGTAATATGGTAATTTGCTTATTTCTAGACTTAGGCTTAAAAACATGACGTTAGCGGGTGAAAACTCGAATTAGCCCCCGAACGGCCCCGTAGGTGGCACCAACACCTCCCACGGGACCAATGTAACTCGTACGAACTAACCCCACAGCCGCGGGAGTCCCGGTTTAAGAGTACGTCGGTAATTTTCTTATTTCTAGAAATAGGCTTAAAAACATGGCGTTAGAGGGTGAAAACTCGAAATAGCCCCCGAACGGCCCCGTGGGCGGCACAAACACCTCCCACGGGACCAACGTAACTCGTAGGAACTGACCCGCAGCCGTGGGTCTCCCGATTTGAGAGAACGACGGTAATTTGCTTATTTCTAGACTTAGGTTTAAAAACATGACGTTAGAGGATGAAAACTCGAAACAACCTCCGAACGGCCCCGTGGGTGGCACCAACACGTCCCACGGGACCAACATAACTCGTAGGAACTGACCCCGCAGCTGTGGGTCTCCCGGTTTGAGAGTAATATAGTAATTTGCTTATTTGTAGACTTAGTCTTAAGAACATGACGTTAGCGGGTGAAAACTCGAAACAGCCCCCGAACGGCCTTGTGGGTGGCACCAACACCTCCCACGGGACCAACGTAACTCGTAGGAACTAACCCCGCAGCCGCGGGTCTCCCGGTTTGAGAGTACGGTGGTAATTTGCTTATTTCTAGACTTAGGCTTAAAAACATGACGTTAGAGGGTGAAACCTCGAAACAACCCCCGAACGGCCCCGTGGGTGTCACCAACTCCTCCCACGGGACCAACGTAACTCGTAGTAACTGACCCCGCAGTCGTGGGTCTCCCGGTTTGAGAGTACGATGGTAATTTGCGTATTTCTACCCTTAAGCAAAAACATGGCGTTAGAGGGTGAAAACCCGAAACAGCCCCCGAACGATCCCGTGGGTGGCACCAACATCTCCCACGGGACCAATGTAACTCGTAGGAACTGACCCCGTAGTCTCGGGTCTCCCGATTTGAGAGTACGACGGTAATTTGCATATTTCTACACATAAGCAAAACATGGCGTTAGAGGTTGAAAACTCGAAACAGCCCCCGAACGGCCCCGTGGGTGGCACCAACACCTCCCACGGGACCAACGTAACTCACAAGAACAAAGCTCGCAGCCGCGGGTCTCCCGGTTTCAGAGTAATACAGTAATTTTCATATTTCAAGACTTAGGCTTACAAACATGACATTAGACGGTGAAAACTCGAAACAGCTCCCGAACGACCCTGTGGGTGACACCAACACCTCCCACGGGACCAACGTAACTCGTAGGAACTGACCCCGCAGCCGCGGGTCTCCTAGTTTGAGAATACGAGGGTAATTTGCGTATTTCTATACTTAAGCAAAACATGACGTTAGAGGGTGAAAACTCGAAACAGCCCCCGAACAGCCCTGTGGGTGGCACCAACACCTCCCACGGGACCAATGTAACTCGTAGGAACTGACCCCACTGCCGCGGGTGTCCCGGTTTGAGAGTACGTCGGTAATTTTCTTATTTCTAGACATAGGCTTAAAAAGATGGCGTTAGAGGGTGAAAACTCGAAACAGCCCCCGAACGGCCCCGTGGGCGGCACAAACACCTCCCACGGGACCAACGTAACTCGTAGGAACTGACCCGCAGCCGTGGGTCTCCCGATTTGAGAGAACGACGGTAATTTGCTTATTTCTAGACATAGGTTTAAAAACATGACGTTAGAGGATGAAAACTCGAAACAACCCCCGAACGGCCCCGTGGGTGGCACCAACACCTCCCACGGGACCAACATAACTCGTAGGAACTGACCCCGCAGCCGCGGGTCTCCCGGTTTGAGAGTAATACGGTAATTTACATATTTCTAGACTTAGGCTTAAGAACATGATGTTAGCGGATGAAAACTCGAAACAGCCCCCGAACGGCCTCGTGGGTGGCACCAACACTTCCCACGGGACCAACGTAACTCGTAGGAACTGACCCCGCAGCCGCGGGTCTCCCGGTTTGAGAGTACGGGGGTAATTTGCTTATTTCTAGACTTAGGCTTAAAAACATGACGTTAGAGGGTGAAACCTCGAAACAGCCCTCGAACGGCCCCGTGGGTGTCACCAACACCTCCCACGGGACCAACGTAACTCGTAGGAACTGACCCCACAGTCGCGGGTCTCCCGGTTTGAGAGTACGACGGTAATTTGCGTATTTCTACCCTTAAGCAAAAACATGGCGTTAGAGGGTGAAAACCCGAAACAGTCCCCGAACGATCCCGTGGGTGGTACCAGCATCTCCCACGGGACCAATGTAACTCGTAGGAACTGACCCCGCAGTCTCGGGTCTCCCGATTTGAGAGTACGACGGCAATTTGCGTATTTCTACACATAAGCAAAACATGGCGTTAGAGGGTGAAAACTCGAAACAGCCCCCGAATGGCCCCGTGGGTGGCACCAACACCTCCCACAGGACCAACGTAACTCGCAAGAACTAAGCTCGCAGCCGCGGGTCTCCCGGTTTGAGAGTAATACAGTAATTTGCATATTTCAAGACTTAGGCTTAAAAACATGACGTTAGACGGTGAAAACTCGAAACAGCTCCCGAACGACCCTGTGGGTGACACCAACACCTCCCACGGGACCAACGTAACTCGTAGGAACTGACCCCGCAGCCGCGGGTCTCCTAGTTTGAGAATACGAGGGTAATTTGCGTATTTCTATACTTAAGCAAAACATGACGTTAGAGGGTGAAAACTCGAAACAGCCCCCGAACAGCCCTGTGGGTGGCACCAACACCTCCCACGGGACCAATGTAACTCGTAGGAACTGACCCCCTGCCGCGGGTGTCCCGGTTTGAGAGTACGTCGGTAATTTTCTTATTTCTAGACATAGGCTTAAAAACATGGCGTTAGAGGGTGAAACCTTGAAACAGCCCCCGAATGGCCCCGTGGGTGGCACCAACACCTCCCACGGGACCAACGTAACTCGTTGGAACTGACCCGCAGCCGCAGGTCTCCCAATTTGAGAGAAAGACGGTAATTTGCTTATTACTAGACTTAGGTTTAAAAACATGACGTTAGAGGATGAAAACTCAAAACAACACCCGAACGGCCCCGTGAGTGGCACCAACACCTCCCACGGGACCAACATAACTCGTAGGAACTGACCCCGCAGCCGCGGGTCTGCCGATTTGAGAGTAATACGGTAATTTTTTATTTCTAGACTTAGGCTTAAGAACATGATGTTAGCGGGTGAAAACTCGAAACAGCCCCCGAACGGCCTCGTGGGTGGCACCAACACCTCCCACGGGACCAACGTAACTCGTAGGAACTAACCCCGCAGCCGCGGGTCTCCCGGTTTGAGAGTAATACGGTAATTTGCTTATTTCTAGACTTAGGCTAAAGAACATGATGTTAGCGGGTGAAAACTCGAAACAGCCCCCGAACGGCCTCGTGGGTGGCACCAACACCTCCCACGGGACCAACGTAACTCGTAGGAACTAACCCCGCAGCCGCGGGTCTCCCGGTTTGAGAGTACGGGGGTAATTTGCTTATTTCTAGACTTAGGTTTAAAAACATGACGTTAGAGGGTGAAACCTCGAAACAACCCCCGAACGGCCCCGTGGGTGACACCAACACCTCCCACGGGACCAACGTAACTCGTAGGAACTGACCCCGCAGCCACGGGTCTCCCGATTTGAGAATTTGATGGAAATTTTTGTATTTTTATACTTAAGAAAAATGTGGCGTTAGAGGGTGAAAACTCGAAACAGCCCCCGAACGGCCCCGTGGGTGGCACCAACACCTCCCACAGGACCAACGTAACTCGTAGGAAATAACCCCACAGCCGCGGGTCACCCGGTTTGAGAGTACGATGGTAATTTGCTTATTTCTTGACTTAGGTTTAAAAACATGATATTAGAGGGTGAAAACTCGAAACAACCCCAAACGGCCACATGGGTGGCACCAACACCTCCCACGGGACCAATATAACTCGTAGGAACTGACCCCGCAGCCGCGGTCTCCCGGTTTGAGAGTAATATGGTAATTTGCTTATTTCTAGACTTAGGCTTAAAAACATGACGTTAGCGGATGAAAACTTGAATTAGCCCCCGAACGGCCCCGTAGGTGGCACCAACACCTCCCACGGGACCAATGTAACTCGTTGGAACTGACCCCACAGCCGCGGGTGTCCCGGTTTGAGAGTACGTCGGTAATTTTCTTATTTCTAGACATAGGCTTAAAAACATGGCGTTAGAGGGTGAAAACTCGAAACAACCCCCGAACGGCCCCGTGGGCGGCACAAACACCTCCCACGGGACCAACGTAACTCGTAGGAACTGACCCGCAGCCGTGGGTCTCCCGATTTTAGAGAACGATGGTAATTTGCTTATTTCTAGACTTAGGCTTAAAAACATGACGTTAGTGGATGAAAACTCGAAACAACCCCCGAACGGCCCCGTGGGTGGCACCAACACCTCCCACGGGACCAACATAACTCGTAGGAACTGACCCCGCAGCTGCGGGTCTCCCGATTTGAGAGTAATATAGTAATTTGCTTATTTCTAAACTTAGTCTTAAGAACATGACGTTAGCGGGTGAAAACTCGAAACAGCCCCCGAACGGCCTCGTGGTTGGCACCAACACCTCCCACGGGACCAACGTAACTCGTAGGAACTAACCCCGCAGCCGTGGGTCTCTCGGTTTGAGAGTACGTCGGTAATTTTCTTATTTCTAGACATAGGCTTAAAAACATGGAGTTAGAGGGGGAAAACTCGAAACAGCCCCTGAACGGCCCCGTGGGCGGCACAAACACCTCCCACGGGACCAACGCAATTCGTAGGAACTGACCCGCAGCCGTGGGTCTCCCGATTTTAGAGAACGATGGTAATTTGCTTATTTCTAGACTTAGGTTTAAAAACATGACGTTAGAGGATGAAAACTCGAAACAACCCCCGAACGGCCCCGTGGGTGGCACCAACACCTCCCACGGGACCAACATAACTCGTAGGAACTCACCCCGCAGCTGCGGGTCTCCCGGTTTGAGAGTAATATAGTAATTTGCTTATTTCTAAACTTAGTCTTAAGAACATGACGTTAGCGGGTGAAAACTCGAAACAGCCCCCGAACGGCCTCGTGGTTGGCACCAACACCTCCCACGGGACCAACGTAACTCGTAGGAACTAACCCCGCAGCCGTGGGTCTCTCGATTTGAGAGTACGGGGGTAATTTGCTTATTTATAGACTTAGGCTTAAAAACATGACGTTAGAGGGTGAAACCTCGAAACAACCCCCGAACGATCCCGTGGGTGGCACCAACATCTCCCACGGGACCAATGTAACTCGTAGGAACTGACCCCGTAGTCTCGGGTTTCCCGATTTGAGAGTACGACGGTAATTTGCGTATTTCTACACATAAGCAAAACATGGCGTTAGAGGTTGAAAACTCGAAACAGCCACCGAACGGTCCCGTGGGTGGCACCAACACCTCCCACGGGACCAACGTAACTCGCAAGAACTAAGTTCGCAGCCGCGGGTCTCCCGGTTTGAGAGTAATACAGTAATTTGCATATTTCAAGACTTAGGCTTAAAAACATGACGTTAGACGGTGAAAACTCGAAACAGCTCCCGAACGACCATGTGGGTGACACCAACACCTCCCACGGGACCAACGTAACTCGTAGGAACTGACCCCGCAGCCGCGGGTCTCCTAGTTTGAGAATACGAGAGTAATTTGTGTATTTCTATACATAAGCAAAACATGACGTTAGACGGTGAAAACTCGAAACAGCCCCCGAACAGCCCTGTGGGTGGCACCAACACCTCCCACGGGACCAATGTAACTCGTAGGAACTGACCCCACAGCCGCGGCTGTCCCGGTTTGAGAGTACGTCGGTAATTTTCTTATTTCTAGACTTAGGCTTAAAACCAAGGCGTTAGAGGGTGAAACCTTGAAACAGCCCCCGAACGGCCCCGTGGGTGGCACCAACACCTCCCACGGGACCAACAAAACTCGTAGGAACTGACCCGCAGTCGCGGGTCTCCCGGTTTGAGAGAACGACGGTAATTTGCTTATTTCTAGACTTAGGTTTAACAACATGGCGTTAGAGGGTGAAAACTCGAAACAGGCCTCAAACGGCCCCGTGGGTGGCACCAACACCTCCCACGGGACTAACGAAACTCGTACGAACTGACCCGCAGCCGCGGGTCTCCCGGTTTGAGAGAACGACGGTAATTTGCTTATTTCTAGACTTAGGTTTAAAAACATGACGTTATAGGATGAAAACTCGAAACAACGCCCGAACGGCCCCGTGGGTGGCACCAACACCTCCCACGGGACCAACATAACTCGTAGGAACTGACCCCGCAGCCGCGGGTCTCCCGGTTTGAGAGTAATACGGTAATTTGCATATTTCTAGACTTAGGCTTAAGAACATGATGTTAGCGGATGAAAACTCGAAACAGCCCCCGAACGGCTTCGTGGGTGGCACCAACACCACCCACGGGACCAACGTAACTCGTAGGAACTAACCCCGCAGCCGCGGGTCTCCCGGTTTGAGAGTACGGGGGTAATTTGCTTATTTCTAGACTTAGGATTAAAAACATGACGTTAGAGGGTGAAACCTCGAAACAGCCCCCGAACGTCCCCGTGGGTGTCACCAACACCTCCCACGGGACCAACGTAACTCGTAGGAACTGACCCCGCAGTCGCGGGTCTCCCGGTTTGAGAGTACGACGGTAATTTGCGTATTTCGACCATTAAGCAAAAACATGGCGTTGGACGGTGAAAACACGAAACAGCCCCCGAACGATCCTGTGGGTGGCAACAACATCTCCCGCGGGACCAATGTAACTCGTAGGAACTGACCCCGCAGTCTCGGGTCTCCCGATTTGAGAGTACGACGGTAATTTGTGTATTTCTACACTTAAGTAAAACATGGCGTTAGAGGCTGAAAACTCAAAACAGCCCCCGAACGGCACCGTGGGTGGCACCAACACCTCCCACGGGACCAACGTAACTCGTAAGAACTAAGCTCGCAGCCGCGGGTCTCCCGGTTTGATAGTAATACAGTAATTTGCATATTTCAAGACTTAGGCTTAAAAACTTGACGTTAGACGGTGAAAACTCGAAATAGCTCCCGAACGACACTGTGGGTGACACCAACACCTCCTACGGGACCAACGTAACTCGCAGGAACTGACACCGCATCCGTGGGTCTCCCAGTTTGAGAATACGACAGTAATTTGCCTATTTCTATACTTAAGCAAAACATGACGTTAGAGGGTGAAAACTCGAAATTGACCCCGAACAGCCCCGTGGGTGGCACCAACACCTCCCGCGGGACCATCGTAACTTGTAGGAACCGACCTCCCAGTCGCGGGTCTCCCGTTTTGAGAATACGATGGTAATTTAAGTATTTCTAGACTTGGGCTTGAAAACATGACGTTAGAGGGTGAAAACTCGAAACAGCCCCCGAACGGCCCCGTGGGTGCCACCAAAACCTCCCACGGGACCAACGTAAATCGTAGGAACTCACCCCGCAGCCGCGGGGTCCCGATTTGAGGTTAATACGGTAATTTGCATATTTCAAGACTTAGGCTTAAAAACATGACGTTAGAGGGTGAAAACTCGGAACAGCCCCCGAACGGCCTCGTGGGTGGCACCAACACCTCCCACGGGACCAACGTAGCTCGTAGGAACTGACCCCGCAGCTGCGGGTCTCCCGGTTTGAGAGTATGGGGGTAATTTGCTTATTTCTAGACTTAGGCTTAAAAACATAACGTTAGAGGGTGAAACCTCGAAACAGCCCCCGAACGGCCCCGTGGGTGTCACCAACACCTCCCACGGGACCAACGTAACTCGTCGGAACTGACCCCGCAGTCGCGGGTCTCACAGTTTAAGAGTACGACGGTAATTTGCGTATTTCTACCCTTAAGTAAAAACATGGCGTTAGAGGGTGAAAACCCAAAACAGCCCCCGAACGATCCCGCGGGTGGCCCCAACATCTCCCACGGGACCAATGTAACTCGTAGGAACTGACCCCGCAGTCTCGGGTCTCCCGATTTGAGAGTACGAAGGTAATTTGCGTATTTCTACACTTAAGCAAAACATGGCGTTAGAGGGTGAAAACTCAAAACAGCCCCCGAACGGCCCCGTGGGTGGAACCAACACCTCCCACGGGACCAACGTAACTCGCAAGAACTAAGCTCGCAGCCGCGGGTCTCCCGGTTTGAGAGTAATACAGTAATTTGCATATTTCAAGACATAGGCTTAAAAATATGACGTTAGACGGTGAAAACTCGAAACAGCTCCCGAACGACCCTATGGGTGACACCAACACCTCCTACGGGACCAACGTAACTCGTAGGAACTGACCCCGCAGCCGCGGGTCTCCCAGTTTGAGAATACGACAGTAATTTGTGTATTTCTATACTTAAGAAAAACATGACGTTAGAGGCTGAAAACTCGAAACAGCCCCCGAACAGCCCTGTGGGTGGCACCAACACCTCCCACGGGACCAATGTAATTCGCAGGAACTGACCCCACAGCCGCGGGAGTCCCGGTTTGAGAGTACGTCGATAATTTTCTTATTTCTAGACTTAGGCTTAAAAACATGGCATTAGAGGGTGAAAACTCGAAACAGCCCCCGAACAGCCCCGTGGGTGGCACCAACACCTCCCACGGGACCAACGTACTCGTAGGAACTGACCCGCAGCCGCGGGTCTCCCGGTTTGAGAGAACGATGGTAATTTGCTTATTTCTAGACTTAGGTTTCAAAACCTGGCGTTAGAGGGTGAAAACTCGAAACAGCCCCCGAACGGCCCCGTGGGTGGCACCAACACCTCCCACGGGACCAACGTAACTCGTAGGAGCTGACCCGCAGCCGCGGGTCTCCTGGTTTGAGAGAACGTCGGTAATTTGCTTATTTCTAGACTTAGGTTAAAAAACACGATGTTAGACGATGAAAACTCGAAACAACCCCCGAACGGCCCCTTGGGTGGCACCAACACCTCCCACGGGACCAACATAACTCGTAGGAACTGACCCCGCAGCCGCGGGTCTCCCGGTTTGAGAGTAATACGGCAATTTGTTTATTTCTAGACTTAGGCTTAAGAACATGACGTTAGTGGGTGAAAACTCGAAATAGCCCCCGAACGGCCTCGTGGGTGGCACCACACCTCCCACGGGACCAACGTAACTCGTAGGAACTAACCCCGCAGCCGCGGGTCTCCCGGTTTGAGAGTACGGGGGTAATTTGCTTATTTCTAGACTTAGGCTTAAAAACATGACGTTAGAGGGTGAAACCTCGAAACAGCCCCCGAACGTCCCCGTGGGTGTCACCAACACCTCCCACGGGACCAACGTAACTCGTAGGAACTGACCCCGCAGTCGCGAGTCTCCCGATTTGAGAGTACGACGGTAATTTTCGTATTTCTACCCTTAAGCAAAAACATGGCGTTAGAGGGTGAAAACCTGAAACAGCCCCCGAACGATCCCGTGGGTGGCACCAACATCTCCCACGGGACCAATATAACTCGTAGGAACTGACCCCGCAGTCTCGGGTCTCCCGGTTTGAGAGTACGACGGTAATTTGCATATTTCTACACTTAAGCAAAACATGGCGTTTGAGGGTGAAAACTCGAAACAGCCCCCGAACGGCACCGTGGGTGGCACCAACACGTCCCACGGGACCAACGTAACTCGTAAGAACTAAGCTCGCAGCCGCGGGTCTCCTGGTTTGATAGTAATACAGTAATTTGCATATTTCAAGACTTAGGCTTAAAAACTTGACGTTAGACGGTGAAAACTCGAAATAGCTCCCGATAGACACTGTGGGTGACACCAACACCTCCCACGGGACCAACGTAACTCGTAGGAACTGACCCCGCAGCCGCGGGTCTCCCAGTTTGAGAATACGACAGTAATATGCATATTTCGATACTTAAGCAAAACGTGACGTTAGAGGGTGAAAACTCGAAACAGCCCCCGAACAGCCCCGTGGGTGGCACCAACACCTCCCGCGGGACCATCGTAACTCGTAGGAAATAACCCCACAGCCGCGGGTCACCCGGTTTGAGAGTACGATGGTAATTTGCTTATTTCTTGACTTAGGTTTAAAAACATGATATTAGAGGGTGAAAACTCGAAACAAACCCCCGAACGGCCACATGGGTGGCACCAACACCTCCCACGGGACCAATATAACTCGTAGGAACTGACCCCGCAGCCGTGGTCTCCCGGTTTGAGAGTAATATGGTAATTTTCTTATTTCTAGACTTAGGCTTAAAAACATGACGTTAGCGGGTGAAAACTCGAATTAGCCCCTGAACGGCCCCGTAGGTGGCACCAACACCTCCCACGGGACCAATGTAACTCGTAGGAACTGACCCCACAGCCGCGGGTGTCCCGATTTGAGAGTACGTCGGTAATTTTCTTATTTCTAGACTTAGGCTTAAAAACATGGCGTTAGAGGGTGAAAACTCGATACAGCCCCCGAACGGCCCCGTGGGCGGCACAAAAACCTCCCACGGGACCAACGTAACTCGTAGGAACTGACCCGCAGCCGTTGGTCTCCCAATTTGAGAGAACGACGGTAATTTGCTTATTTCTAGACTTAGGTTTAAAAACATGACGTTAGAGGATGAAAACTCGAAACAACCTCCGAACGGCCCCGTGGGTGGCACCAACACCTCCCACAGGACCAACGTAACTCGTAGGAACTGACCCCGCAGCTGCGGGTCTCCCGGTTTGAGAGTAATATAGTAATTTGCTTATTTCTAGACTTAGTCTTAAGAACATGACGTTAGCGGGTGAAAACTCGAAACAGCTCCCGAACGACCTCGTGGGTGGCACCAACACCTCCCACGGGACCAACGTAACTCGTAGGAACTAACCCCGCAGCCGCGGGTCTCCCGGTTTGAGAGTACGGGGGTAATTTGCTTATTTCTAGACTTAGGCTTAAAAACATGACTTTAGAGGGTGAAACCTCGAAACAGCCCCCGAACGGCCCCGTGGGTGTCACCAACACCTCCCACGGGACCAAAGCAACTCGTAGGAACTGACCCCGCAGTCGCGGGTCTCCCGGTTTGAGAGTACGACGGTAATTTGCGTATTTCTACCCTTAAGGAAAAACAATGCGTTAGAGGGTGAAAACCCGAAACAGCCCCCGAACGATCCCGTGGGTGGCACCAACATCTCCCACGAGATCAACGTAACTCGTAGGAACTAACCCCGCAGCCGCGGGTCTCCTAGTTTGAGAATACGAGAGTAATTTGCGTATTTCTATACTTAAGCAAAACATGACGTTAGAGGTTGAAAACTCGAAACAGCCCCCGAACAGCCCTGTGGGTGGCACCAACACCTCCCACGGGACCAATGTAACTCGTAGGAACTGACCCCACAGCCGCGGGTGTCCCGGTTTGAGAGTACGTCGGTAATTTTCTTATTTCTAGACTTAGGCTTAAAACCATGGCGTTAGAGGGTGAAACCTTGAAACAGCCCCCGAACGGCCCCGTGGGTGGCACCAACACCTCCCACGGGACCAACAAAACTCGTAGGAACTGACCCGCAGTCGCGGGTCTCCCGGTTTGAGAGAACGACGATAATTTTCTTATTTCTAGACTTAGGTTTAACAACATGGAGTTAGAGGGTGAAAACTCCAAACAGCCCCCGAACGGCCCCGTGGGTGGCACCAACACCTCCCACGGGACCAACGTAACTCGTAGGAACTGACCCGCAGCCGCGGGTCCCCCGGTTTGAGAGAACGACGGTAATTTGCTTATTTCTAGACTTAGGTTTAAAAACATGACGTTAGAGGATGAAAACTCGAAACAACGCCCGAACGGCCCCGTGGGTGGCACCAACACCTCCCACGGGACCAACATAACTCGTAGGAACTGACCCCACAGCCGCGGGACTCCCGGTTTGAGAGTAATACGGTAATTTGCATATTTCTAGACTTAGGCTTAAGAACATGATGTTAGCGGGTGAAAACTCGAAACAACCCCCGAACGGCCTCGTGGGTGGCACCAACACCACCCACGGGACTAACGTAACTCGTAGGATCTAACCCCGCAGCCGCGGGTCTCCCGGTTTGAGAGTACGGGGGTAATTTGCTTATTTCTAGACTTAGGATTAAAAACATGACGTTAGAGGGTGAAACCTCGAAACAGCCCCCGAACGTCCCCGTGGGTGTCACCAACACCTCCCACGGGACCAACGTAACTCGTAGGAACTGACCCCGCAGTCGCGGGTCTCCCGGTTTGAGAGTACGACGGTAATTTGCGTATTTCGACCCTTAAGCAAAAACATGGCGTTAGAGGGTGAAAACACGAAACAGCCCCCGAACGATCCCGTGGGTGGCAACAACATCTCCCACGGGACCAATGTAACTCGTAGGAACTGACCCCGCAGTCTCGGGTCTCCCGGTTTGAGAGTACGACGGTAATTTGCGTATTTCTACACTTAAGCAAAACATGGCGTTAGAGGCTGAAAACTCAAAACAGCCCCCGAACGGCACCGTGGGTGGCACCAACACGTCCCACGGGACCAACGTAACTCGTAAGAACTAAGCTCGCAGCCGCGGGTCTCCCGGTTTGATAGTAATACAGTAATTTGCATATTTCAAGACTTAGGCTTAAAAACTTGACGTTAGACTGTGAAAACTCGAAATAGCTCCCGAACGACACTGTGGGTGACACCAACACCTCCTACGGGACCAACGTAACGCGCAGGAACTGACACCGCATCCGTGGGTCTCCCAGTTTGAGAATACGACAGTAATTTGGCTATTTCTATACTTAAGCAAAACATGACGTTAGAGGGTGAAAACTCGAAACAGACCCCGAACAGCCCCGTGGGTGGCACCAACACCTCCCGCGGGACCATCGTAACTTGTAGGAACCGACCTCGCAGTCGCGGTTCTCCCGTTTTGAGAATACGATGGTAATTTAAGTATTTCTAGACTTGGGCTTGAAAACATGACGTTAGAGGGTGAAAACTCGAAACAGCCCCCGAACGGCCCCGTGGGTGGCACCAACACCTCCCACGGGACCAACGTAAATCGTAAGAACTCACCCCGCAGCTGCGGGGTCCCGATTTGAGGTTAATACGATAATTTGCGTATTTCAAGACTTAGGCTTAAAAACATGACGTTAGAGGGTGAAAACTCAAAACAGCCCCCGAACGGCCTCGTGGGTGGCACCAACACCTCCCACGGGACCAACGTAACTCGTAGGAACTGACCCCGCAGCTGCGGGTCTCCCGGTTTGAGAGTATGGGGGTAATTTGCTTATTTCTAGACTTAGGCTTAACAACATAACGTTAGAGGGTGAAACCTCGAAACAGCCCCCGAACGGCCCCGTGGGTGTCACCAACACCTCCCACGGGACCAACGTAACTCGTAGGAACTGACCCCGCAGTCGCGGGTCTCCCAGTTTGAGAGTACGACGGTAATTTGCGTATTTATACCCTTAAGTAAAAACATGGCGTTAGAGGGTGAAAACCCAAAACAGCCCACGAACGATCCCGCCGGTGGCACCAACATCTCCCACGGGACCAATGTAACTCGTAGGAACTGACCCCGCAGTCTCGGGTCTCCCGATTTGAGAGTACGAAGGTAATTTGCGTATTTCTACACTTAATCAAAACATGGCGTTAGAGGGTGAAAACTCGAAACAGCCCCCGAACGGCCCCGTGGGTGGAACCAACACCTCCCACGGGACCAACGTAACTCGCAAGAACTAAGCTCGCAGGCGCGGGTCTCCCGGTTTGAGAGTAATACAGTAATTTGCATATTTCAAGACATAGGCTTAAAAATATGACGTTAGACGGTGAAAACTCGAAACCGCTCCCGAACGACCCTGTGGGTGACACCAACACCTCCCACGGGACCAACGTAACTCGTAGGAACTGACCCCACAGCCGCGAGTCTCCCAGTTTGAGAATACGACAGTAATTTGTGTATTTCTATACTTAAGAAAAACATGATGTTAGAGGCTGAAAACTCGAAACAGCCCCCGAACAGCCCTGTGGGTGGCACCAACACCTCCCACGGGACCAATGTAACTCGTAGGAACTGACCCCACAGCCGCGGGTGTCCCGGTTTGAGAGTACGTCGATAATTTTCTTATTTCTAGACTTAGGCTTAAAAACATGGCGTTAGAGGGTTAAAACTCAAAACAGCCCCCGAACAACCCCGTGGGTGGCACTAACACCTCCCACGGGACCAACGTAACTCGTAGGAACTGACCCGCAGCCGCGGGTCTCCCGGTTTGAGAGAACGGCGGTAATTTGCTTATTTCTAGACTTAGGTTTAAAAACATGGCGTTAGAGGGTGAAAACTCGAAACAGCCCCCGAACGGCCCCGTGGGTGGCACCAACACCTCCCAACGGGACCAACGTAACTCGTAGGAGCTGACCCGCAGCCGCGGGTCTCCCGGTTTGAGGGAACGACGATAATTTGCTTATTTCTAGACTTAGGTTTAAAAACATGATGTTAGAGGATGAAAACTCGAAACGACCCCGAACAGCCCCGTGGGTGGCACCAACACCTCCCACGGGACCAACATAACTCGTAGGAACTGACCCCGCAGCCGCGGGTCTCCCGGTTTGAGAGAAATACGGAAATTTGCTTATTTCTAGACTTAGGCTTAAGAACATGACGTTAGCGGGTGAAAACTCGAAACAGCCCCCGAACGGCCTCGTGGGTGGCACCAACACCTCCCACGGGACCAACGTAACTCGTAGGAACTAACCCCGCAGCCGCGGGTCTCCCGGTTTGAGAGTACGGGGGTAATTTGCTTATTTCTAGACTTAGGCTTAAAAACATGACGTTAGAGGGTGAAACCTCAAAACAGCCCCCGAACGTCCCCGTGGGTGTCACCAACACCTCCCACGGGACCAACATAACTCGTAGGAACTGACCCCGCAGCCGCGGGTCTCCCGGTTTGAGAGTACGACTGTAATTTGCGTATTTCTACAATTAAGCAAAACATGGCGTTTGAGGGTGAAAACTCGAAACAGCCCCCGAACGGCCCCGTGGGTGGCACCAACACCTCCCACGGGACCAATGTAACTCGTAAGAACTAAGCTCGTAGCCGCGGGTCTCCCGGTTTGAGAGTAATATAGTAATTTGCATATTTCAAGACTTTGACTTAAAAACATGACGTTAGACGGTGAAAACTCGAAATAGCTCCCGATCGACACTGTGGGTGACACCAACACCTCCCACGGGACCAACGTAACTCGTAGGAACTGACCCCGCAGCCGCGGGTCTCCCAGTTTGAGAATATGACAGTAATTTGCATATTTTTATACTTAAGCAAAACATGACGTTAGAGGGTGAAAACTCGAAACAGCCCCCGAACGGCCCCGTGGGTGGCACCAACACCTCCCACGGGACCAACGTAAATCGTAGGAACTCACCCCGCAGCCGCGGGTCTCCCGATTTGAGGTTAATACGGTAATTTGCATATTTCAAGACTTAGGCTTAAAAACATGACGTTAGAGGGTGAAAACTCGAACAGCCCCCGAACGGCCCCGTGGGTGGCACCAACACCTCCCACGGGACCAACGTAACTCGTAGGAACTGACCCCGTAGCCGCGGGTCTCTCCCTTTGAGAGTACGACGATAATTTGTATATTTCTAGACTTAGGCTTAAAAACATGGCGTTAGAGGGTGAAAACTCGAAACAACCCCCGAACAAACCCGTGGGTGGCACCAACATCTCCCACGGGACCAATGTAACTCGTAGAAACTGACCGCGCAGCCGCGGGAGTTCCGATTTGAGAATACGACGGTAATTTGCATATTTCTAGACTTGGGCTTAAAAACATGACGTTAGTGGGTGAAAAATCGAAAAAACCCACAAACTGCCCCGTGGGTGGCACCAACACCTCCCACGGGACCAATGTAACTCGTAGGAACTGACCGCACAGCCGCGGGACTCCCGGTATGAGAGTACGACGTTAATTTGCATATTTTTAGACTTAGGCTTAAAAACAAAGCGTTAGAGGGTGAAAACTCAAAACAACCCCCGAACGGCCCCGTGAGTGGCACCAACACCTCCCACGGGACCAACGTAACTCATAGGAACTGACCCCGCAGCCGCGGGTCTCCCGATTTGAGAGTACGATGGTAATTTGCTTATTTCAAGACTTGGGCTTAAAAACATGACGTTAGAGGGTGAAAGCTCAAACAACCCCCGAACGGCCCCGTCGGTGGCACCAACACCTCCCATGGGACCAACGTAACTCGTAGGAACTGACCCCACAGTTGCGGGTCTCCCGGTTTTAGAATTCGACGGTAATTTGCGTATTGCTATACTTAAGCAAAACATGGCGTTAGAGGTTGTAAACTCGAAACAGCCACCGAACGGCCCCGTGGGTGGCACCAACACCTCCCACGGGACCAACGTAACTCGTAGGAACTAACCCCACGGCCGCGGGTCTCCCGCTTTGAGAGTACGACGGTAATTTGCTTTTTTCTAGACTTAGGATTAAAAACATGACGTTAGAGGGTGAAAACACAAAACAACCCCCGAACGGCCCCGTGGGTGGCACCAACACCTCCCACGGGACCAACATAACTCGTAGGAACTGACCCCGCAGTCGCGGGTGTCCCGATTTGAGAATACGACGGTAATTTGCGTATTTCTAGAGTTAGGCTAAAAAACATGACGTTAGAGGGTGAAAACTCGAAACAGCCCTCGAACGGCCCCGTGGGTGGCACCAACACCTCCCACGGGACCAACGTAACTCGTAGAAACTGACCCCCCAGCCGCGGGACTTCTGGTTTGAGAGTACGATGGTAATTTTCTTATTTCAAGACTTGGGCTTAAAAACATGACGTTAGAGGGTGAAAACTCAAAACAGCCCTCGAACGGCCCCGTCGGTGGCACCAACACCTCCCACGGGACCAACGTAACTCGTAGGATGTGACCCCGCAGTCGCGGGACTCCAGGTTTGAGAATATGTTGATAATTTGCATTTTTCTAGACTTAAGCTAAATATGACGTTAGATGGTGAAAACTCGAAACAACCCCCGAACGGCCCCGTGGGTGGCACCAAAACCTCCCACGGGACCAATGTAACTCGTAGGAACTGACCGCGCAGCCGCGGGTCTCCCGATTTGAGAGTACGACGGTAATTAACTTATTTCCAGACTTAGGATTAAAAACATGATGTTAGAGGGTGAAAACTCGAAACAGCCCCCGAACGGCCCTGTGGGTTACACCAACACCTACCACGGGACCAACGTAACTCGTAGGAAATGACCTCTCAGCCACGGGTATCCCGGTTTGAGAGTACTACGGTAATTACATTATTTCTAGACATAGGCTTAAAAACATGATGATAGAGGGTGAAAACTCGAAACAACCCCCGAACGGCCCCGTGGCTGGCACCAACACCTCCCACGGGACCAACGTAACTCGTAGGAACTGACCCCGCAGCCGCGGGACTCACGGTTTGAGAGTACGACGGTAATTTTCTTATTTCTAGAGTTAGGCTTAAAACATGACGTTAGAGGGTGAAAATGCGAAACAGCCCCCGAACGGCCCTGTGGGTGGCACCAAAACCTCCCATGGGACCAACGTAACTCGTAGGAACTGACCCCGCAGTCGGGGTTCTCCTGATTTGAGAGTAATACGGTAATTTGCTTATTTCTAGACTTAGGCTTAAAAACATGACGTTAGAGGGTGAAAACTCGAAACCGCCCCTGAACGGCCTCGTGGGTGGCGCCAACACCTCCCACGGGACCAACGTAACTCGTAGGAACTGACCCCGCAGTGGCGGGTCTCCCGGTCTGAGAGTACGACGGAAATTTGCTTATTTCTAGACTTAGGCTTAAAAACATGACGTTAGAGGGTGAAAACTCGAAACAGCCCCCCAACGGCCCCGTGGGTGGCACCAACATCTCCCACGGGACCAACGTAACTCGTAGGAACTGACCCGCAGCCACGGGTCTCCCGATTTGAGAGAAAGACGGTAATTTGCTTATTTCTAGACTTAGGTTTAAAAACATGACGTTAGAGGGTGAAAATGCAAAATAGCCCCCAAACGGCCACATGGGTGGCACCAACACCTCCCACGGGACCAATATAACTCGTAGGAACTGACCCCGCAGCCGCGGTCTCCCGGTTTGAGAGTAATATGGTAATTTGCTTATTTCTAGACTTAGGCTTAAAAACATGACGTTAGAGGGTGAAAACTCGAAACCGCCCCTGAACGGCCTCGTGGGTGGCGCCAACACCTCCCACGGGACCAACGTAACTCGTAGGAACTGACCCCGCAGTGGCGGGTCTCCCGGTCTGAGAGTACGACGGAAATTTGCTTATTTCTAGACTTAGGCTTAAAAACATGACGTTAGAGGGTGAAAAACCGAAACAGCCCCCCAACGGCCCCGTGGGTGGCACCAACATCTCCCATGGGACCAACGTAACTCGTAGGAACTGACCCGCAGCCACGGGTCTCCCGATTTCAGAGAAAGACGGTAATTTGCTTATTTCTAGACTTAGGTTTAAAAACATGACGTTAGAGGGTGAAAACATGAAACAGCCCCCGAACGGCTTCGTGGGTGGCACCAACACCTCCCACGGGACCAACGTAACTCGTAGGAACTGACCTCGTAGCCGCAGGTCTCCCGGTTTGAGAGTACGATAGTAATTTGCTTATTTCTAGACTTGGGCTCAAAAACATGACGTTAGAGGGTGAAAACTCGAAACCACCCCCGAGCGGCCCCGTGGGCGGCACCAAACCTCCCACGGGACCAACGTAACTCATAGGAAGTGACCCCGCAGCCGCGGGTCTCCCGGTTTGAGAGTAATACGGTAATTTGCTTTTTTGTAGACTTATTCTTAAAAACATGACGTTAGAGGGTGAAAACTCGAAATAGCCCCCAAACGGCCTCGTGGGTGGCCCTAACACCTCCCACGGGACCAACGTAACTCATAGGAACTGACCCTGTAGCCGCGGGTCTCCCGGTTTGAGAGTACAACTGTAATTTGCTTATTTCTTGACTTAGGCTTAAAAACATGACGTTAGAGGGTGAAAACTCAAAACAGCCCCCGAACGGCCTCGTGGGTGGCACCAACACCTCCCACGGGACCAACATAACTCGTAGGAACTGACCCTGCAGCCGCGGGTCTCCCGGTTTGAGAGTACGAGGGTAATTTTCTTATTTATAGACTTAGGCTTAAAAACATGGCATTAGAGGTTAAAAACTCGAAACAGCCCCCGAACGGCCCTGTGGGTGGCACCAACACCTCCCACGGGACCAACGTAACTCGTAGGAACTGACCCCGTAGTCACAGGTCTCCCGGTTTGAGAGTACGATGGTAATTTGCGTATTTCTACACTTAAGCAAAAACATGGCATTAGAGGGTGAAAACCCGAAACAGCCCCCGAACGATCCCGTGGGTGGCACCAACATCTCCCACGGGACCAATGTAACTCGTAGGAACTGATCGCGCAGCCGCGGGAGTTCCGGTTTGAGAATACGACGGTAATTTACATATTTCTAGACTTAGGCTTAAAAACATGGCGTTAGTGGGTGAAAACTTGAAACAACCCCCGAACGATCCCGTGGGTGGCGCCCACTTCTCCCACGGGACCAATGTAACTCGTAGGAACTGACCCCGCAACCGCGGGTCTCCCGATTTGAGAATACGACAGTAATTTGCGTATTTCTACACTTAATCAAAACATGGCATTAGAGGATGAAAACTCGAAACAGCCCCAGAACGACCTGGTGGGTGACACCAACACCTCCCATAGGACCAACGTAACTCATAGGAACTGACCCCGCAGTCGTGGGTCTGCCGGTTTGAGAATCCGACGGTAATTTGCGTATTTCTATACTTAAGCAAAACATGGCGTTAAAGGGTGCAAACTCGAAACATCCACCAAACGGCCCCGTGGGTGGCACCAACACCTCCCACGGGACCAACATAACTCGTAGGAACTAACCCCAGAGCCGGGGGTCTCCCGGTTTGAGAGTACGATGGTAATTTTCTCATTTCTGGACTTAGGCTTAAAAAAATGACGTTAGAGGGTGAAAACTCGAAACAGCCCCCGAACGGCCTCGTGGGTGGCACCAACACCTCCCTCGGGACCAACGTAACTTGTAGGAACCGACCCCGCACCCGTGGGTCTCCCGGTTTGAGAGTACGACGGTAATTTGCGTATTTCTAGGGTTAGGATAAAAAACATGACGTTAGAGGGTGAAAACTCAAAACAGCCCCCGAACGGCCACGTGGGTGGAACCAACACCTCCCACGGGACCAACGTAACTCGAAGAAACTGACCCCGCAGCCGCGGGTCTCTCGATTTGAGAGTATGATGGTAATTTGTATATTTCTAGACTTAGGCTTAAAAACATGACGTTAGAGGATGAAAAATCCGAAACAGCCCCCGAACGATCCTGTGGGTGGCACCAACATCTCCCACGAGACCAATATAACTCGTAGGAACTGGCCGCGCAGCCGGGGGAGTTCCGGTTTGGGAATATGATGGTAATTTGCATAATTCAAGACTTAGGCTTAAAAACATGGCGTTAGTGGGTGAAAACGCGAAACAACCCCCGAATGGCCCCGTCGGTGGCACCAACACCTCCCACGGGACCAACGTAACTCGTAGGAACTGACCTCGCAGTCCCGGGTCTCCCAGTTTGAGAGTACGACAGTAATTTGCATATTTTTACACTTAAGCAAAACATGGCGTTAGAGGGTGAAAACTCGAAACAACCCCCGAACGGCCCCGTGGGTGGTACCAACACCTCCCTCGAGACCAATGTAACTCGTAGGAACTGACCGCGCAACCGCGGGAGTTCCGATTTGAGAATACGACGGTAATTTACAAATTTCTAGACTTGGGCCTAAAAACATGGCGTTAGTGGGTGAAAAATCGAAAAAACCCACGAACTACCCCGTGGGTGGCACCAACACCTCTCACGGGACCAATGTAACTCGTAGGAACTGACCGCACAGCCGCGGGACTCCCGGTATGAGAGTACGACGGTAATTTGCATATTTTTAGACTTAGGCTTAAAATCATGGCGTTAGAGGGTGAAAACTCAAAACAACCCCCGAACGGCCCCGTGGGTGGCACCAACACCTCCCACGGGACCAACGTAACACATAGGAACTGACCCCACAGCCGCGGGTCTCCCGATTTTAGAGTACGATGGTAATTTGCTTATTTCAAGACTTGGGCTTAAAAACATGATGTTAGAGGGTGAAAGCTCAAAACAGCCCCCGAACGGCCCCGTCGGTGGCACCAACACCTCCCATGGGACCAACGTAACTCGTAGGAACTGACCCCACAGCCGCGGGTCTCCCGGTTTTAGAATTCGACGGTAATTTGCGTATTGCTATACTTAAGCAAAACATGGCGTTAAAGGGTGTAAACTCGAAACAGCCACCGAACGGCCCCGTGGGTGGCACCAACACCTCCCACGGGACCAACGTAACTCTTAGGAACTAACCCCACGGCCGCGGGTCTCCCGGTTTGAGAGTACGACGGTAATTTGCTTATTTCTAGACTTAGGATTAAAAACATGACGTTAGAGGGTGAAAACACAAAACAACCCCCGAACGGCCCCGTGGGTGGCACCAACACCTCCCACGGGACCAACATAACTTGTAGGAACCGACCCCGCAGCCGCGGGTATCCCGGTTTGATAATACGATGGTAATTTGCGTATTTCTAGAGTTAGGCTAAAAAACATGACGTTAGAGGGTGAAAACTCGAAACAGCCCCCGAACGGCCCCGTGGGTGGCACCATCACCTCCCACGGGACCAACGTAACTCGTAGAAACTGACCCCCCAGCCACGGGACTTCCAGTTTGAGAGTACGATGGTAATTTTCTTATTTCAAGACTTGGGCTTATAAACATGACGTTAGAGGGTGAAAACTCAAAACAGCCCCCGAACGGCCCCGTCGGTGGCACCAACACTTTCCACGGGACCAACGTAACTCGTAGGAACTGACCCCGCAGTCGCGGGACTCCAGGTTTGAGAATATGTTGATAATTTGCATTTTTCTAGACTTAGGCAAAATATGACGTTAGAGGGTGAAAACTCGAAACAACCCCCGAACGGCCCCGTGGGTGGCACCAAAACCTCCCACGGGACCAATGTAACTCGTAGGAACTGACCGCGCAGCCGCGGGTCTCTCGATTTGAGAGTACGACCGTAATTTAATTATTTCTAGACTTAGGATTAAAAACATGACGTTAGAGGGTGAAAACTCGAAACAACCCCCGAACGGCCCCGTAGCTGGCGCCAACACCTCCCACGGGACCAACGTAACTCGTAGGAACTGACCCCGCAGCCGCGGGACTCACGGTTTGAGAGTATGACGATAATTTGCTTATTTCTAGACTTAGGCTTAAAAACATGGCGTTAGAGGGTGAAAACTCGAAACAGCCCCCGAACGGCCCCGTGGGTGGGACCAACACCTCCCACGGGACCAATGTAACTCGTAGGAACTGAACCCGCAGTCGGGGGTCTCCCGGATTGAGAGTAATATGGTAATTGGCATATTTTAAGACTTAGGCTTAAAACATGACGTTAGAGGGTGAAAATGCAAAACAGCCCCCGAACGGCCCCGTGGGTGACACCAACACCTCCCATGGGACCAACGTAACTCGTAGGAACTGACCCCGCACTCGGGGGTCTCCCGGTTTGAGAGTAATACGGCAATTTGCTTATTTCTAGACTTAGGCTTAAAAACATGACGTTAGAGGGTGAAAACTCGAAACAGCCCCCGAACGGCCTCGTGGGTGGCGCCAACACCTCCCACGGGACCAACGTAACTTGTAGGAACTGACCCCGCAGTGGCGGGTCTCCCGGTCTGAGAGTACGACGGAAATTTGCTTATTTCTAGACTTAGGCTTAAAAACATGACGTTAGAGGGTGAAAACTCGAAACAGCCCCCCAACGGCCCCGTGGGTGGCACCAACATCTCCCACGGGACCAACGTAACTCGTAGGAACTGACCCGCAGCCACGGGTCTCCCGATTTGAGAGAAAGACGGTAATTTGCTTATTTCTAGACTTAGGTTTAAAAACATGACGTTAGAGGGTGAAAATGCAAAATAGCCCCCGAACGGCCTCGTGGGTGGCACCAACACCTCCCACGGGACCAACGTAACTCGTAGGAACTGACCCCGTAGCCGCAGGTCTCCCGGTTTGAGAGTACGACAGTAATTTGCTTATTTCTAGACTTGGGCTCAAAAACATGACGTTAGAGGGTGAAAACTCGAAACCACCCCCTAGCGGCCCCGTGGGTGGCACCAAACCTCCCACGGGACCAACGTAACTCATAGGAAGTGACCCCGCAGCCGCGGGTCTCCCGGTTTGAGAGTAATACGGTAATTTGGTTTTTTGTAGACTTATTCTTAAAACCATGACGTTAGAGGGTGAAAACTCAAAACAGCCCCCAAACGGCCTCGTGGGTGGCCCCAACACCTCCCACGGGACCAACGTAACTCATAGGAACTGACCCTGCAGCCGCGGGTCTCCCGGTTTGAGAGTACGACGGTAATTTTCTTATTTCTTGACTTAGGCTTAAAAACATGACGTTAGAGGGTGAAAACTCAAAACAGCCCCCGAACGGCCTCGTGGGTGGCACCAACACCTCCCACGGGACCAACATAACTCGTAGGAACTGACCCCGCAGTGGCGGGTCTCCCGGTCTGAGAGTACGACGAAAATTTGCTTATTTCTAGACTTAGGCTTAAAAACATGACGTTAGAGGGTGAAAACTCGAAACAGCCCCCCAACGGCCCCGTGGGTGGCACCAACATCTCCCACGGGACCAACGTAACTTGTAGGAACTGACCCCGCAGTCGCGGGTCTCTCGATTTGAGAGTACGATGGTAATTGGCATATTTTAAGACTTAGGCTTAAAACATGACGTTAGAGGGTGAAAATGCGAAACAGCCCCCGAACGGCCCCGTGGGTGGCACCAACACCTCCCATGGGACCAACGTAACTCGTAGGAACTGACCCCGCACTCGGGGGTCTCCCGGTTTGAGAGTAATACGGTAATTTGCTTATTTCTAGACTTAGGCTTAAAAACATGACGTTAGAGGGTGAAAACTCGAAACAGCCCCCGAACGGCCTCGTGGGTGGGGCCAACACCTCCCACGGGACCAACGTAACTCGTAGGAACTGACCCCGCAGTGGCGGGTCTCCCGGTCTGAGAGTACGACGGAAATTTTCTTATTTCTAGACTTAGGCTTAAAAACATGACGTTAGAGGGTGAAAACTCAAACCAGCCCCCCAACGGCCCCGTGGGTGGCACCAACATCTCCCACGGGACCAACGTAACTTGTAGGAACTGACCCCGCAGTCGCGGGTCTCTCGATTTGAGAGTACGATGGTAATTTGCTAATTTTTAGACTTAGGCTTAAAAACATTATGTTAGAGGGTGAAAACTCAAAACAGCCCCCGAACGGCCTCGTGGGTGGCACCAACACCTCCGACGGGACCAACGTAACTCGTAGGAACTGACCCCGCAGCCGCAGGTCTCCCGATTTGAGAGTACGATGGCAATTTGCTTATTTCTAGACATGGGATTAAAAACATGACGTTGGAGGGTGAGAACTCAAAACAGCCCCCGAACGGCCTCGTGGGTGGCACCAACACCTCCCACGGGACCAACGTAACTCGTAGGAACTGACCTCGTAGCCGCAGGTCTCCCGATTTGAGAGTACGACAGTAATTTGCTTATTTCTAGACTTGGGCTTAAAAACATGACGTTAGAGGGTGAAAATTCGAAACAACCCCCGAACGGCTCCGTGGGTGGCACCAAACCTCCCACGGGACCAACGTAACTCATAGGAAGTGACCCCGCAGCCGCGGGTCTCCCGATTTGAGAGTAATACGGTAATTTGCTTTTTTGTAGACTTATTCTTAAAAACAAGACGTTAGAGGGTGAAAACTCGAAACAGCCCCCAAACAGCCTCATGGGTGGCACCAACACCTCCCACGGGACCAACGTAACTCATGGGAACTGACCCTGCAGCCGGGGGAGTTCCGGTTTGAGAATACGATGGTAATTTGCATATTTCAAGACTTAGGCTTAAAAACATGGCGTTAGTGGGTGAAAACGCGAAACAACCCCCGAACGGCCCCGTGGATGGCACCAACACCTCCCACGGGACCAATGTAACTCGTAGGAACTGACCCCGCAGTCGCGGGACTCCAGGTTTGAGAATACGTTGATAATTTGAATTTTTCTAGACTTAGGCAAAACATGGCGTTAGAGGGTGAAATCTCGAAACAACCCCCGAACGGCCCCGTGGGTGGTACCAACACCTCCCACAAGACCAATGTAACTCGTAGGAACTGACCGCGCAGCCGCGGATCTCCCGAGTTGAGAGTACGACGGTAATTTTCTTATTTCTAGACTTAGGCTTAAAAACATGACGTTAGAGGGTTAAAACTCGAAACAGCCCCCGAACGGCCCCGTGGGTTGCACCAAAACCTCCCACGGCACCAACGTAACTCGTAGGAAATGACCTCGCAGCCGCGGGTATCCCGGTTTGAGAGTACGACGGTAATTAGCTTATTTCTAGACTTAGGCTTAAAAACATGACGTTAGAGGATGAAAACTCGAAACAACCCCCGAAGGCCCCGTGGGTGGAACCAACACCTTCCACGGGACAAACGTAACTCATAGGAACTGACCCCGTAGCCGCGGGACTCATGGTTTGAGAGTATGACGATAATTTGCTTATTTCTAGACTTAGGCTTAAAAACATGGCGTTAGAGGGCGAAAACTCGAAACAGCCCCCGAACGGTCCCGTCGATGGCACCAACACCTCCCACGGGAACAATGTAACTCGTAGGAACTGACCGCGCAGCCGCGGGAGTTCCGGTTTGAGAATACGACGGTAATTTGCATATTTTTAGACTTGGGCTTAAAAACATGGCGTTAGTGGGTGAAAACTCGAAACAACCCCCGAACGGCCCCGTGGGTGGCACCAACACCTCCCACGGGACCAATGTAACTCATAGGAACTGACCGCGCAGCCATGGGACTCTTGGTATGAGAGTACGACGGTAATTTTCATATTTTTAGACTTAAGCAAAACATGGCGTTACAGGGTGAAAACTCGACACAGCCCCCAAACGGCCCCGTGGGTGGCACCAACACCTCCCACGGGACCAATATAACTCGTAAGAACAGACCTCGCAGCCGTGGGTCTCTCGGCTTGAGAGTACGATGGTAATTTGCTTATTCCAAGACTTGGGCTTAAAAACATGACTTTAGAGGGTGAAAACTCAAAACAGCCCCCGAACGGCCCCGTCGGTGGCACCAACACCTCCCACGGGACCAACGTAACTCGTAGGAACTGACCTCGCAGTCCCGGGTCTCCCAGTTTGAGAGTACGACAGTAATTTGCATATTTTTACACTTAAGCAAAACATGGCGTTAGAGGGTGAAAACTCGAAACAGCCCCTGAACGGCCCCGTGGGTGGCACCAACACCTCCCACGGGACCAACTTAAATCGTAGGAACTGACCTCTCAGCCGCGGGTCTCCCGATTTGAGAGTAATACGATAATTTGCATATTTTAAGACTTAGGCTTAAAAACATGAGGTTAGAGGGTGAAAACTCGAAACAGCCCCGGAACGACCCGGTGGGTGACACCAACACCTCCCACGAGACCAAAGTAACTCGTAGGAACTTACCCCGCAGCTGCGGGTCTCCCGGTTTGAGAATACGACGGTAATTTGCGTATTTCTATACTTAAGCAAAACATGGTGTTAGAGGGTGAAAACTCGAAATAGCCCCCGAACGGCCCTGTGGGTGGCACCAATAACTCCCACGGGACCAACGTAACTCGTAGGAACTAACCCCACAGTCGCGGGTCTCCTGGTTTGAGAGTATGACAGTAATTTCCATATTTCTAGACTTAGGCTTAAAAACATGGCGTTAGAGGGTGAAAACTCGAAGCAACCCCAAACGGCCCCGTGGGTGGCACCAATATCTCCCACGGGACCAACGTAACTCGTAGGAACCAACCTCGCAGCCGCGGGTCTCCCAGTTTGAGAATACAATGGTAATTAGCGTATTTCTAGACTTAGGCTTAAAAACATGTCGTTAGTGGTGAAAACTCAAAATAACCGCCAAACGGCCCCGTGGATGGCACCAACACCTCCCATGGAACCAACGTAACTCGAAAGAACTGACACCGCAGCGGCGGGTCTCCCGGTTTGAGAGTAATACGGTAATTTGTATATTTAAAGACTTAGGCTTAAAAACATGACGTTAGAGGGTGAAAACTCGAAACAGCCCCCGAACGGCCTCGTGGGTGGTACCAACACCTCCCACGGGACGAACTTAACTCGTAGGAACAGACCCCGCAGCCGCGGGTCTCTCAGTTTGAGAGTACGACGGTAATTTATATATTTCTAGACTTAGGCTTAAAAACATGGCGTTAGAGGGTGAAAACCCGAAACAACCCCCGAATGATCCCTTGGGTGGCACCAACATCTCCCACGGGACCAATGTAACTCGTAGGAACAGACCGCGTAGCCACGGGAGTTCCGATTTGAGAATACGACGGTAATTTGCATATTTCTAGACTTAGGCTTAAAAACATGGCGTTAGTGGGTGAAAACTCGAAACAACCCCCGAACGGCCCCGTGGGTGGCACCAACACCTCCCACAGGACCAATGTAACTCGTAGGAACTGACCGCACAGTCACGGGACTCCCGGTATGAGAGTACGATGGTAATTTGCATATTTATAGACTTAGGCTTAAAAACATGGCGTTAGAGGGTGAAAACTCAAAACAACCCCCGTACGGCCCCGTGGGTGGCACCAACACCTTCCACGGGACCAATGTAACTCATAGGAGCTGATCGCGCAGCCGCGGGAGTCCCGGTATGAGAGTACGACGGTAATTTGGAAATTTCTAGACTTAGGGTTAAAAACATTGTGTTAGAGGGTGAAAACTCAAAACAACCCCCGAACATCCCCGTGGGTGGCACCAACAACTCCCACGGGACCAATGTAAATCATTGGAACTGACCCCGCAGCCGCGGGACTCCCGGTTTGAGAATACGATGATAATATGCATATTTCTAGACTTAGGCTTAAAAACATGGTGTTAGAGGGTGAAAACTCTAAACAACCCCCGAACGGCCCCGTGGGTGGCACCAACACCTCCCACGGGACCAATGTAACTCGTAGGAACTGACCGTGCATCCGCGGGAGTTTCGGTTTGAGAATATGACGGTAATTTGCATATTTATAGACTTAGCCTTAAAAACATGGCGTTAGAGGGTGAAAACTCGAAACGGCCCCCGAACGGCCCCGTGGGTGGCACTAACACCTCCCACGGGACCAATGTAACTCGGAGGAACTGACCGCGCAGTCGCGGGAGTTCCGTTTGAGAGAACGACGATAATTTGCATATTTCTAGACTTAGGCTTAAAAACATGGCGTTAGAGGGTGAAAACTCGAAACAACCCCCGAACGGCCCCGTGGTGGCACCAACACCTCCCACGGGACCAATGCAACTCGTTGGAACTAATAGCGCAGCCGCGGGAGTTCTGGTTTGAGAATACGACGGTAATTTATATATTTCTAGACTTAGGCTTAAAAACATGGCGTTAGAGGGTGAAAACTCGAAACGACCCCCGAACGGCCCCGTGGGTGGCACCAACACCTCCCACGGGACCAATGTAACTCGTAGGAACTGACCGCGCAGCCGCGGGAGTTCTGGTTTGAGAGTACGACGGTAATTTGCATATTTATAGACTTAGGCTTAAAAACATGGCGTTAGAGGGCAAAAACCCAAAACAACCCCCGAAAGGCCCCGTGGGTGGCACCAACACCTCCCACGGGACAAATATAACTCATAGGAACTGACCGCGCAGCCGCTGGAGTTCCGGATTGAGAGTACGATGGTAATTTGTATATTTCTAGACTTAGGCTTAAAAACATGGCGTTAGAGGGTGAAAACCCGAAACAGCCACCGAACGGCCCCGTGGGTGGTACCAACACCTCACACGGGACCAATGTAACTCGTAGGAACTGACCCTGCAGCCGCGGGACTCCAGGTTTGAGAGTAATATGGGAATTTGCTTATTTCTAGACTTAGGCTTAAAAACATGACGTTAGAGGGAGAAAACTCGAAACAGCCCCCGAACGGCCTCGTGGGTGGCACCAACACCTCCCACGGGACCAACGTAAGTCGTAGGAACTGACCCCGCAGCCGCGGGTCTCCCGGTTTGAGAGTACGACTGTAATTTGGTTATTTCTAGACTTAGGCTTAAAAACATGACGTTAGAGGGTGGAAATCAAAACAGACCCCGAACGGCCCCGTGGGTGGCACAACCACCTCCCTCGGGACCACCGTAACTCGTAGGAACTGACCCTGCAGCCGCGGGTCTCCCGGTTTAAGAATACGACGGTAATTTGCGTATTTCTATACTTAAGCAAAACATGACGTTAGAGGGTGATAACTCGAAACAACTCCCGAACAGCCCCGTGGGTGGCACCAACACCTCCCACGGGGCCAACGTAACTCGTAGGAACTGACCCCGGAGTCGCGGGTCTCCCAGTTTGAGAGTAATACAGTAATTTGCTTATTTTCAGACTTAGGCTTAAAAACTTGACGTTAGAGGGTGAAAACTCGAAACAGCCCCCGAACGGCCTCGTTGGTGGCACCAACACCTCCCACGGGACAACATAACTCGTAGGAACTGACCCCGCAGCGGCGGGTCTCCCGGTCTGAGAGTACGACATAAATTTGCTTATTTCTAGACTTAGGCTTAAAAACATGATGTTAGAGGGTGAAAACTCGAAACAGCCCCCGAACGGCCCCCCGTGGGTGGCACCAACATCTCCCACGGGACCAACGTAACTCATAGGAACTGACCCCGCAGTCGCGGGTCTCCCGATTTGAGAGTACGAATTGCGTATTTCTTTACTTAAGCAAAACATGGCGTTAGAGGGTAAAAACTTGAAACAGCCCCCGAACGGCCCCGTGGGTGGCACCAACATCTCCCACGGGACCAACGTAACTCGTAGGAACTAACCCCACAGCCGCGGGTCTCCAATTTTGAGAGAATGACGGTAATTTGCTTATTTCTAGACTTAGGCTTAAAAACATGGCGTTAGAGGGTGAAAACTCAAAAGAACCCCCGAACGGCCCCGTGGGTGGCACCGACACCTCCCACGGGACCAATGTAACTCGTAGGAATTGACCGCAGAGCCGCGGGAGTTCCGGTTTGAGAATACAACGATAATTTGCATATTTCTAGACTTAGGCTTAAAAACATGGCGTTAGATGGTGAAAACTCGAAACGACCCCTGAACGGCCTCGTGGGTGGCACCAACACCTCCCACAGGACCAATGTAACTCGTAGGAACTGACCGCGCAGTCGCGGGACTCCCGATATGAGAGTACGATGGTAATTTGCATATTTCTAGACTTAGGCTTAAAAACAAGGCGTTAGAGGGTGAAAACTTAAAACAACCCCTGAACAACCCCGTGGGTGGCACCAACACCTCCCACGGGACCAATGTAACTCGTACGAACTGACTGCGCGGCCGCGGGAGTCCCGGTATGAGAGTACGACGGTAATTTGGAAATTTCTATACTTAGGCTTAAAAACATGGCGTTAGAGGGTGAAAACTCAAAACAGCCCCCGAACATCCACGTGGGTGGCACCAACACCTCCCACGGGACCAATGTAACTCGTAGGAAATGACCGTGCAGCCGCCGGAGTTCCGGTTTGAGAATACAACGGTAATTTGCATATTTCTAGACTTAGGCTTAAAAACATGGCGTTAGAGGGTGAAAACTCGAAACGGCCCCCGAACGGCCCCGTGGGTGGCACTAACACCTCCCACGGGACCAATGTAACTCGAAGGAACTGACCGCGCAGTCGCGGGAGTTCCGGTTTGAGTGTACGACGGTAATTTGCATATTTATAGACTTAGGCTTAGAAACATGGCGTTAGAGGGTGAAAACTCGAAACAATCCCCGAACGGCCCCGTGGGTGGCACCAACATCTCCCACGGGATCAATGCAACTCGTTGGAACTAATAGCGTAGCCGCGGGAGTTCCGGTTTGAGAATACGACGGTAATTTATATATTTCTTGACTTAGGCTTAAAAACATGGCGTTAGAGGGTGAAAACTCAAAACGACCCCCGAACGGCCCCGTGGGTGGCACCAACACCTCCCACGAGACCAATGTAACTCGTAGGAACTGACCGCGCAGCCGCGGGAGTTCTGGTTTGAGAGTACGACGGTAATTTGCATATTTATAGACTTAGGCTTAAAAACATGGCGTTAGAGGGCAAAAACTCAAAACAACCCCCGAACGGCCCCGTGGGTGGCACCAACACCACCCACGGGACCAATATAACTGGTAGGAACTGACCGCGCAGCCGCGGGAGTTCCGGATTGAGAGTACGATGGTAATTTGTATATTTCTAGTCTTAGGCTTAAAAACATGGCGTTAGAGGGTGAAAACCCGAAACAGCCCCCGAACGGCCCCGTGGGTGGCACCAACACCTCACACGGGATCAATGTAACTCGTAGGAACTGACCCTGCAGCCGCAGGACTCCAGGTTTGAGTGTAATACGGGAATTTGCTTATTTCTAGACTTAGGCTTAAAAACATGATGTTAGAGGGAGAAAACTCGAAACAGCCCCCAAACGGCCTCGTGGGTGGCACCAACACCTCCCACGGGACCAACGTAACTCGTAGGAACTGACCCCGCAGCCACGGGTCTCCCGGTTTGAGAGTACGACGGTAATTTGCTTATTTTTATACTTAGGCTTAAAAACATGACGTTAGAGGGTGAAAACACAAAACAGCGCCCGAACGGCCCCGTGGGTGGCACAACCACCTCCCTCGGGACCACCGTAACTCGTAGGAATTGACCCCGCAGCCGCGGGTCTCCCGGTTTAAGAATACGACGGTAATTTGCATATTTCTATACTTAAGCAAAACATGACGTTAGAGGGTGAAAACTCGAAACAGCCCCCGAACGGCCTCGTTGGTGGCACCAACACCTCCCACGGGACAACGTAACTCGTAAGAACTGAACCCGCAGTCACGGGTCTCCCGGTTTGAGAGTACGAATTGCGTATTTCTACACTTAAGCAAAACATGGCGTTAGAGGGTGAAAACTAGAAACAAACCCCGAACTGCCCCGTGGGTGGCACCAACACCTCCCACGGGACCAATGTAACTCGTAGGAACTGACCGCGCAGCCGCGGGACTCCCGGTATGAGAGTACGACGGTAATTTGCATATTTCTAGACTTAGGTTTAAAAACATGGCGTTAGAGGGTGAAAACTCAAAACAACCGCCGAACGGCCCCGTGGGTGGTACCAACACCTCCCACGGGACCAATGTAAATCGTAGGAATTGATCGCGCAATCGTGGGAGTCCCGGTATGAGCGTACGACGGTAATTTGGAAATTTCTAGACTTAGGCTAAAAAATATGGCGTTAGAGGGTGAAAACTCAAAACAGCCCCCGAACATCCCCGTGGGTGGCACCAACACCTCCCACGGGACCAATGTAAATCGTAGGAACTGACACCGCAGCCGCGGGACTCTCGGTTTGAGAATACGATGATAATCTGCCTATTTCTAGACTTAGGCTTAAAAACATGGCGTTAGAGGGTTAAAACTCGAAACAACACCCGAACGGCCCCGTGGGTGGCACCAACACCTCCTACCGGACCAATGTAACTCGTAGGAACTGACCACGTAGCCGCGGGAGTTCCGGTTTGAGAATACGACGATAATTTGCATATTTCTTGACTTAGGCTTAAAAACATAGCGTTAGAGGATGAAAACTCGAAACGGCCCCCGAACGGCCCCGTGGGTGGCACTAACACCTCCAACGGGACCAATGTAACTCGTAGGAACTGACCGCGCAGTCGTGGGAGTTCCGGTTTGATAGTACGACGGTAATTTGCATATTTCTAGACTTAGTCTTAAAAACATGGCGTTAGAGGGTGAAAACTCGAAACAACCCCCGAACGGCCCCGTGGGTGGCACCAACACCTCCCACGGGACCAATGTAACTCGTAGGAACTAATAGCGCAGCCGCGGGAGTTCCGATTTGAGAATACGACGGTAATTATTATATTTTTAGACTTAGGCTTAAAAACATGGCGTGAGAGGGTGAAAACTCGAAACGACCCCCGAATGGCCCCGTGGTTGGCACCAACACCTCCCACGGGACCAGTGTAACTCGTAGGACCTGACCGCGCAGCCGCGGGAGTTCCGCTTTGAGAGTACAATGGTAAATTTCATATTTCTAGACTTAGGCTTAAAAACATGGAGTTAGAGGGTGAAAACTCAAAACAACCCCCGAACGGCCCCGTGGGTGGCACCAACACCTCCCACGGGACCAATGTAACTCGTAGGAACTGACCGCGCAGCCGCGGGAGTTTCAGTTTGAGAGTATGATGGTAATTTGTATATTTTTAGACTTAGGCTTAAAAAGATGGCGTTAGAGGGTGAAAACCCGAAACAGCCACCGAACGGCCCCGTGGGTGGCACCAACACCTCCCACGGGACCAATGTAACTCGTTGGAACTCACCATGCAGCCGCGGGACTCCAAGTTTGAGAGTAGTACGGGAATTTGCTTATTTCTAGACTTAGGCTTAAAAAAATGACGTTAGAGGGAGAAAACTCGAAACAGCCTCCGAACGGCCTCATGGGTGGCACCAACACCTCCCACGGGACCAACGTAACTCGTAGGAACTGACCCCGCAACCGCGAGTCTCCCGGTTTGAGAGTATGATAGTAATTTGCTTATTTCTAGACTTAGGCTTAAAAACATGACGTTAGTGGGTGAAAACTCGAAACAACCCCCGAACGGCCCCGTGGGTGGCACAACCACCTCCCTCGGGACCAACGTAACTGGTAGGAACTGACGCCGCAGCCGCGGGCCTCCCGGTTTAAGAATACGACGATAATTTGCGTATTTCTATACTTAAGCAAAACATGACGTTAGAGAGTGATAACTCGAAACAGCCCCCGAACGGCCCCGTGGGTGGCACCAACACCTCCCACGGGGCCAACGTAACTCGTTGGAACTCACCCTGCAGCCGCGGGTCTCCCGATTTTAGAGTAATACGGTAATTTGCTTATTTCCAGACTTAGGCTTAAAAACATGATGTTAGAGGGTGAGAACTCGAAACAGCCCCCGAACGGCCTCGTGGGTGGAACCAACACCTCCCATGGGATCAACGTAACTCGTAGGAACTGACCCCGCAGCGGCGGGTCTCCCGGTCTGAGAGTACGATGCTAATTTTCTTATTTCTTGACTTAGGCTTAAAAACATGACGTTAGAGGGTGAGAACTCGAAACGGCCCCCGAACGGCCCCGTGGGTGGCACTAACATCTCCTACAGGGCCAACGTAACTCGTAGGAACTGACCCCGCAGTCGCGGGTCTCCCGGTTTGAGAGTACGACTTGCGTATTTCTACACTTAAGCAAAACATGGCGTTAGAGGGTGAAAACTCGAAACAGCCCCCGAACGGCCCCGTGGGTGGCACCAACACCTCCCACGGGACCAACGTAACTCGTAGGAACTGACCTCTCAGCCGCGGGTCTCCCGGTTCAAGAGTAATACGATAATTGGCATATTTCAAGACTTAGGCTTAAAAACACGACGTTAGAGGTTGAAAACTCAAAACAGCCCCCGAACGGCCCCGTGGGTGACAACAACACCTCCCACAGGACCAACGTAACTCGTAGGAACTGACCCCGCAGTCGCGGGTCTCCCGATTTGAGAATACGACGGTAATTTGCGTATTTCTATGCTTAAGTAAAATATGGCGTTAGAGGGTGAAAACTCGAAACAGCCCCTGAACGGTCCCGTGGATGGCACCAACACCTCCCACGAGACCAATGTAACTCGTAGGAATTGACCGCGCAGCCGCGGGAGTTTCATTTTGAGAATACGATGGTAATTTGCATATTTCTAGACTTAGGCTTAAAAAAATGGCGTTAGAGGGTGAAAACTCAAAACGGCCCCCGAACGGCCCCGTGGGTGGCACCAACACCTCCCACGGGACCAATGTAACTCGTAGGAACTGACCGCGCAGTCGCGGGAGTTCCGGTTTGAGAGTACGACGGTAAGTTGCATATTTCTAGACTTGGGCTTAAAAACATGGCGTTAGAGGGTGAAAACTCAAAATAACCCCCGAACGGCCCCGTGGGTGGCACCAACACCTCCCATGGAACCAACGTAACTCATAGGAACTGACCCCGTAGTCGCGGGTCTCCCGGTTTGAGAGTACGACGGTAATTTGCGTATTTTTACACTTAAGCAAAACATGGCGTTAGATGGTGAAAACTGGACACAGCCCCCAGACGGCCCCGTGGGTGGCACCAACACCTCCCACGGGACCAACATAACTCATAGGAACTGACCTCGCAGCCACGGGTCTCTCTGTTTGAGAGTACAATGGTAATTTGCTTATTTCAAGACTTGGGCTTAAAAACATGACGTTAGAGGGTGAAAGCATAAAACAGCCCCCGAACGGCCCCGTCGGTGGCACCAACACCTCCCACGGGACCAACGTAACTCGTTGGAACTGACCTCGTAGTCGCGGGTCTCCCAGTTTGAGAGTACGACACTAATTTGCGTATTTCTACACTTAATCAAAACATGGCATTAGAGGGTGAAAACTAGAAACAGCCCCTGAACAGCCCCGTGGGTGGCACCAACACCTCCCACGGGACCAACGTAAATCGTAGGAACTGACCTCGTAGCCGCGGGTCTCCCGATTTGAGAGTAATACGGTAATTTGCATATTTCAAGACTTAGGCTTAAAAACATGACGTTAGAGGGTGAAAACTCGAAACAGCCCCGGAATGACCCGGAGGGTGACACCAACACCCCCCACGGGACCAAAGTAACTCCTAGGAACTTACCCCGCAGCTGCGGGCCTCCCAGTTTGAGAATACGACAGTAATTTGCGTATTTCTATACTTAAGCAAAACATGGCGTTAGAGGGTGAAAACTCGAAACAACCCTCTAACGGCCCTGTGGGTGGCACCAATAACTCCCACGGGACCAACGTAACTCGTAGGAACTAACCCCACAGTCGCGGGTCTCTCGGTTTGAGAGTACAACGATAATTTGCATATTTCTAGACTTAGGCTTAAAAATATGGCGTTAGAGGGTGAAAACTCGAAGTAGCCCCCAAACGGCCCCGTGGGTGGCACCAACATCTCCCACGGGACCAACGTAACTCGTAGGAACTGACCCCGCAGTCGCGGATCTCCCGATTTGAGAGTACAAATTGCGTATTTCTTCACTTAAGCAAAACATGGCGTTAGAGGGTGAAAACTCGAAACAGCCCCCGAACGGCCCCGTGGGTGGCACCAAAATCTCCCACGGGACCAACGTAACTCGTAGGAACTGACCCCGCAGTCACGGGTCTCCCGGTTTGAGAGTACGAATTGTGTATTTCTACACTTAAGTAAAACATGGCGTTAGAGGGTGAAAACTAGAAACAACCCCCGAACTGCCCCGTGGGTGGCACCAACACCTCCCACGGGACGAATGTAACTCGTAGGAACTGACCCCGCAGCCGCGGGTCTCTCAGTTTGAGAGTACGACGGTAATTTGTATATTTCTAGACTTAGGTTTAAAAACATGGCGTTAGATGGTGAAAACCCGAAACAGCCCCCGAACGATCCAGTGGGTGGCACCAACATCTCCCACGGGACCAATGTAACTCGTAGGAACTGACCGCGCAGCCACAGGAGTTCCGATTTGAGAATACAACGGTAATTTGCATATTTCTAGACTTAGGCTTAAAAATATGGTGTTAGTGGGTGAAAACTTGAAACAACCCCTGAACGGCCCCGTGGGTGGCACCAACACCTCCCACAGGACCAATGTAACTCGTAGGAACTGACCGCGCAGTCGCGGGACTCCCGGTATGAGAGTACGACAGTAATTTGCATATTTCTAGACTTAGGTTTAAAAACATGGCGTTAGAGGGTGAAAACTCAAAACAACCCCCGAACGGCCCCGTGGGTGGTACCAACACCTCCCACGGGACCAATGTAACTCGTAGGAATTGATCGCGCAACCGTGGGAGTCCCGGTATGAGAGTACGACGGTAATTTGGAAATTTCTAGACTTAGGCTAAAAAACATGGCGTTAGAGGGTGAAAACTCAAAACAGCCCCCGAACATCCCCGTGGGTGGCACCAACACCTCCCACGGGGCCAATGTAAATCGTAGGAACTGACCCCGCAGCCGGGGGACTCCCGGTTTGAGAATACGATGATAATCTGCCTATTTTTAGATTTAGGCTTAAAAATATGGCGTTAGAGGGTTAAAACTCGAAAAAACCCCCGAACGGCCCCGTGGGTGGCACCAACACCTCCTATGGGACCAATGTAACTCGTAGGAACTGACCACGCAGCCGCGGGAGTTCCGGTTTGAGAATACGACGGTAATTTGCATATTTCTTGACTTAGGCTTAAAAACATAGCGTTAGAGGATGAAAACTCGAAACGGCCCCCGAACGGCCCCGTGGGTGGCACTAACACCTCCCACGGGACCAATGTAACTCGTAGGAACTGACCGCGCAGTCGCGGGAGTTCCGGTTTGAGAGTACGACGGTAATTTGCATATTTCAAGACTTAGTCTTAAAAACATGGCGTTAGAGGGTGAAAACTCGAAACAACTCCCGAACGGCCCCGTGGGTGGCACCAACACCTCCCACGGGACCAATGTAACTCGTAGGAACTAATAGCGCAGCCGCGGGAGTTCCGATTTGAGAATACGACGGTAATTATTATATTTCTAGACTTAGGCTTAAAAACATGGCGTGAGAGGGTGAAAACTCGAAACGACCCCCGAATGGCCCCGTGGTTGGCACCAACACCTCCCACGGGACTAGTGTAACTCGTAGGAACTGACCGCGCAGCCGCGGGAGTTCCGGTTTGAGAGTACAATGGTAATTTTCATATTTCTAGACTTAGGCTTAAAAACATGGAGTTAGAGGGCGAAAACTTAAAACAACCCCCGAACGGCCCCGTGGGTGGCCCCAACACCTCCCACGGGACCAATGTAACTCGTAGGAACTGACCGCGCAGCCGCGGGAGTTTCAGTTTGAGAGTATGATGGTAATTTGTATATTTCTAGACTTAGGCTTAAAAACATGGCGTTAGAGGGTGAAAACCCGAAACAGCCACCGAACGGCCCCGTGGGTGGCACCAACACCTCCCACGGGACCAATGTAACTCGTTGGAACTCATCATGCAGCCGCGGGACTCCAGGTTTGAGAGTAATACGGGAATTTGCTTATTTCTAGACTTAGGCTTAAAAACATGACATTAGAGGGAGAAAATTCGAAACAGCCTCCGAACGGCCTCATGGGTGGCACCAACACCTCCCACGGGACCAACGTAACTCGTAGGAACTGAACCCGCAACCGCGGGTCTCCCGGTTTGAGAGTATGACGGTAATTTGCTTATTTCTAGACTTAGGCTTAAAAACATGACGTTAGTGGGTGCAAACTCGAAATAGCCCCCGAACGGCCCCGTGGGTGGCACAACCACTTCCCTCGGGACCAACGTAACTGGTAGGAACTGACGCCGCAGCCGCGGGCCTCCCGGTTTAAGAATACGATGATAATTTGAGTATTTCTATACTTAAGCAAAACATGACGTTAGAGAGTGATAACTCGAAACAGCCCCCGAACGGCCCCGTGGGTGGGACCAACACCTCCCACGGGGCCAACGTAACTCGTTGGAACTCACCCTGCAGCCGCGGGTCTCCCGGTTTTAGAGTAATACGGTAATTTGCTTATTTCCAGACTTAGGCTTAAAAACATGATGTTAGAGGGTGAGAACTCGAAACAGCCCCCGAACGGCCTCGTAGGTGGAACCAACACCTCCCATGGGATCAACGTAACTCGTAGGAACTGACCCCGCAGCGGCGGGTCTCCCGGTCTGAGAGTACGATGCTAATTTTCTTATTTCTTGACTTAGGCTTAAAAACATGACGTTAGAGGGTGAGAACTCGAAACGGCCCCTGAACGGCCCCGTGGGTGGCACCAACATCTCCTACGGGGCCAACGTAACTCGTAGGAACTGACCCCGCAGTCGCGGGTCTCCCAGTTTGAGAGTACGACTTGCGTATTTCTACACTTAAGCAAAACATGGCGTTAGAGGGTGAAAACTCGAAACAGCCCCCGAACGGCCCCGTGGGTGGTTACAACACCTCCCACGGGACCAACGTAACTCGTAGGAACTGACCTCTCAGCCGCGGATCTCCCGGTTTAAGAGTAATACGATAATTGGCATATTTCAAGACTTAGGCTTAAAAACACGACGTTAGAGGTTGAAAACTCAAAACAGCCCCCGAACGGCCCCGTGGGTGACAACAACACCTCCCACAGGACCAACGTAACTCGTAGGAACTGACCCCGCAGCCGCGGGTCTCCCGATTTGCGAATACGACGGTAAGTTGGGTATTTCTATGCTTAAGTAAAATATGGCGTTAGAGGGTGAAAACTCGAAACAACCCCTGAACGGTCCCGTGGGTGGCACCAACACCTCCCACGAGACCAATGTAACTCGTAGGAATTGACCGCGCAGCCGCGGGAGTTCCGATTTGAGAATACGATGTTAATTTGCATATTTCTAGACTTAGGCTTAAAAACATGGCGTTAGAGGGTGAAAACTCAAAACGGCCCCCGAACGGCCCCGTGGGTGGCACCAACACCTCCCACGGGACCAATGTAACTCGTAGGAACTGACCGCGCAGTCGCGGGAGTTCCGGTTTGAGAGTACGACGGTAAGTTGCATATTTCTAGACTTGGGCTTAAAAACATGGCGTTAGAGGGTGAAAACTCAAAATAACCCCCGAACGGCCCCGTGGGTGGCACCAACACCTCCCATGGGACCAATGTAACTCGTAGGAACTGACCGCGCAGTCGCGGGACTCCCGGTATGAGAGTACGATGGTAATTTACATATTTTTAGAGTTAGGCTTAAAAACATGGCGTTAGAGGGTGAAAACTCAAAATAACCCCCGAATGGCCCCGTCGGTGGCACCAACACCTCCCACGGGACCAACGTAACTCATAGGAACTGACACTACAGTCTCGGGTCTCTCGGTTTGAGAGTACGACGGTAATTTGTGTATTTCTACACTTAAGCAAAACATGGCGTTAGAGGGTGAAAACTCGACACAGCCCCCAAGCGCCCCCGTGGGTGGTACCAACACCTCGCACGGGACTAACATAACTCATAGGAACTGACCCCGCAGCCGCAGGTCTCCCGGTTTGAGAGTACGATGGTTATTTGCTTATTTGAAGACTTAGGCTTAAAAACATGACGTTAGATGGTGAAAACTCAAAACAGCCCCCGAACGGCCCCGTCGGTGGCACCAACACCTCCCACGAGACCAACGTAACTCGTAGGAACTGACCCCGCAGTCGCGGGTCTCCTGGTTTGAGAGTATGACGGTAATTTGTGTATTTCCACACTTAAGCAAAACATGGCGTTAGAGGGTGAAAACTCGAAACAACCCCTGAACGGCCCGTGAGTGGCACCAACACCTCCCACGGGACCAACGTAACTCGTAGGAACTGACCTCGCAGCCGCGGGTCTCCTGGTTTGAGAGTAATACGGTAATTTGCATATTTCAAGACTTAGGCTTAATAACATGACGTTAGAGGGTGAAAACTCGAAATAGCCCCGGAACGACCCGATGGGTGACACCAACACCTCCCACGGGACCAATATAACTCATAGGAACTCACCCCGCAGCCGCGGGTCTCCCGGTTTGAGAGTACGACGGTAATTTGATTATTTTTAGACTCAGGCTTAAAAACATGACGTTAGAGGGTGAAAACTTTAAGCAGCCCCCGAACGGCCCCTTGGGTGGCACCAACATCTCCCACGGGACCAACGTAACTCGTAGGAATCGACCTCGCAGCTGCAGGTCTCCCGGTTTGAGAATACGTGGTAATTTGCGTATTTCTAGACATAGGCTTAAAAACATGTCGTTAGAGGTGAAAACTTGAAACAGCCCCCGAACGGCCCCGTGGGTGGCACAAACACCTCCCACGGGACCAACAGAACTCGTAGGAACTGACCCCGCAGTCGCGGGTCTCCCGATTTGAGAGTAATACGGTAATTTGCATATTTCAAGACTTAGGCTTAAAAACATGACGTTAGAGGGTGAAAACTCAAAACAGCCCCCGAACGGCCCCGTGGTGGCACCAACACCTCCCACAGGACCAACATAACTCGTAGGAACGGACCCCGCAGCCGCGGGTCTCTCAGTTTGAGAGTACGACGGTGATTTGTATATTTCTAGACTTTGGCTTAAAAACATGGCGTTAGAGGGTGAAAACCCGAAAGAGCCCCCGAACGATCCCGTGGGTGGCACCAACATCTCCCACGGGACCAATGTAACTCGTAGGAACTGACCGTGCAGCCGTGGGAGTTCCGATTTGAGAATACGACGGTAATTTGCATATTTCTAGAGTTAGGCTTAAAAACATGCCGATAGTGGGTGAAAACTCGAAACAACCCCCGAACGGCCCCATGGGTGGCACCAACACCTCCCACAGGACCAACGTAACTCGTTGGAACCGACCGCGCATCCGCGGGACTCCCGGTATGAGAGCACAATGGTAATTTTCATATTTCTAGACTTATGCTTAAAAACATGGCGTTAGAGGGAGAAAACTCAAAACAACCCCCGAACGGCCCCGTGGGTGGCACCAACACCTCCCACGGGACCAATGTAACTCGTAGGAACTGATCGCGCAACCCGGGAGTCCCGATATGAGAGTACGATGGTAATTTGCAAATTTCTAGACATAGGCTTAAAAACATGGCGTTAGAGGGTGAAAACTCAAAACAGCCCCCGAACATCCCCTTAGGTGGCACCAACACCTCCCACGGGACCAATGTAAATCGTAGGAACTGACCTCGCAGCCGCAGGACACTCAGTTTGAGAATACGACGATAATGTGCATATTTCTAGACTTAGGCTTAAAAACATGGCGTTTGAGGGTGAAAGCTCGAAACAACCCTCGAACAGCCCCGTGGGTGGCACCAACACCTCCCACGGGACCAATGTAACTCGTAGGGACTGCCCGCGCAGCCGCGGGAGTTCCGGTTTGAGAATACGACGATAATTTTCATATTTCTAGACTTAGGCTTAAAAACATGGCGTTAGAGGGTGAAAACTCGAAACGGTCCCCGAACGGCCTCGTGGGTGGCACCAACACCTCCCACGGGAACAATGTAACTCGTAGGAACTGACCCCGCTGTCGCGGGTCTCTCGGTTTGAGAGTACGACGGTAATTTGCTTATATCTAGACTTAGGCTTAAAAACATGTCGTTAGAGGGTGAAAACTCGAATCAGCCCCCGAACGGCCCCGTGGTTGGCACCAACACCTCCCTCGGGACCAACGTAACTCATAGGAACTGGCCCCTCAGCCGTGGGTCTCCCGGTTTAGCAATACGATGGTAATTTGCGTATTTCTATACTTAAGCAAAACTTGACGTTAGAGGGTGAAAACTCGAAACAGCCACCGAGCGGCCCCCTGGGTGGCACCAACACCTCCCACGGGACTAACGTAACTCGTAGGAACTGACCCCGCAGCCGCGGGTCTCCCGGTTTGAGAGTAAAATGGTAATTTGCTTATTTCTAGACTTAGGTTTAAAAAAAGACGTTAGAGGGTCAAAACTCGAAATAGCCCCCGAACGGCCTCGTGGGTGCCACCAACAACTCCCACGGGACCAACGTAACTCGTAGGAACTGACCCCGCAGCGGCGGGTCTCCCGGTCTGAGAGTACGATGCTAATTTGCTCATTTCTAGAGTTAGGTTTAAAGACATGACGTGAGAGGGTGAAAACTCGAAACAACCCCCGAACGGCCCCGTGGGTGGAACCAACATCTCCCACAGGACCAACGTAACTCGTAGGAACTGACCCCGCAGTCGCGGGTATCCCGGTTTGAGAGTATGACTTGCGTATTTCTACACTTAATCAAAACATGGCGTTAGAGGGTGAAAACTCGAAACAGCCCCCGAACGGCCCCGTGGATGGCACCAACACCTCCCACGGGACCAACGTAACTCGTAGGAACTGACCTCGCAGCCGGGGGTCTCCCGGTTTGAGATTAATATGGTAATTTACATATTTCAATACTTAGGCTTAAAAACACGGCGTTAGAGGTTGAAAAATCGAAACAGCCCCTGAACGGCCCCGTGGGTGACACCAACACCTCCCACGGGACCAACGTAACTCATAGGAACTGACCCCACAGCTGCGGGACTCACGGTTTGAGAGTACGATGATAATTTTCTTATTTCTAGACTTAGGCTTAAAAACATGGCGTTAGAGGGTGAAAACTCGAAACAACCCCCGAACGGCCATGTGGGTGGCACCAACACCTCCCACGATACCAATGTAATTCATAGGAACTGACCGCGCAGTAGCGGGAGTTCCGGTTTGAGAGTATGACGATAATTTGTATATTTCTAGACTTAGTCTTAAAAACATGGCGTTAGAGGGTGAAAACTCAAAACAACCCCCGAACGGCCCCGTTGGTGGCACCGACACCTCCCACGGGACCAATGTAACTCGTAGGAATTGACCGCAGAGCCGCGGGAGTTCCGGTTTGAGAATACAACGATAATTTGCATATTTCTAGACTTAGGTTTAAAAACATGGCGTTAGATGGTGAAAACTCGAAACGACCCCCGAACGGCCTCGTGGGTGGCACTAACACCTCCCATGGGACCAATGTAACTCGTAGGAACTGACCGCGCAGTCGCGGGAGTTCTGTTTTGAGAGTACGACGGTAATTTGCATATTTCTAGACTTAGGCTTAAAAACATGGCGTTAGAGGGTGAAAACTCAAAACAACCCACGAACGGCCCCGTGGGTGGCACCAACACCTCCCATGGGACCAATGTAACTCGTAGAAACTGACCCCACAGCCGCAGGACTCCTGGTTTGAGAGTAATACGGTAATTTCCTTATTTCTAGACTTAGGCTGAAAAACATGACGTTAGAGGGAGAAAACTCGAAACAACCCCCGAACGGCCTCGTGGGTGGCACCAACACCTCCCACGGGACCAACGTAACTCGTAGGAACTGACCCCGCAGCCGCGGGTCTCTCGGTTTGAGAGTACGATGGTAATTTGCTTATTTCTAGACTTAGGCTTAAAAACATGACGTTAGAAGGTGAAAACTCGAAACAGCCCCCGAACGGCCCCGTGGGTGGCACCAACACCTCCCTCGGGACCAACGTAACTCATAGGAACTGACCCCGTAGCCGCGGCTATCCCGGTTTGAGAATAAGACGGTAATTTGCGTATTTCTATACTTAAGCAAAACATGACTTTAGAGGGTAAAAACTCGAGACCGCCCCCGAACGGCCCCTTGTGTGGCTCCAACACCTCCCACGGGACCAACGTAACTCGTAGGAACTGACCCCGCAGCCGCGGGTCTCTCGGTTTGAGAGTAATACGGTAATTTGCTTATTTCTAGACTTAGGCTTAAAAACATGACGTTAGAGGGTGAAAACTCGAAACAGCCCCCGAACGGCCTCGTGGGTGGCACCAACACCTCCCACGGGACCAACGTAACTCGTAGGACCTGACCCCGCAGTAGCGGGTCTCCCGGTCTGAGAGTACGATGCTAATTTTCTTATTTCTAGACTTAGGCTTAAAAACATGACGTTAGAGGGTGAAAACACGAAACAGCCCCCGAACGGCCCCGTGGGTGGCACCAACATCTCCCACGGGACCAATGTAACTCGTAGGAACTGACCCCGCAGTCGCGGGTCTCCCGGTTTGAGAGTACGACTTTCGTATTACTACAGTTAAGCAAAATATGGCGTTAGAGGCTGAAAACTCGAAACAGCCCCCGAACGGCCCCGTGGGTGGCAGCAACACCTCCCACGGGACCAACGTAACTCGTAGGAATTGACCTTGTAGCCGCGGGTCTCCAAGTTTGAGAATACGACGATAATTTGTGTATTTCTATACTTAAGCAAAACATGATGTTAGATGGTGAAAACTCGAAACAGCCCCCGAACGGCCCCGTGGGTGGCACCAACACCTCCCACGGGACCAACGTAACTCGTAGGAACTGACCCCGCAGCCGCGGGTCTCCAAGTTTGAGAATACGACGGTAATTTGTGTATTTCTATACTTAAGCAAAACATGACGTTAGATGGTGAAAACTCGAAACAACCCCCGAACGGCCCCGTGGGTGGCACCAACACCTCCCACGGGACCAACGTAACTCATAGGAACTGACCCCGCAGCCGCGGGTCTCCCGATTTGAGAGTAATACGATAATTTGCTTATTTCTAGACTTAGGCTTAAAAACATGATGTTAGAGGGTGAAAACTCGAAACAGCCCCCGAACGGCCTCGTGAGTGGCACCAACACCTCCTACGGGACCAACATAACTCGTAGGAACTGACCCCGCAGTGGCGGGTCTCCCGATCTGAGAGTACGACACTAATTTGCTTATTTCTAGACTTAGGCTTAAAAACATGGAGTTAGAGGGTGAAAATTCGAAACATCCCCCGAACGGCCCCATGGGTGGCACCAACATCTCCCACGGGACCAACGTAACTCGTAGGAACTTACCCCGCAGCCACGGGTCTCCCGGTTTGAGAGTATGAGGGTAATTTGCTTATTTTTAGACTTAGGCTTAAAAAGATAACGCTAGAGGGTGAAAACTCAAAACAGCCCCCGAACGGCCCCATGGGTGACACCAACTTCTCCCACGGGCCCAACGTAACTCGTAGGAACTGACCCCGCAGCCACGGGTCTCCCGGTTTGAGAGTACGAGGGTAATTTGCTAATTTCTAGACTTAGGCTTAAAAACATGACACTACAGGGTGAAAACTCAAAACAGCCCCCGAACGGCCCCATGGGTGGCACCAACATCTCCCACGGGACCAACGTAACTTGCAATAACTGACCCCGCAGTAGCGGGACTCCCGGTTTGAGAGTACGACTTGCGTATTTCTACACTTAAGCAAAACATGGCGTTAGAGGGTGAAAACTCGAAACAGCCCCCGAACGGCCCCATGGGTGGCACCAACACCTCCCACGGGACCAACGTAACTCGTAGGAACTGACCTCGTAGCCACGGGACTCCCGGTTTGGGAGTGATACGGTAGTTTGCATATTTCAAGACTTTGGCTTAACAACACGGCGTTAGAGGTTGAAAACTCAAAACAGCCCCCGAATGGCCCCGTGGGTGACACCAACACCTCCCACGGGACCAACGTAACTCGTAGGAACTGACCCCGCAGTCGCGGGTCTCCCGATTTGAGAATACGACGGTAATTTGCTTATTTCTACACTTAAGCAAAACATGGCATTAGAGGGTGAAAACTCGAAACACCCCCCGAACGGCCCCGTGGGTGGCACCAACACCTCCCACGGGACCAACGTAACTCGTAGGATCTAACCTCACAGCCGCGGGTCTCCCGGTTTGAGAGTACGATGGTAATTTGTTTATTTATAGACTTAGGTTTAAAGACATGACGTTAGAGGGTGAAAACTCGAAACAACCCTCGAACGGCCCCGTGGGTGGCACCAACACCTCCAACGGGATAAACGTAACTCGTAGCAACTGACCCCGCAGCCGCGGGTCTCCCGATTTGAGAGTACGAGGGTAATTTGCTTATTTCTAGACTTAGGCTTAAAAACATGATGTTAGAGGCTGAAAACTCGAAACAGCCCCCGAACGGACCCGTGGGTGGCACCAACACCTCCCACGGGACCAACGTAACTCTTAGGAACTGACACCGCAGTCGCGGGTCTCCCGATTTGAGAGTACGACAGTAATTTGTGTATTTCTACACTTAAGCAAAACATGGCGTTAGAGGGTGAAAACTCGAAACAGCCCCCGAACGGCCCCATGGGTGGCACCAACACCTCCCACGGGACCAATGTAACTCGTAGGAATTGACCACAGAGCCGCGGGAGTTCCGGTTTGAGAATACAACGATAATTTGCATATTTCTAGACTTAGGCTTAAAAACATGGCGTTAGATGGTGAAAACTCAAAACGACCCCCGAACGGCCTCGTGGGTGGCACCAACACCTCCCACGGGACCAATGTAACTCGTAGGAACTGACCGCGCAGCCGCGGGAGTTTCGGTTTGAGAGTACGACGGTAATTTGCATATTTCTAGACTTAGGCTTAAAAACATGGCGTTAGAGGGTGAAAACTCAAAACAACCCACGAACGGCCCCGTGGGTGGCACCAACACCTCCCACAGGACCAATGTAACTCGTAGGAACTGACCGCGCAGCCGCGGGAGTTCCAGTTTGAGAGTACACCGATAATTTGTATATTTCTACACTTAGGCTTAAAAACATGGTGTTAGAGGGTGAAAACTCGAAACAGCCCCCGAACGGCCCCGTGGGTGGCACCAACACCTCCCACGGGACCAATGTAACTCGTAGGAACTGACCCCACAGCCGCAGGACTCCTGGTTTGAGAGTAATACGGTAATTTGCTTATTTCTAGACTTAGGCTGAAAAACATGACGTTAGAGGGTGAAATTTTGAAACAGCCCCCTAATGTCCGCGTGGGTGGCACCAACACCTCCCACGGGACCAACGTAACTCGTAGGAACTGACCCCGCAGCTTCGGGTCTCCCGATTTGAGAGTAATACGATAATTTGCATATTTCAAGACCTAGGCTTAAAAACATGACGTTAGAGGATGAAAACTCGAAACAGCCCCGAACGGCCCTGTGGGTGGCACCAACACCTCCCAAGGGACCAACGTAACTCGTAGGAACTGACCCCGCAGTCGCGGGTCTCCCGGTTTGAGATTACGACGATAATTTGCGTATTTCTACACTTAAGCAAAACATGACGTTAGAGGGTGAAAACTCAAAACAACCACTGAACGGCCCCGTGGGTGGCACCAACACCTCCCACGGGACCAACGTAACTCGTAGGAACTGACCTCGCAGCCGTGGGTCTCCCGATTTGAGAGTAATATGGTAATTTTCATATTTCAAGACTTAGGCATAAAAACATGACGTTAGAGGGAGAAAACTCGAAACATCCCCCGAACGACCCGGTGGGTGACACCAACACCTTCCGCGGGACCAACGTAACTCGAAGGAACTAACCCCGCAGCCGCGGGTCTCCTGGTTTGAGAGTACGACGGTAATTTGCTTATTTCTAGACTTTGGCTTAGAAACATGACGTTAGAGGGTGAAAACTCAAAGCAGCCCCCGAACGGCCCCGAGGGTGGCACCAACATCTCCTACAGGACCAACGTAACTCGTAGGAACCGACCTCGCAGTCGCGGGTCTCCTCGTTTAAGAATACGACGGTAATTTGCGTATTTCTAGACTTAGGCTTAAAAACATGATGTTTGAGGGTGAAAAACTCGAAACAGCCCCCGAACGGCCCCGTGGGTGGCACCAACACCTCCCACGGGACCAACGTAACTCGTAGGAACTGACCCCGCTGCCGCGGGTCTCCCGGTTTGAGAGTAATACGTTAATTTGCAAATTTCAAGACTTAGGCTTAAAAACATGACGTTAGAGGGTGAAAACTCGAAACAGCCCACGAACGACCCCGTGGGTGGCACCAACACCTCCCACGGGACAAACGTAACTCGTAGGAACTGACCCCGCAGCCGCGGGTCTCCCGATTTGAGAGTACGACGATAATTTGTATATTTCTAGACCTAGGCTTAAAAACATGGCGTTAGAGGGTGAAAACCTGAAACATCCCCCGAACGATCTCGTGGGTGGCACCAACATCTCCCACGGGACCAATGTAATTCGTAGAAACTGACCGCGCAGCCACGGGAGTTTCGGTTTGAGAATACGACGGTAATTTGCATATTTCTGGACTTAGGCTTAAAAACAAGGCGTTAGTGGGTGAAAACTCGAAACAACCCCCGAACGGCCCCGTGGGTGGCACCGACACCTCCCACAGGACCAATGTAACTCATAGGAACTGACCGCGCAGCCGCGGGACTCCCTGTATGAGAGTACGATGGTAATTTGCATATTTCTAGACTTAGGCTTAAAAACATGGCGTTAGAGGGTGAAAACTCAAAACATCCCCCGAACGGCCCCGTGGGTGGCACCAACACCTCCCACGGGACCAATGTAACTCGTAGGAACTGACCGCGCAGTCGTAGGAGTTTCGGTTTGAGAATACGACGATAATTTGCATATTTCTAGACTTAGGCTTAAAAACATGGCGTTAGAGGGTGAAAACTCAAAACGGCCCTCGAACGGCCCCGTGGGTGGCACCAACACCTCCCACGGGACCAATGTAACTCGTAGGAACTGATTGCGCAGTCGCGAGGGTTCCGGTTTGAGAGTACGATGGTAATTTGCATATTTCTAGACTTAGGCTTAAAAACATGGCGTTAGAGGGTGAAAACTCGAAAAAAACCCCGAATGGCCCCGTGGATGGCACCAACACCTCCCACTGGACCAATGTAACTCGTAGGAACTAACCGCGCAGCCGCGGGAGTTCCTGTTTGAGAATACGACGGTAATTTGCATATTTCTAGACTTAGGCTTAAAAACATGGCGCTAGAGGGTGAAAACTCAAAACGACCCCCGAACGGCCCCGTGGGTGGTACCAACACCTCCCACGGGACCAATGTTACTCGTAGGAACTGACCGCGCAGCCGCGGGAGTTCCGGTTTGAGAGTACGACGGTAATTTGTATATTTCTAGACTTAGGATTAAAAACATGGCTTTGGAGGGTGAAAACTCAAAACAACCCCCGAACGGCCTCGTGGGTGGCACCAACACCTCCCACGGGACCAATGTAACCCGTAGGAACTGACCGCGCAGCCGCGAGAGTTCCAGTTTGAGAGTACGACGGTAATTTGTATATTTCTAGACTTTGGCTTTAAAATATGGCGTTAGAGGGTGAAAACCCGAAACTGCCCCCGAACGGCCCCGTGGGTGGCACCAACACCTCCCACAGGACCAATGTTACTCGTAGGAACTGACCCCGCAGCCGCGGGACTCCAGGTTTGAGAATACGTTGATAATTTGCATATTTCTAGACTTAGGTAAAACATGGCGTTAGAGGGTGAAAACTCTAAACAACCCCCGAACGGCCCCGTGGGTGGCACCAACACCTCCCACGGGACCAATGTAACTCGTAGGAACTGACCGTTCAGTCGCGGGACTCCCGGTATGAGAGTATGACAGTAATTTGCATATTTCTAGACTTAGGCTTAAAAAATGGCGTTAGAGGGTGAAAACTCGAAACAACTCCCGAACGGCCCCGTGGGTGGCACCAATACCTCCCATGGGACTAATGTAACTCGTAGGAACTGACCGCGCAGCCGCGGGAGTTCCGGTTTGAGAGTACAAGGGTAATTTGCATATTTCTAGACTTAGGCTTAAAAACAATGCGTTAGAGGGTGAAAACTCAAAACAACGCCCGGACGGCCCCGTGGGTGGCACCAACACCTCCCACGGGACCAATGTAACTTGTAGGAACTGACCGCGGAGCCGCGCGACTCCCGGTATGAGAGTACGATGGTAATTTGTATATTTCTAGACTTAGGCTTAAAAACAATGCGTTAGAGGGTGAAAACTCGAAACAACGCCCGGACAGCCCCGTGGGTGGCACCAACACCTCCCATGGGACCAATGTAACTTGTAGGAACTGACCGCGGAGCCGCGGGACTCCCGGTATGAGAGTACGACGGTAATTTACATATTTCTAGAGTTAGGCTTATAAACATGGCGTTAGAGGGTGAAAACTCAAAACAACTCCCGAACGGCCCCGTGGGTGGTACCAACACCTCCCACGGGACCAATGTAACTCGTAGGAACTGACCACGCAGCCGCGGGACTTTCGGTTTGAGAATACCACAGTAATTTGCATATTTCTAGACTTTCGCTTTAAAACATTGATATGTTGATAATTTGAACTCATATATGCAATTTTTCAGGTTGATTAAATTTTTTGTATTACTACTTGATTACTGATATTTTTGTTTTTTGTATCCTATCATTTGTTGGATATTTGCACGTGAAACAAATGAAGGAGGCAATGGTTTACAACATGAAGATTGTTTATATGTTATGGACATTCAGGATAATGTTTTTTATGTGTTATAGCCGTGCAGGCTTTTATTGTTTAGTTTTTTGGCCGTGCGGGCTTTTATAATTTGATTGGTGAATTTTATAGCCGTGCGGGCTTTATAATAAGCAGGTTTTTCATTTACAGGGTTTGGAATGTTAAGAAAATAGAGAAAATTCTGCCCATTTTTTTTTTTGGTCTGTGAATTATTAAGACGTGTAATATTTTTAAGTTTGTATATATATTTGTTTATTAACAAGATTCTCAATTTGCAATTTGTGATTTTTTTTATTGTTTTGCCTATAATAAATATTTGTAACACCTCGTAGCAACCGACGGTGCACTCACAGGACCCCAATTTTAGGATTGGACAAAAAAAATACATTTTTTTCAATTATAGATAAATATGGTCATGAACTTTGTCCATGACCATTTTTATTTTTTTTGTCGCGCTTAAAAATGGTCGCGGCCAAAGTCCGCGACCATTTTTTTTATTTTTTTGTCATAGTTATGGGTCGCGGACTAGGGCCGTGACCAATTTTTTTTAATTTTTTTTGTCACGAACGTGGGTCGCGGACTTTGGCCGCGACCAATTTGTCACGGATGTGGGTCACGGACTTTGGCCGCGACCAATTTGTCACTGTTGTGGGTCACGGATGAGGGCCGCGACCAATTTTTTTTATTTATTTTTGTCACGGACGTGGGTCGCGGACTTTGGCCGCGACCAATTTGTCACGGTTGTGGGTCACGGATGAAGGTCGCGACCCGTCCCGGCATGGGTCATGGCCAAAGTTCGCGACCATCTGCCATGACCCCTCTTGGCCGTGACCATTTTTTGGTCACGAACTTGGGCCGCGACCCACGAAAATGGTCACGCCAGAAATGGTCACGACCCAAGTCCGCGACCTACAGTTTTGGTCGGGGATTTTGGCCATGACCAATCGCCAGTTTTGGTGTAGTGAGAGACAGTATGATCTACATTATCTCAATGAGATTAATTTCCTAGTCTGGTCATTAGAAGTTAGAATTCGTCTTCCCCTCCATCTAATAATTAGATTCATCCTAAGAGAGTATAAGGTGGCTCCCACCCAACTTCCCCCAAACCCTACCAAATAATTGTGGGGTCGACGGTGTACTAGATCTAATGACAACTTGCAAGAGAGAAATTTTTTTATCAGATCCACACTCATCGATCAAGAGAATAAAGACTTAATTGCATGTCTCAAGAGCAATCAAGATGTTTTTACTTGGGAATCATATGACTTGCTGGGGATTGATCCCAATATAGCCTTCGACCGCTTACATGTCTATCCTACCTTCAAACCGATCACTTAAAAAGCTCTCTAAACAACCTCCGACAAGGCCAAAAAGGTGGAGAAGGAAGTAAGGAAACTACTAGATGCAGGATCCATCAGGGAGGTTCATTTCCCCAAATTGTTATCCAACTCGGTGGTGGTACGCAAGAGCAACGAAAGTTGGAGGGTCGGCATTGAATTCACGGACCTCAATAAAACATTTTTCAAAGACTTCTTCTCGCTTGCTAAATAGATCTATTGGTCGATGCTATAGTGATGCACGAAAGGATGAGCTTCTTGGAAAACTACTCTAGCTACCATTAGATTCCTCTGTTCGGACCCGACATGTATAAAACATCTTTCATAAGACCCATTAGGTTATATTACTACAAGGTCATGCTGTTTAGTTTAAAGAAAATTGGTGTGACTTATCAGAGGCTGGTCATCAAGATGTTAAATAGGTAGATAGGAGACACAATAGAGGTCTACACTGACAATATGCTTGTCAAAAGTAAGGTCAAGGACGACCACCTCACGAACTTAGTCAGAACCCTTAAAATCCTTATGAAATATCGAATGAAGCTTAATGCAAGTAAGTGTTCATTCGGTGTCCAATCAGGAAAGTTCTTGGGCTACCTAGTTAATAAGAGAAGAATTGAGTCCAATCCATATCAAATCGATGCTATCACTATAGTCCAGCCTCCTTAGATGTTGCGAGATGTCCAAAAGCTCATTAGTATGCTCGCGGCACTTAATCGATTCATCTCCAAGTCTTTGGAATGTTGTTGACCATTCTTTGGGCTTCTAAATAATAGCAAAGGCCTCATGTATAATTATGATTGTTCACGAGCATTGGAGGAGATTAAATCTTACCTTAGAAAGCCACACTTAATACTGATTCCAAGTGATGGAGACTCACTATACCTTTATATGGTAGTATCAGACCATGCAGTAAGATCCGCCCTAGTATGTGAAAAGAAAGCAGGCCAGCACCCAATCTATTACGCTAGCAAGATATTTCTGAACGGAGAACAACGGTACCAGTCTATAAAGAAACTCGCCTATGTGCTGGTATTCTCCTCGAGGAAGTTGAAGCCTTACTTTAAAGTCCATTCAATAACCATAATCACTTCTTATCCCCTCAAAGCTGTTTTGTAAAAAACGGATCTCTCCAGGCGATTTTAAAATGGTCTATCGAGCTTGGGAGATTTAATATCCACTTCCATCCAAGAAAAATGATTACGGGGAAAGTCTTAGCAAATTTTATTACTGAATTCACAGGAGTCCAGTTAATTGACCATGTGAAAGCAGAGAAGTCCATGAATGAGGAAGCATAATCTAGGGACTAGACACTATACATTGATGGATCCTCCAATTCCAAAGAGGCGGGATTAAGGATTGTTCTCATCACCCCAGAAAACATTGTGATTAAGGAGGGAATCAGATTAGGATTTACGACATCCAACAACGAAGCTGAGTATGAAGCAATAATCTCTAGCTTGTATAAAGACCAATCGTTAAGGGCAAAGTTCTTTCACATATTCAGAGACTCCGAACTAGTCTCCAAGAATGTGATCGAGGACTTCAAAGACAAAGATAATAAGATGGAATCCTACCTCATTGTGGTAATTGGACTTATGGAAAGATTTGCGAAAGTAGACATTCAACAGTGCCCCCGAGGGCAAAACAGTTTTGTTGATGCCTTAGCGTTCCTCAGTTCAACAATTGTCTCTTACCTCTAGTGTGTCCACCCACGTGACACTGAGCAAGTACTTAGAAAACTTCATGAGGGAATTTGTGGGAGTCACGCAGGAAGAAGATCTCTGGCCTTCTGAGTAATTAAGGAAGGTTACTGGTGGCCTCATATGCAAAAGAAAATAAGCATTTATGTTTGCAAGTGTGAAAATTGTCAAAACCACTCTCCAATGATCCACCAGCCCCCCAGCGATCTGAAATCAGTGACAAGACCATGGTCGTTCGTGCAATGGGGGCTACGCATAGTGGTACCACTTCCGATCGCATCTTGAAATAAAAAATATCTCCTAGTGGGCACATATTACTACACCAAATGGGTTCAGGAAAAACCACTGGCAAACATTCATGTCTCAGATATGACTAAGCTCGCCTGGAGAAACACCATAACACACTTTGGGGCACCAAGGACTATCATCACCGACAATGGTATGTAATTTGAGAGTCATTTCTTTTAAGGTTTTTATGATGAACATGGTATCAGGAACCACTTCAGTTCTATGGCGTATCTATAGAGTAATGGAAAATTAGAGGCTTAAAAAAAACATGATCGATGGACCAAAAAATGACTAGAAAAAGATAAGGGTTCTTTGGTGGATGAACTCCCTAATATTCAATGGGCTTATCTTACCACCTCTTGGTGACTAATCGGGGAAACACCATTCGCGCTTACTTATAGGATGGAAGCTATCATCCCACCAGAAGCAAGTCTCCCCACCATGAGGACTTCTTTGGTCAACCAAGGCCTTAATGATGATGACTTGTTCATGGAACTTGACTTAGAAAATGATTGAAGAGAGTAGATCATAATCAAGTTATCTTCTTACCAACAACAATTGGCTAGGAAGTATAGTTATAAAGTCAACTCAAGGAAGTTTTTTATATGAGATTGCCTCTTAAGGAAATTCCTCGGCAGTGCGATAAGACAATTAGATTGAAAACTAGGACCATAATGGTAAGGACCCTTTAAAGTAATCAGGGACAACCTTTATAGACACCACATTCTAGGACCACTTAAAACACTCCTTAGGTCCCTAGAACCTCCCTATTTCACTACAAACCCTAGGTCGTACTCCAAGTAATGATCTAGAGGCCATCCGGCGCTCCTGAGCCCCATTTGACTCCCATCAAGTCCATCGTCCGAGCGAAAGCACTTTGGATCATCTAAGGTATCTGAATGACATTTGCAATGGTCCACCCCATGCATAAATCGACATAACGGTTCAGACGAACGAACCATTCTACTATCGAAAATCAATTCGGAGGCCACCAGGTCAGCTCGGGCCCTGATTTGACCTCAATCAACTTCATGATCAGAGAGAAATATATTTTAATATTTGAAGGTCACTGAAGCCCCTTCCTAACGGTTCACCCCGTGTTCAAAATGGCATAACCTTTTGGACAAACGATCAGTTTTCCCCCCAAAATCGATCCAGAGACCACCGTGTGCTCTCGGGTTCTGTTTGACCTAAATTAACTCTTCATCTCGAATGATAATTAATGAATATCCAAAGGGAATTGAATACCCTTTCCAACGGTCAACTCCATGCACGATTCGAACTTACGGTACGAATGAATGACCCGTTTTACTCTGAGAGGTCACTAGGCGCTTCCGAACCCCACTTGACGAAAGTAAACTTTTCAAACCTAGCGAAACTCTTTGGAATGTCGAAGTACATCTCCTAACCATTCCAATGGTCCATCCCGTGCGTGATTTTGACTTACCATACGGACGAACGATCCCTTTCCATCCGATGATCTCCCACACGCGCTTCTAAGCCACATTTGACCCAAAGTCAACTCCCGGACCCGGGAGAGGTTCAAAGGACTCTTAAAGGTCTCTATAGTATCTTTCTAACGATATGCCCCATGAGCGATTTGGATCAACGGATTACATTCTATGACCATTTTTCCAGAAAAGTTTACTTTATTTTCTATAAAAAAATCCAGAACAACCAAAAAGAGGGTTACGCCCATAAATTCCGAACGAGATTATCCATCACACCTTTGGAAATCTAAAAACACACTTTTCTACATACACACCTATAATAAAATCCCGTTCGAATTTATTGGATAACCCTCCCCCAATGCCGCATTCGAACTACGTGAACTTTGATGCATTTATATGATACATTGGAATTTGGGATTAAAATCGGAGACTCGAGTCCAATTTTCCAATTTCTCATTTTCTAATTTTTGTCAATTTCCCAATTCATCAATTTCTCTAAATTTCCCAATTTTCCTACGTCCCCAACTTTCATATTTATCATATTCTAGAATTAATATACGTATTATGTTTGTAAGCGTTTCATCCAACACATAATGTCATTTCATAATAACGATCAATATCGTGATGAATGCACAAATCATATTTTTTATATACCTTATTTTGGGAACATTCCTATGGATGACTTCACTCTACGTTTCCCATGGTATGAGTTGAATGATTTCAATCTCCATTATATATACACGCACACACACTTCACGGAGAGATAAAGGAAAAAAATAACACTATCCCATGAGAGACTGAAAGGGCGAGATGGGTGCCTAACACCTTCCCATTCCATAACTTAGGCCCCAATCCTTCGAACTATTGGTTTCATATGCATCAGCTTGTCTTTGATGCTGCTCACTCAAGGCAACAATATGTTCTTTTGCCTATTTTATGAAAAATAGGCTGGCGAATCCATCTCTTTACATTTATCTCACATCGACGACGGACAAAGCATTCCTGAGCAAAAAAGGGGGCGCAAGACCTTTCGACATTTTCTCCCAAGGAATACCCCGGGATGTGAGATCCCCCTAGATCGGGGTGGCCACAGTGGCGACTCTACTGGGAATAGTTTTTCATGAGTGGGATAGACTTCGTTTGCATGGATGTTTTGTTTTCTTATGTGCGTATGCACCTATTTGTATGTACCCTTTCTCTCCTCTATTATTTCTAGCACATATATACCTCATTTGTGTTTCATTACTGACTTACACACTTGTAGAAATTCTCCATCTACATTTCACACCACGTGAACCTTGGATCACTTATATCCTCACGTTACACACAACACTTAGAAATCCATGCTTAGGTGTCACTAATACACCCCTCCACATATCAAACTTGTATATATCCATGCTCACTCACACTTATCAATCACCACTTATAGTTGATTCATGTTTAGGTTCACTACCACACACTTACTTGTAAATAATTACACATCACTCACTCTCACATATTCGTGCTTAGTATAGATCAATATTTTATACTTGTACCTTATTCCCTGCTTAGCATGATAAAAAAAAAAGGTACTCTCTCCATAAGATACTAATCACGAATCATGCATATTAAACACTACCTCACTAAAGAGCATGGCTATCAACCAAATTTTATCCCATAACTGTGGAGTCACTTCATGATAGGCGCTGCTCAGGAAGGTCACAGTTAGCCGAAGCGATATCAGTCTCACCTTCCATTAGCCAATTACCTTCGACGTATATTGAACGCCCCCTCCCCCCCCCCCCCCCCAGCGCATCATACCTCTTGACCGAAGTCATGATGGGAGGTATATCACAGGGAACTCTTTCATGTACGTCGAGTATATCGAATTCAGTCTCACATTAACTATCCCCATGAGGTATATAATGAGGCAATTACGTATATTCAAGTATATCAAATGGCTTGTCCACATGTACCGATTGACCTCAAAAGCAAGACATATATCGTGGAAATCATGCCAAAGGGGGGAACACCTCCCCATTAATCTAACAACTTCTTACCCTCATATAAGTGTCAAACCTAGGGTACTCATATTTAGATTGCCGGTTTCTACCCGAAACTCTGCCAAAATGATGGGTCATCATGCGGCCCAAATTTTTGTGCATTTTTTTATAAACAGGACTCTGCCCATGAGCCTGGTAACAAGTCCAACCATAGTGTTTACATATTTTGCAAACCCAATTTTTCCAGGCTTGGTTTCCGTCCGGTATTTCTTTTTACATTTAGGTAAACCTAATACAAGAAAGAACCTAGTACATTATTTGTGATAAAGCGTTGTTCAAGAGAAAATTCGATGGAACCCATTTACACTGCATCGCAGGGGCGGACATTGAAGAAATAATGGAGAAAATCCATAGCGGGGAGTGAAGATCCCACATAAATGGCTATATGATCACTAAGAAGATCATTTGACAGGGTTACTGCCAGTCTACCATGTTCAGGATTGCACACCCTACGTTCGAAGATGACTTAATTGATAGAAGTTTTCTAATCTACAACACTTGCCTCCATGGGAATTATGCAATATAACTTCTCCCTGGCTATTCTCCACATGGGGCATTGACATTATAGGGAAGGTTACACCCAAAGTGACCAATGGGCATGAATTCATCCTGGTTTCCACTGACTAATTCACTAAATTGGTCAAAGCCGAATCATACGCTGTTTTAAATGCCAAGAATGTGGCCAAATTAGTCAATAAAAACATCATTTGCCGATATGGAGTCCCCTACGAGCTGGTATCAGAAAACATGCTACATTTTGAGGTAGAAGTTACGAGGTGGTCGATGAGTATGGGATTCAGAGACACAAATCCTCTCCATACTAACCTTAAAGCAGTGGATCAGTAGAAGATACCAATATGAACCTTAAATCCATCATAAGTAAGATGATCGAGAGTTATCGAGATTGGTCCGACTAAATCCCCTAGGCCCTCTGTGGCTACCGCACTTCATTTCAAACCTCTACTTGGGCTACCCTTAACTCTCTAGTCTACGACATGGAAGATGTCCTACCCGTAGAGCTGGAAATCCATTCCTTGCGTGTCATGCTTGAAAACAAAGTCAGCGACGAAGACTATCATCAAAGGTGTCTCAATGAGATGTCACTTTTGGACAAAAGGAGGTTAAAAGATCTATATCACATACAAGGGTACCATCACCTTATTGCACTAGCATTAAGTAAGAGAGTCAAGGACCGCGTTGTCCTAGAAGGGGACTTAGGCCTCAAAGAAATTACAGAGCCCGTTTGGGATGCCAGGGTGGCCCTTACATTATGAAAAAGATCATGTTCGACGATGAAACTATGCTTATCGATCTTTATGGAGAAGAGATGGCACATCTAGTCAACCTAGACCGTCTCAAGAAATTCTACCCTTAGTCTAAAATTTCAGCGCTCTATAACTCCTCTCATCTCCATTCTTTCTAAAAAAAATCTTCACTTCCCACTACTCAGAACTGCGTGGGGCTTGATCCCCTAAAAATCTTTTTTCTTTCAAAAATGAATTTCAAATAATTTCCAAACCCCCAGAGGTACGTAGGGAGCTCACTCTGCTTTATATAAGCACAACGACCTTCTTTTTCACAAAATGCTATTCTTTTCATATTCCCCAGAATGACAGTTCATGTTTAACATGTATATGACCTTCCCACCAGGCATCTAGACCATTCAAAGTATCCACCAGTATCACCGTTGTGGTATTACGATGGTACGACATCCAGGAAATAATAATTGCAAGTTGGGGATCCACTAGCATTTCATTACTCACCAACAACACTTTTGAAACTAGGCCCTAAATGATAGCCCCAACATAGTTGGCATTGCTAACATCCTATAAATGTACAGACCGCAGCACCGAAGGAAGAGAAATCATTCCTCCCATGACCAACGACCTGTTTGTCGAAGGTGAGATGTGGATAAGTCCAGTCAATAGCTCCCTAAGGGAACGGGAAAACTCTGGCAAAGCTGCAGCAATGCTGAGATTTATCCCCAACATGGCAGAAAATTCTTCATAGGTCGAACAAATTTCATCCAACACAAAGAGAAAGGCATAGTCTTCGGGGTAGCAGAACTCAACTGCTGTCATCAGTATATTCCACTTTTCGGGTTGGTTGTGACATAAAGAGACTCGCTGCATGTGGAAAGCGTTATAGTCAATGTTGCAAGAACACATTGCTTCCAAGGTTTCAAGGTAGTTTTCAAATTCAACATTATCAGGGAAAGCCATATCACGAGATAAGAAGATAGTGGGAAAATAAAAATGTAAAGGAGAAGGAATGTGGAAGTGTCAAGAAAAAGATCCATCCACATCCTATTTATACTTGAAAACTCTCAAACCAAGACAAGCAATCCTACATACCACCCTCTTTAGCAGGTCGGGGGTGAGATAGGGGCATCACCCACTCTAGCCCCCTTAGCAAATGCAACATAATGAGGAAATCCATAGTCTTTTAGGGTTTGTTTTCCGTCATCTTTTCTTCTTTCTTCTTTTCCTCTACTCTCTATCTCTCTCTTTTTCCTCACTCTTCTTCTCCTTTTCTTTCCCTTATCCGATGGGCAAGAACCACTAGTCCTCGAGGATCCAATATGAGATGCCTTTAAAGACTTAATTCGATAAGGCATGATGTCTTAATCATCATCATCATCATTAGGAGGCCTCAAGTTGCTTCTCTTATCAGGGGAGCCATGTCTTCTTCTTCTTCTTCTTCTTCTTCTTCTTCTTCTTCTTCTTATTATTATTATTATTATTATTATTATTATTATTATTATTATTATTATTATTATTATTATTATTATTATTATTATTATTATTATTATTATTATTATTATTATATATATTTTTTTTATTTTTATTTTTTTATTATTATTATTACTATTATTATTCAAATCCCACTTCCTCCTTCTCTTTCACAATAGGGTAAGAGGGGACATCCTCAAGAGCTTTTAATATTGGAACCTTATCAATCGGGTGATCAATAAAAATAGTAGTCGTATACTTGTATTCCAACAGGTATGTTGCCGACCTTGGGTGCTCACCGTCTAATATACTTTCCTTGATGTTCCAAGCTTTGAAAAGATCATCAGTATCAACCTCGCTTATATCAACCTTTTGAATTTTAGTAGGAGCTATAAGAACAAAGGGAGAAGAACATTAGTTAAGGGCATTAAATTCAAAAAATCAAGAAATGCATAGTCAAGAACAAAAAAAGAGAAGCGACCTATTTGGGCCTCTCCATAATAAAAAATTATAGGGCCTAATTTCCTTTCGCCGACATCAGAAGGAGGATGTTGCTAGTTTCTATAAATGAAATCGTGTTCTTAGTAATACTTATGGGAATTCGAAAGATCCACCATTGGAACTCTCCCAGCCTTCCTCATTTTTAAATACATAAGACCTTCCCTGGTTCACGACCACACGTAGCAGTAGCAAATCTCGGTAAAGCCTAAATTTTTCCCATAAAGGTTGTTTATCCTATGGACCCCATTAACTATCTTCCAAACATTGGGAGCACACTGAAAAGTCACAATTTAAAAATGTCTAAAGAACCTAATAAATAATTAGTTTAGGGTAAATGGCGAACCCCTTAGGTTATCAGGAAGGTGTGAATCCATTGCCCCCTTAAACATCATGAACATTATGAGGAAGAGGGGCACACAACACCAAACTGGGCGATTGTCCATGGATTTTGTCCCTGTCCATTAGCTATGGATCATGGATTTTGTCTATGACTAAATCGGGCATGACCATCTTTAGTGGTCACGACCCAAATCCCTAACCACTGCATTGATCACAGATATCAGGGGTCACAACATATGGTCATGGACACAAGTCATGACACATACACACACCTGGTCTTGGCCTTGGCTCATGACTCACCCTTTAATTTAGGTAAATTTTCATGATGCTGGTCACGTCTCAAAGTAGTGACCTACCCTTCGACGTATGAAAATAGTCAGGGACATGGTATCGGTTTGGACCATAACCATACTTTGATGTCATCAGAATAGTGATGGCCTAGGGTCGTGACCATATTTTTATGTTCCCAAATTGGTCATGGCCCTAAGTTGTGACCCCTTTTATGCGTGATAAAAAAATAAAGATGGTCAGGGATTATAATCGTGACCATTTGTAACTATATTAAAAAAACTTGGATAGAATTTTCTCTATTTTCTAGATATTCTAAAACCTTCATAATGTAAACCTCGTACGTTCATAATACTAAACAATCAATAGCAAAAACTTGTGTGGTCACGGCCGTAAGGGGGTGTTTTGGGGGTTTCACCCTCTAACTGCATGTTTTCAAGCCTAAGTATAAATATTCTAAAATTCGGGTCATGCTCTTAAACTGGGAGTGCCATGGATAAGCAGTCAACTCTTACGAGCTACGTTGGTCTCGTCCAACGTGTTGGATTTGCTCAAGAGGCCGCTTGGGGGGTGTTTCAAGGTTTTGGCCTCTAACGACATATTTTCAAGCCTAAGTGTAAATATTATGAAATTTGGATCGTGCTCTTAAACTGGGGGGCCACGCGGTTGGTTCCTACGAGTTATGTTGGTCTCATACGAGGTGTTGGCATAACTCATGGGGCTGGTTTGGGGGGTGCTTTAGGGTTTCACCCTCTAAAAACATGTTTTTAAGCCTAAGTGTATATATTCTAAAATTTGGGTCATGCTATAAAATGGGGGAAACCGTGGCCATGCGATCAGTTCCTATGTGCTATGTTTCTCCCGTGCGAGGCCTTGGCATCGCTTATGAGGCCGACTAAGGGTATTTTACGGTTTGACCTTCTAATGGCATGTTTTCATACCTAAGTGTAGATTTTCTGACATTTGGGGCGTGCTCTCAAATCGGGGGTCTCATGGACATGCAGTCAGTTTCTATGAATTAAGTTGGTCTGTAAGAGGTGTTGGCCCCGCTCATGAGGACGATTGGGGGTGTTTTGGTTTTTTTCCCTCTAACGGCATGTTTTCAAGCGTAAGTGTAGATATTTTGAAATTTGGATCATATGCAAAAACCCGGGGTCCTTTGTCTATGTGATCGGTTCCTACAAGCTACATTGGTCTTGTGCGAAGTGTTGGCGTCGCTCACAGGACCAGTTGGGGGTGTTTCAGTGTTTCTCCCTCTAACGAAATGTTTTCAAGCTCATGTAGATATTATAAAATTGGGGTTGTGCTCTCAAACTAGGGGTTTCGAAGCCACACCGTCGCTTCCTACGAGCTACGTTGGTCCCGTGCGGGGTGTTGGCGTAGGTCACGGGACTTGTTAGGGGTGTTTTGAGGTTTCTCCCTTTAATGGTATAGTTTCAAGCCTAAGTGTATATATTCTAAAATTTGGGTCGTGCTCTCAAATCGGGGGTCCCATGGCCTCGCGGTCGATTCCTATAAGCTACGTTGGTCCCATGTGAGGTATTGTAACCACTCACGGATCCATATGGGGAGTGTTTCAGGGGTTTTCCTTCTGACAACATGTTTTTAAGCCTAAGTGTAGCTATTCTAAAATTTGGGTCATTCTCTCAAATAAGAGGTCCCGTGGCCAAGTGGTCAGTTCCTACGAGTTACGTTGGTCCCGCGCGAGGTATCGACGCCGCTCATAGGGTCAGTTGGGGGTGTTTTAGGGTTTCTCCCTTTAATATCATCTTTTCAAGACTAAGTGTAGAGATTATAAAATTTGCACCGTTTTCTTGAATCGGTGGTTTCGACACAATCATTTCCTACGAGCGACATTGGTCTCGTACGAGGTATTGGAATCGCTCAAGAGGCTGGTTGGGGGTGTTTTAAGGTTTTCCCCTCTAATGGCATGTTTTTAAGCCCAAGTGTAGATATTTTGAAATTTGGGTTGTACTCTCAAACCGAGGGTCCCGTGGTTATGTGGTCTGTTCTCACAAGTTACGTTGGTCCCATGTGAGGTGTTGGTGTCGTTCACGGGCTGGTTGGGGGTGTTTTAAGGTTTCAGCCTCTAACGGCATGTTTTCATGCCTACGTGTAGATATTCTAAAATTTGTGTCGTGCTCTCAAATTAGGGATCCCACGAGCTATGTTTGTCCCGTACGAGGTGTTAGCACCACTCACAGGGACAATTGGGGGGTTCTTCGGGGTTTTTCCCTCTAATGGCATGTTTTCAAACCCAGGTGTAGATATTCTAAGATTTGGGTCCTACTCTCAAATCGGGGATCCCGTGGCCATGCGGTTCGTTCCTATGAGCTACGTTGGTCCCAAGCGAGGTGTTGGCGCTGTTCACGAGTCTGGTTGGGAGGTGTTTTATGGTTTTTCCCTCTAACGACATGTTTTCAAGCTAGTGTAGATACTCTAAAATTTCAATCGTGCTATCAAATTAGGGGTCCTGTAGTCACGCGGTCAGTTCCTACGAGCTACGTTGGTCCAGTGCGACGTGTTGGCTCCACTGAGGGGGTCGATTGGTGGTGTTTCGGGGTTTCTCCATTTAACGACATGTTTTCAAAGATAGGTGTAGATATTCTAAAACTAAGGTCATGCTCTCAAACCGGGGTTATCTTGGCCTCACGATCTATTCCTATAAGATACGTTGGTCCCGTGCAAGGTGTTGGCGCCCCTCACAAAGTCGTATGGGGAGTGTTTTGAGGTTTGTCCCTCTAATGAAATGTTTTCAAGCCATAGTGTAGATATTTTAAAATTTGGGTCATGCTCTCAAATCAAGGTCCCTGGGGCCACGCAATTGGTTCCGACGAGCTACGTTGGTCCCATGCGAGATGTTGGCACCTCTCATAGGTTGGGGGTGTTTCGAGGTTTCTCCCTCTAACATCATGTTTTCAAGCCTCATTATAGATATTATTAAATTTGGGTCATGATATCAAACCGGGGGGGCCGTGGCCATATGTTCAGTACCTACTAGATACATTGGTCCCATGCGATGTGTAGGCACCACTCCAAGGCCGTATGGAGGGTGTTTCGGGATTTCACCCTCTAACGGCATGTTTTGATTCCAGAGTGTTGATATTCTAAAATTTAGGTCGTGCTCTCAAGCTGTGGGTCCCATGGCCATGCGATTGGTTATTACGGGGTACATTGGTCCCGTACGAGGTGTTGGCACTGCTTATGGGGCTAATTTGTGGCTGTTTTAGAGTTTTTCCCTCTATTGACATGTTTTCAAGCCTAGGTGTTGATATTCTGAAATCTTGGTTATGCTCTCAAACTGAAGGTCCCGTGACCACGCGGTTGGTTTTTACGAGCTACATTGTTCCCATGCGAGGTGTTGGAATCTCTTACGAGGTCGTATGAGTGGTGTTTCGAGGTTTCTCCCTCTAGCGGCATGCTTGACAAGAAAATCTACCTTTGTTGGCCTTGGCAAATGCAATATGTTACATAGCTCATTGAAATTGTTCTGGAAAGGAGTCTTGGATAATATAATGCATTTTCCCATTTAGAATACTCTATCAAATTCCAAACCAATCAAGGTTCAAGGGAAGCTTTGGCTTTCCAAAGGAAACAGAGATCCAGGTGCTTCGCTCATTTGTCATAGATCTCAACCCCGTACTTTTTTCTTTGTATACATCCTGTAGACGAGATTCCATCCCCTTAGGCGGGTTAGATTTATTGAATAATTTTTTTATATAAAAAAACACCTCTAAATCTAATGTAGTTATAATAAATAATGATCATACTACATAATAAACTATCGTCTGTGATATAATAATGGAGAGGAACCCCAAAACATAAGGAGTAAAACGCATATAAACTCCCAAAACATAACCCATAAAAAAACAAAAGATGCATCAAATGTTGAGCATGAATAATAACCAGTAAGAATTCTTCTTTTCTTGTAGTTACCCTTAAAGCAAGCTTGCCTAAGCTTCTTAGTCATTTCAGTGAAATCCAATTTTGGCACCAACTCTATCATTTTCTCGTCCTCTTCTAGCATTTTTACCTCATTCACAATGCCCCGAATATGTGAATTAATTTGGTTAAAATTTAAAATACACGTGTGACGTAATTTAATGGAAATATGATGGGTTTATTAAATTATTAATCAAAGATAAATGATTAATGATTATTAATAAAATTACCAAGTGAATAGTAATTATATAATTGATGTCACAATGAGTGACAGTGATGTGATAGTATGATATCTCAACCGGATATCATGAGCGGACTAAATAAGTTAGAGATAGAAAATAAATTATCAGTAACTTTGATGATGATTTTGAGGTTATGATTGAGTTCAGAAGGGTCGAAACACTTAAATAGTATACCCAAGTGTATAGTTTGGGTTACAGAACAATTTTAGACATAATTGACAACCCGAGAGGGCATTTTCATTATTTTATAACTTAGGGTTAAGCAAATTTCGGGATTTTTAATATTATATATAGTTGTGGTGATGTGAGGCTAGGGTAAATATATTAGAAAATAAGTGGAGGCCAGTAGAAAGAGAGGAGGAGTTTTCTTGGAGCTCAAGAAAGGGTTTTGGGAGAATAAAAGCTAAATTTAGCATCACTATCACTATTGGAGGAAGGATTGGAAAATAAGCTTCATAAAAGAGGATCAAATCAAAACACTTTAATATAAAGAAAGTATTTATCTTAAAAATTTTATTAGTTGTCATACCCATGTTACCCTTATAATTTGATGAGTAAAATTATAATTATGAATATGATTTGATGTAGAATAAATGCAATTACATGGAGAAAAAAAATCAAGAATTTTAGCAGTTGAATCATGGATTAAATCTGGGTTTTGGGTGAATTTATATGAAGAACACAAAACTATAAGATTTATGATTATAAGGTGTTAAATTTGATTATATGATGAAATTATATGGATTTTATTCATGATTTACATTAGAAATCATCCCTAGATATATCTTTGATGTTTAGTTATATTAATTTAGAGATTGGGATGTTAATATGAATGTTTGGCTAGTTATCAATCATTTATCATAATAAATAGCATTTCCATTTGGTTCATTCTTAGCATCACTATTAAATTTTTTATTAATTAATAATGACAAACTAGTCAATTGAGTTGGTGACAAATTTTATCTTTTAATTTAATAGTTACCACTATAAGATAAACTTATATAAACCATTCCTACATTAATATAGTTTAAACCACCACAGGATATGAATGAATAAATAAATATCCCACCGAATAAACTATTGGCTCAAAATCCACATCCAAAAAACAAGTTCAACAGCTAAATAAATAAAACTCCATACAAGATGAAATAATAAAATGAATAAGTACTGTAGGGGAAACATGCCCAAAGAGAAACAATGAAATCATGAAATCCTAAACTAGAATGAATGGACTGAGGCGTCTACTCCAATCCCTACACACATCCATACATTCTTCAGCATCGCATCCCAGGAATGGATCTTTAAGCCTGGCATCACTATGGCTGGACAACTAAATATATTTTTAAGAAAAGAAAATGTTTCACAAACAAGTCAGAGCCCAATTATTTAAAAATATTTAGAAATTATTTTATTGCAATAAATGAAATGTGTAGTATATAGTGTTTATAATTGATTTCACGGTCGCACTCTCTTGAAGACAGCCTCACCCCTCTTTTGCAGTGCACCCCAATCGCATTTATTTATCCTATCTAGTCATTACTCGGTCCAACTAGACACAATAGCTACCTATACTAGATCGATAACTACCCCGTTGTAAGTTGAAAACACAACCATATAAGTAGTATAATACATATAACCCTTGTCTAAATGAATATACTAAATGTCACATTAATAATTTCAATAGATAGTCACACATCATCTATAGATATATACACAAATCACTATATATATATATATATATATATATATATATATATATATCACATCCGCATAGCTTGGTCATATTAGATGCATCCCTCGTACATGCTATCAGGTGCCAGGCATATCTCGTGTCACCTTTAGTCATCGGCTCAGAATCTCACCACCGCTCACAAATCATAAACAAATAATAAAGGCGATTATAAGTACATAGGCCTTAGGATTTTTGTACACATTCCTTAAACACCTGCGTGATGTCCCCCTCTCATCACGGTAGGAGCCATTCGAGCACTATAACCTAGAGCACAATCCAAACCCGTTGGAATCGTTAGCGTGGGACCACCCACTACGCGTAACCTCCTGTATAGCATCCTATGGTAACAAATAAATAAACACAATTAGCATTCAACTCATATGCATACATCTACAAATATAATTCACACATTTATATATATTCCAAGTGTTAACAAATCCACCCGTAGTTTTTAAGCCCCACACTAAATAGCTACACCCTGCTATTACTTTTAACTATAGGGTTATACATTTTGCCTCTTATATACTCAAATAATCTCCTATTAATCTCGCAAAGGTTCCTACAAATTTTGGTTTCAAATTGTGGAAGTTTCATCACTCATTACAACTTAAAAAGTATTTTGGACCTTTCACATTTTATATCTAAATAATAATATTCCTAGGACAACATACTACTTTTAGCTAGTTATGTGTGGCTGTGAACACCACGTAAATTTAAGTTCATATGAAAAATTCACTACACCAAATCTGTCGAATTGTCACGGTCATTGACCTTGACAATTCTGGGGGTGATAATTTTTTTTGTCACGGACTTGTCACGGTCAATGACGGTGATAAGTTCGTTAGAATTGTCACGGACCTTGACAAGCTTTGTCATGGTTAAGGTCCATGACAAAATCGTGACAATGTTTAAAAAATTATCATGGTCAATGACTCTGAGAACTTCCTTTTTCAAGGACTTGTCATGATCATTGACCGTGATAATTCTAGGCAAATTGAAAAAAAAATTATTGGGCAGTATGGCCACTGCCACTGCCCAGCAGTATATATGTACCTGTTATAGCAACATTGTACCTGTTCAAACATTATATATCCAAATAAAATAGAGATAGTGCAAATATACATTCAAAACAGAAACAATCCCATACCTGTTCAAACTTTGGCATTCTCCACAAAGTACCTCAATTGTTCAACTCCATTGTTCGACCCTAATCCCATAATTTCGATTGTCTTTAGGTGTGATCTCAAACAATCAGGTACATACCATTCCAACAAAATGAAAAACCCTAATATAGGAAGAAACAACATCACCATAAATTATCTCAAATCTACAAACTATTTAGATGGAAGTGATGTTATGAACCCTTGACGTACCTCAAAGATAAGAACCTCTAGAAGAGGACAACTTTTGAGAAAGTCCAGCACCAATTTCCAGTTCCAGTTCCACTATAAGAATCAGCCACTGCACAAGAGTGTAGTGCCACCCAACAAGCAAATATTCATAAAAATTGAAATCAAAATTGAAATTTAAATATTCATATAAATATAAATATAAATATAAATATAAATATAAATATAAATATAAATATAAATATAAATATAAATATAAATATAAATATAAATATAAATATAAATATAAATATAAATATAAATATAAATACATTACCTATAGTGCCACCCAAACAACTAACTTGAGCTCATATGGCACCTCCTTCCAACTCATGTACCCCGAGCAATCGTGTCAAATATAATTCCCTTCATATCTGAACAATAAGAAATGCAATAATCCTATGGAGTTATGCTCTGGAAATTCCTTCGAACTGTTGTGTAGCGAAACATCACCAGTTGAAGTTGTCAATTCCACTTTCCATATTTTCCCATGTTTTTCTAGAGGTTCCAAATGGTGGGGTATGGAAAGTGTAATTGGCAACTTCAACTGGTGATGTTTGGCTACTCAACGGTTGGAAGGAATTTACAGAGCATCACTCCATAGGATTATGGCATTTCTTAGTATTCAAATATAAAGGATAGACGAAGAGATTCAGTCTCCTCTCCACAAATAGGACACCCCAAATAACTATGTACTAATCACCTATTAAAGGTAAGAAGCGTATATTCATGGATTAGTGTAAACAAAACTTAAATTTCAAATTCAAATTCAAATTCAATTTATAATAGAAAATTCCTCCAAAAATAACAACTTTAAGCCACTAAGAATATTATACAGAAATTATGCACTCCCAAATTGTCCAAACGCATTGGAATATTTCTATACAAATTAGAATATTTATTACAAATTGAAAAATTGTTTAAAATTCGGGTTATCATAAAAAAATGGATTGATATTCGGTAGGAGCAGTTAAGTCATCCACACTACTATTTAGACATTTTGGCATGTGTTGGACAATTGACCATGATTCGTTGTTGATATACTCTGAGTAAAACACTTGGTTAACCTTTTGAAATTAACAAACAAACGGCTCATCGCTCAAGTGGCCATTGCTCTTCAACTTGGACAAGTCAACCATGATCAAATTGGTGATAGGATCAACTTTACAAGCATTTTTATCCTCAACTCTTACCCAGTCACAGTAAAATACAACCTCTTTGAAGCTTATATAATCCAATTCAAATATATTTCGGATTACACCATAGTAAGTCATTTTAGCTTCAACGAGGTTTTTATCTTTTGCGCTCGCTCGAAAGAAAGTAAGAGGCTTGTATAAAATGCCCGAGTTCTATACATTTGTACTTTTCTCGTACACTTTAGCGCCGAAAATGTAACCGTTCAATCGATATTTTTTGTACTCTTGTGCCACGAACAAGGGTCCAGTGGCTAGACGAGCAAGCCTTGATGTCGCATCACCCGTCTTTAAGAGCTGAAAATATAGATAAATTAATTATATTAGTTGTAAAATTTGAGTGTAATGTAACGTTATACAACATCCATTTTCATTATAATTACCTCTTGTGTCAACCACAACCTATATTCGCTGTCTGATTATACCATTGTTTTTCGTCTTTTATTGTTCTCACAGGCTTCATATTTTCTGCATATTACAAAATTAATCATGTGTAAAATAATCTAAAATAATGTTAAACATTATAATAATCGAAACTTACTTTTTCCATTCTTTGACATCTTCATGTGTGTCAAATAGAAAATGAGCTACTTGTTCATGTTGCAAACTCGTTAATTTCACTCGTTTCCCCATCACATGACCAACATCATCGATGAACTCATCAGTGTCATCAACGCTAGTCGAGTCAGGCATATATTCCCGAGTATATATTGATGACTCCACGGTTAGGTATTCCTCTGCAATTGATCTTGAAATGTATTGCGTATTCTTGACGTAATATTTAAAAGCTTTCATCAATCTTTTAAATGGATACATCCACCGATATCTAACTGGACCACAAAGAAGTGCCCCGTCGCATAGGTGTACTAACAAGTGAACACTTATGTCAAAGAATGCTAGGGGAAAGTAATTCTCCAACACACAAATCGCTTCGGTCACCGTTAATTTTGCAGCCACTATGTGTTCTCTATTGACTACCTTCTTACACAAGTGGGAGAAGGTAATACTAATTTGCATAATAGCCCACCGCAAATCCTTGTGCTTGGAGAAGCAGTGCTTAAACAATAAAGGAATGAATTGCATGATCACATGCCAATCGTGGGACTTACACTTATGTAAATCATGAGTAGAATAATTCACAATCCTTTGCAAGTTGGATACAAAATTATATGGGCCCTTATAATTATATATTGCGTCTAAAATCACCTTCCTTTCCCCACTCATCAGAGTAAACGTACCAGGGGGAATTATTGTCCTTCCCCTACTATATTCTTTCAACCATAGTTGTGGCTTAAGTTTCAACGATTTAAGGTCTTTTCATGCATTTTCTCCATCCTTTGAATGACTCCCCCTAAGTCAAGTGCCCACAATATGTTCAGCGAAGTTCTTCTCTACATGTATCACATCCAATTCATGGCGCACCGGGTTATTCCTCCAATAAGGCAAGTCACATAAAATTGACCTCCTAGACCATGCCTTTCTTGTCTCAGTTTTATTCCCAATTGGGGTCTTCTTATGCTTGACATTCTTAAATTTGGGATTCTTACCTGGCATATTAGGGCCACATTCAGAAGATTTACTTTCAATTTTTGGACCCGAAAGTTGTCTCGGTGGTAGCATATGTTCAACCACGCCCAATAAAAAATTGAAACCTTTCTCAGATCTGAAACTATGAGCCGGGGGTAAAAACCTCCTATGGAAATGATATATATTTTTTGATCCAAAGGATAGATGAAGAGATTCAGTCTCCTCTCCATAAATAGGACACCCCAAATAACCAAATACTACACAACCGGATAATGTCCCATAAGCTGGAAAATCATCTATTTCCCCCATCAACATAGCTTTCAGCATAAATTCTTCTTTTCTAAAAGAGTCAAATGATTGCACAGCCTCTTCCCACAACTCATTTAATTATTCTACCAAAGGATCCAGGTAGACGTTGATGTCATCAGTTGGTGCCTTTGGCCCAAGTATCAACAAAGCCATCATCAAAAATTCAGGTCTCATATACTGTGAAGGAAGGAGGTTGAGTCGGTCTAGGATCACTGGCCATACACTCTGATTGGTGCTTAGATTTACAAATGGATTGAAACCATCAATTGATATAGCCAAACGAATGTGGCGTTGTTCTCGAGAAAAATTGGGATACTCATAATTCATCCTCCTCCAGGAAGTAGAATCAATAGGATGACGCATGATATTACCCCCTACTTCTTCCCTAGCATGCCAAGTCATTCCTTCTGTTATCCATGGTACTATGAAAAATCTCTTTAATCTAGTCCCATTGGGAAAATATTTCAATACTTTTTAAGGAACTTTTTAGCTTGTGCCTTCCTTAATAGTAGATTGGACATATCAAGGTTCATCGCATACCAAACAACGGTCGAGATTTTCATACTCCTTTCGGTATAGTTTCAGTCATACACACAAGCATGAATCGATTTATACTTCATTCCCAAACCTTTCAAACTGTTTTTCATAACAGGATAGCTATTTGGAAGTGTATTGTCCTTGTGTAATAATCCCTTCACCCATTTTAGAATTCATATCACACTATTGCCAGACAAACCGTACTGCGTCTTCAAACTGTGCAAACCAAACATGGCACGTAAAGTTGTTTGATCTTTCTCATAGCCATAGTATAACAGTTGGGTCGCCTTAAATTTTAAACTTTGGTAGTCATCGTCAAGTTTTATCGTGATATCTTTACGAGCACTTGAACCTTCTACATCATCAGTAAACTCATTATCCTATCCTTCATAAACTCCATATGCATCATCAACGAAATCCTCTAACATATTATGATCTTCGTCATCCCCTTCTACATCTATACTACTTGTTTATGGTTGTTGTGAAGGTTGGTCGGATACAAAAGGAACTTCTAATTCACCGTGAAAACTCCAAAATCGAATATTATCTTGCATACCCGATCTTAACAAATGTAGTTAAACTGTTTTCCACTCAAACACCTTACCATTCTTAAACCTAGCACACTGACACGGAAACTCTTCATCATTATGACATCTCTTTGCATATTTCACAAATTCATTAGCACCTCTGCGAAACATATCCCCCATTCTATTTGTCTAACTCATCCACTCTTTGTATTTCGGATATCCAATCACAGCTACCACAACTAATCACCTATTAAAGGTACGAAGTGTATATTCATGGATTAGTATAAACAAAACTTAGATTTATAGTATGTGTCATTTAATTATGTCTTATTTATATTCAAATTCAATTTATAATAGGAATTTCTGTTTCCTCCATTCCTTCTAAAGGGTGAGTGGTCCTATCCCATTCAAGACCGCATTTTTCTGTAATATACTTAACAGCTCATGATCGTTGTTACAATTTGAAAAAAAAATCGACAACATATCCATGTAGTTCTCCAAGTACACGATGTAGATTGGAAAGTGTGAGTGTTATTTCAATTGATCAATTGAAATAACAGCCACACTTTTCAATCTAGTATGTACCCAGAGAACATTAGGATACGACTGCAGAATTTCCTCCAAAAGTAACAAGTTTAAGCTACTAAGAATATTATACAGAAATTATGTAGTCCCAAACTGTCCAAACGGGACAATTCAAGAGATCTCAATACAGGGGTAATGATTCTCGAACGGGTCTAAGGGCTATTGAATCCATACGCATAAGAACTAGAAGGCTAGTATATATGCGTACTATATGTAATTTCAAGTATGTTTAATTTAATTATCATATATATATATATATTGTTCGATATACAAAGTAATTTTCAAAAAAAGTTGAAAAATCCCATCCCCATATGGACAATAATCCAGTGGTCATGCCACTTTTAAAATTAACCAACCCAACATCGATCCACTATAATCCAACAACAATGTCAACAACAAATGTGTATCCCGTACTCCTTCTAATTCTTTTACTCAATTAATTATTTTCATCAACTAAACTAACAATTAAAGTATACAATTATTAATTTAGAATGAGGGGCAATACTACTTTCATAATTAATCATATATTAATTTACTAATTTACAATGAGGGACAATCAATCGATTCGTTTACAAGGGACATTATGCACAAACACGCACACTATACACACATATACACACATGTGCACATACACACACACACGCAACCCCCACCCCTACCCCCACCCACCCATCCCTGCCCCTTACCCCCCACCCTGCCCCACCCCCTCCCCACCCCCAACCACCACACACGCACACATACACACACACACACACACACACATGCACAGCCCCCCACCCTGCCCTACCCCCACCGTGCCCCACCTCCCACCCACCACACACGCACACACACATAAACACGCGCGCGCGCACACACACACACACACACACACACACACACACACACACACATATATATATATATATATATATAAATGGAAGAGAGAGAGAGAGAAAAAAAAAGGAGGGAAGAAACGGCAGGGGAAAAAAGAAGGGAAAAGGGGTTATTTTCTGCGACATATGTCATGGCCATGTCACAGTCATTGATCGTGACATGGTCATGTCACAGTCTTGTCACGGTCATGTAACACTCCGCCTAATTAAATACCGGGTGGCCAGTCCCATACCAAATTAAAATAGAATATACAGTTGTCTCATTCTTAGCATCACTGTCGAAAACATTTACAACTCACCCAATACTCAAATAAGCTGATGTTAAAAAAACTTTTCAAATTTAAATTTCAACAAAACCATTTTTAAGTTAAGAATAACACTACACGTTTTATTCTATAACACAGATCACTAAATAAATAACTCAAAAGAATTTAAATGCAACTGGAATAAACATTCCCAAATAATATAATTCCTTTACAAGAATCCCAATAATCCAAAATGTATTAAAAGGACACAAATACAATAGTATTTAACTCTGATAGAAAATGATAACTGAGTCCTTTGGGCGACATGCCCTTTCTAAGAATACTGTGAATCAAAAAGATGATAAGCGTCTAAGCAAAACTTCCATAGATCCATAGCTCGTCGCAATCAACTATGGTTGGCGTCCCTGTTGCTGGACACCTGATATAGAGATACAATAGAAGAGAAAATATGCAAGGAAATGGGTCAGAGCCCGAATGTGTAGAGTATTTTTAAAACAGCAAGTATTTAACAAGTGCAATAAAGCATTTATTATGTACATGTTAGATCCAACTCTCACTTGCAAATTCTCACCTCTCAACTAGAGTGCACACTTAACGTTTCCTATTAACTTCCTAGTTAATGGTTCCTCTTTTCTAGTCTCCATATTATAATTCCATTCCCATATCATAATCCCTGTATGTCCCATACCATACGTCACATTATTATCCATTTACATTTCTCCTTTATGATTTAGTTTCTCATTAACATGAATCATTATTCATTAATCTGAATCGTTTCTCATTAACATGAGTTAAGCTTTTCCAATTCTAAAAGCATAAACATTTATTAACTAAATTCCATTAACATATTTTATTCACCGGTATCTACAATTATCACCGTAGATAGATCTAACCACAATATATCCATTTAATCATTTAATTCATTATATATATATATTCATATATAATACGACACCCCGAGTCACAGCTGCGGTGCAATGCATTACTCTGCTATCATGTCCCATCATCGCAGGTCGCCGAATAGGGGACTACAGGTTCGGTAAGATTCCACGAACCACAAACAACAACAAACAAATTGGAGGCGAACATAGTTCTCGTATCCACGGGTCACGCACATACCTACGCGCACCCACAGTCAGCGGACTTATCAACTCCCCGATAAGTCTTTCATAGACCTATGTTCTCGAGCGACAAATCAAAGATCCCATGGATTCATCAGGATATGACTGCCCTCACGCGTAAACCTCCCACCGATAGCAAGTAAGCTAGGTATGTCATACACATAATTATCAATCAATCAAATAGGTATTATCATACCTATAATATAATATCAATAAGGTAATTATCACTACCCTAAGATATTTCCCATACGTATCATTATATCTCTTTTAAAATATCATATCTATACTTCATTAATTATCCTCGCATCCTATAACATCTCTCCACTACCGACGTCGTTAAGGTTCATGCCCGGAGCGTCTCGCAAAGCGAAATCCAAACAAGGAACCCCTCCAATACACTACTACTTAACTTTGTCAATCGAGGAGGTCCGAAAACTTAAACTATGCGATCGGGATAACCTCATAACCTCTTTCAACCAAATGTATTCTAAGCTCCCATCTCATAAGATTCAAATAGGATTTTCCTCAACATATATTCAGTAAGAAGTCACTAATATCCTACTGGTCCATAACATCATTCCCCCGAACTACCACGAGTTTAGTTCTTTTTTTTTTTAAGGTTAAAACCGATAGTTTCAAATCTCTTATAAACACATATTCTTTAACTTAGGATGAAAGCCTCTTGTAAACTTAAGGATACCCAGGTGTTATATCAAATCACCCCTACTGGTCCTATCATAATTCCTCATACATCCCTATTTGGAATTTAACAAATAAATCTAGCAACCCAAATTCATTTTCGGGTTTCTAAACTACCCCAAAAATTATCCCGAACATCTACGACATTAATTGTAGCCGTAATTTTTCCAATTCCAGATTTGATTTCCGAGTTGATGATTTTAACCCGGAGCTGTCATCTTGTAAAAATCATATCAAATCATAGAAAAATCATAAAAAAATACGCGGTTGGCGCCCACGTGACCGTATCGAAAATATCTACAACTTTCATGTTTTGGCCGAAAGCTAAATCATTTATCTTCTTGGCCGAAAATGACCCCAAAGGCTAGAGGTTACTATTCATTATCTCTCCCAAAATCCCAAACTCCATTTTTCTCCATTTTTACACATTCAAACCTTCATATTAACCTCCAAAATGAGTTATGATTATTTCTACATGATATATCAACATATATGAACGATTTCCAATACTCTAAACATCTTAGTATCAGCAAGGGATTGGATAAAAAATATGTTTATCTCCTTATTTCCAGAATTTATCAATATATCATCTTCAAGAACACATCAATGGTATTTCAGATTTTTCTTCAACATATTCATGATCATTTCGTGGATTAATATCATCCTACAATATATGTTTACTTCCTATATTATTTCAGTTTTCTAGAAATCCATTTAATACTCCATTATTTCTTCCAAACAATCATAATCTTCTCTTTTCATATTATTCTAACATGGACAATATACAAACTTAAATTGCCATTATCAAACACTTGCCTCTAATGAAGATCTGATCCTTTGGAGTTGAATAACATAGGTGGTGATGGTGGTGGTGACCGTTGACCTTTGGTTCTCCTCCTTTCCAAGCAAGCTTTTCCCTTTCCAAGCAACCTTTCACTCTCTCTAGGAAGATGACTTTTCTAATTTGTGAAGAGGAGATGTATAACCCACACACACTTAATCTACCAATACTTATAATAAGACAAAATTCGAAATCACTATTCATCCCCCTTGTAAAAATTACCAAAATGCCCTTTTGGGTTATCTTCTCATTTCCAAATGACCCGAGACTCAAAATTAACATCCAAATAGACTTTTCTGACTATTTCAAACCTTCCGGACGCAACGACGCAGTCGAAATGACTATAAGGTCGATAGAAAATAAATTTCATTTTTAATTTAATAAATTAGTCCCGACACGTCCCATACCGCGTCTGACTAAAAATTCAAATTATCGAATTTATATCATACAGTCATATCAATGACATCACATTTCATATATTACCTAAATATCTTTAAGTAATATTCAGAATCATCCATTTTAATATCCACCGTCCGGATAAACCCGAATGAATTAATTAATAATAAAATCTAATTAATCCAATAATTTAAAATATAACCCATTTTAAAAGTCATTTAAAATTACGGGGTATTACAGTTCAATAACCGTGACACAAAACCCGTATTTGTTGTCCCGGTCATTGACCGTGACAAGGCTAAGTGCTAGAAGGGTGACAATTTACCCATTTTGGTGTAGTGAGTTATCCCCATTTAAATTTCCTAAAAATATTACCATTTACGCCCCAAAATCCGGGGAACCGGTCGATCGGCCCTGATCCCCGGTCGACCACCCCTCTTTCCCCAATTACTGTACGCGCATAGGCAAAAATCCCAAGCACCGGTAGATTGGCCTCTCCGAGCCTGCTAAATGTTGATGCATTTTTTTGTTCCTCCCAATTAATTTTTCCTCCTCCATTGATTCCAATCATTACCTAACTTGTAACTAATGATTCTAACACCAACCCTTTTGTAGATTCCATGCTTCTAAATTAACTCTTGAACCCATTTTTTCGAAAATTCTTAATCTCCCCATTAACGAGTATATCTATCTTCTTCAACTTCAAGACGTCAGAAAAATTTACAATTCTCTAACGTCCTATGTTCTCAAAATTTCTTAATATTCTTTCATCATCTTCAACTCTAGAAACCTAGAAAATTTAACAAATCTCTAACACATCATGTTCTCAAAATTTCTCTCTTCACAAGGGTTTTATTTTATTTTTTTAAGCATTTAATTTGCAAAAATTTATATTCAAAGTCTTCTAATTTCCATATTTTAACCACAATCTCAATAATCAACACTATTGATTACTATTCACATAAAGCAAGAAAATACTTGCCTCGATCGAATAAATTTGATGATCTCTTCTCGAAAAGTTCATCTGGGATGCTCTTTTCTTCCCTCTCTCCTTCTTCTTCTTTCTCTTTTCCCCCCTCTCTCAAAGTTTTGTGTTTAGGAATTATTAACGGCTAGCCAACTCTCTTAAACCTAAGTTTAGTTTCCCTAATCCCGAAATTAAGCCTATGGGCCAAATTCAAAACACTTAAATGCTCCCGTATAGGCCCAATCATGTCTAAAAAGTCTCTGGACCCAATTACTACCCTCGAGAACACTATTTTGACTGTTTTGACCTCTCCAGACTCAACTATGGCCTCAAAATTGGCATTTGAGTCATTTAATATCATTAGTTTATTTTCACCTCAATATACGGTACACATGAAATTAAAATTGATTGAATTTACTTAAATTCTAAATCACCAAATTAAATAAGTCCTCTGCATTAAATAAATTCCAAGTCACCAATTTTAATTAAATATAAAATCACCAATTTAATTAATCACCGAATAAAATAAGTTCTCTAAATTCCAAATCACCAATTTTAATTAAATACCAAATCCTCAAAAATACAAGGTATTAGAGTTTGAGGATTAGGATAGTGTAGAAATTCGTAACAAATATGAAAAGAAGTATAAACCTACTACATTTCAAATCGATTCGACCCAAGGGCGAATTGATTCGGTTTGCCTATAATTGAAAAAAAAAATCCTTTTAAACCCAAAAATTGAGGATAATTCACGAGAAAACTTTTAGGATATTTTTATCATATGGAGAGTAAGGTAAAAATGTCATAAGACCTACAATAGGGATTAGGTTTACAGAAATTGAGATGAGTTAAGAATTGAAATAATTGACAAAATGTCCATAATTGATAAATGGAAGAAATTCAAAACGGATTACATGGGGATGAGAGAACTTACAAGACAATGGGAATAAGTAAGGATTTCAGAACGGGTGATTAGGATTATTAAAGTGAGTGATACTTAAAATTATGTAAATTGGTAGTTTAATCAGAGTTATGGTACATTGAATATACAAGTGATATATATTACATACGAGTTGATAAATGGGGTCATGTGTATACTTATTGAGAAAAATATATAAATAAGTGGTGTGAATACCTATAAATATGTTTTGATTATGTATGGATACAAACCTAGCTATCAGGAGGTTTAGGTGTAGAGGGAAATCCCACATTAACGATTCCAGTGAGGTTTGGATTAGTTCCCCAGAACATGGAACTTAGGGTGATTCACTATGTATCGTGTATTAGTAGGATTGGTAGGTCATTTGGGTAAGTTAGGTATGTGCATATCTCAAAGGCTTAGAACCATATTCGCCTCCACTGTTGTGTTGATTAAGTTTTGGGTTCAAGGAGACATACCGAACCAATGGTCCTTATTTGAGTATGAGAGGTACGTGGACATGATAACAGCGTGCATCAGCATCACAAGGGGACATTTCAAGGATGCTATATTTTTGTATATATTATGTGTGATAAAATTATATCAGTGTAACATATCCACTTATGTCAAAAAAATATAATTAACAGATGATTAGTATCTAAAAAGGAAATTAAGTGGTGAAACTTAAATAATTGTCTCAATAATAAAATGGAAATAAATAATTTATTATTGAGACCATAGTATCGAGATAACATGAGAGTTGTACTATCGAGATTAGTCATATACCTTATCTAGTTAGGAAGGGAATGGTAGTTAAGAGGTGAGGATCTCAAGTGAGTGTACGTGAATAATACACGTGTCACAAATAACTGATTTAAATACTTGCTAAATATTTTACTTGGGCTCTGTCCCATGTCAAAATATTTTGAAAACATTTTAGGTGTCCAACTATAGGACGCTTAGCTTAGAGATCCTATCTAGTGACATGTAGCTGCAGCATTGTGGAGGCTCTCATGATATTTCTTAGATGCTTTAGCTTGTTCTTTCTAGATAGGAGATTTCAATATTAGTTCATTTGGTCATGTTTCCTTTAGACTATTTATTTATTTCAGTTATATAGTAGACTCTATTCAGATTTTATATACTTATTTCAGATTGTGGTTGAATTTTATGCGTAGAGAACCAATTGTTTATTCGATCTCCTTTATTTAATTATTCATATATGTCATGTGACTATTTAAGCTGTATTCATGTGGTAATGTCTTAATTCATTTAAATTATTGTTGCGTGTATTAATAATAAAAGATAAAATTTGACACCAATTTAATTTCACATAGGTGATTAGTAAATAAAAATATTTTGATAGTGATACTAAGACTGAAACCATTAATGATTCTGGTTTAATTTAATATTGGAATGATCACTAGGATTAAAATAGGAGGGGTGTCACAGATAGTATCAGAGCATCAGATTCTAGTGTCCATAGGATCTATACAGCTTAATACGATTTCAGCGTAGCATTTTTTGACATAGAACCCTATTATTAGGACTATTGTATTCATGATTACACATTTCATATTCATTCTTCTACGTTTATAATTGTACCAACTATGAACCCATACAGTTCAAATCAATTTTTAGATGCAACCTAGGAGAGCAGGAGCAGCGAAAGCAGCATCTCAAAATAATGTGGGGCACCCAGAGCCACAAGCCCTATAGCCACCAGTACCACAGGGGACAGTGGTAGCAGTTGAGATGGCGGCGATCGTGGCACAGGCAGTGAATGCAGCTATGATTACCATGGATCAACATTTTCCTCAAGTCCAGCAGCCACCACAGCTAGTTACACCAGGGATTCAGGCACACCCAGAACCGATAGAGTGGTAGAGGGTTGGGGAGGCTCTTCAAAACGGCTACCGACTAGAATTTAATGGGAGTTTTGATGTGATTGTGGTAAGTTAATGGAAGGAAGACATTTAGTGCCACTTGCGAATGGTTGACTGCAGTGAGGTGTAGAAGTAGATGCTTACTACTTTCAGGTTGGTTGGGGTAGCATGACAGTGGTGGGAGTCAATTAACACCATTATAGAGAAAGATAATATGACTATTAGTGATTTTTGGGTGCGGTTCGATCGTAAATACTTACCTCCAGCAGAAGAGACCAAGATGAGGAAGAAGTTTAGTGAGGTAAGTTAGGGTGATTTTTTTGTTGCCGAATATGAGGAGGAGTTCACTTGTTTGGCTAATTTTATACCAGACGAAGTGAATAACGTAGAAAGAAAGAAGGCAGAGTGTAAAACCGAATAAATGCGGTGTGTGATAATTGATTAAATAAATTCACAAGTTTCCAATTAAACCTTATTTAATTAGAGTCTATTTATAAACAAACTTAAATCAGCCCCAAACTATTCAACTACATGTCTGCATGTGTCAATCCATAAGTAAATAAAGCATGCGACAAAAGTTTAAAGAAAAATCCCCGAAGGGCAAAACCTTTTTTATTTCTAGAACTCTGAAAAGTTTACAAGACCATTGAATTGCATACAATCTTTCTTTCTCCCACAAGAGTAATGCACGGTGTCTTCGACAATCGTCTAAAGCAATAGCTAGAAACAAAACAACAATGGTTCACACGCAGCTATACCACAAGGACCGCAATCCTAGACATGCAGTCTTCTCGATGTAGGTTATCCTCCCCAAAAGAGTAAACAACAGCAAAGTGTGTTCTTCAAACACCAAAACAATTCACTAAAGCATATGGGAGTTTTGTGAATTGAAAACAAAAAGGGATTAAACCCTAAAAGGAAGAAGCTAAATGAATTCTGCTTTCGCAGTTTTTCTGTTCTATAAAACGCTGGTACTTCTTAAAGAAAACGATACCATTTAATGAGTATTTATAATAAAAATGCGTCACCTCAAAATACGAGCTCTTTCGAATGAGATAAGTGTCTCGCGCGAACGAAGGATAGATGTTGTTTGAACGACATCGCGCGACATTTCCATGGCGTTCGAACGATAGGCCAAAGTGGTTTGAACGACTGTTGCATCAAAAAATCAATATTTTAATGTCCACTTCAATACTTATAAAAAATACTCAATCTTAAATTTTGATGAAAAAGTCCGCTCCAACACTCAGAAAATATTTTGTACAAATATCCCAAAATCTCTAAGTAGAAAGTTAAGGTATTTAAAACATAACCTTACCAAAGTAAACTTTATGGATGCTATTTGATGAAGAACTTGATATATTTGGATCCGTCTTTGATGCTTGAACGTTCTTGAAAGCTCCTTGACGGTGTAGCGGTATACGACGTAATAAATTGATAACGGACATATAAAAATATGTCCTTACAAATCTCCCCATATGTTTATGCCGGTACATACATTAAAACTCTGAATTATCAAAAACCAAAATGTCTATACAAATCTAACGTCCCATAAATAAATTTGCAAGTTCTCAAATTGTTCTTCAAACATCTTCGCCAAATCTCAAAACTTTTCTCATCAGGGTGTGCAACATCATGCTCCTCAATCTTTGTAGCTACACACATGAGATAAAGCAAAAATACCTTCGTGACGCATCGAGTTTGAAATGATATAGGAATAAAGAATTAATAAATCAAAACTCCCCCATAATGAAAAATCTCCCCCATAAAATATAATTCTTTCTCCCCCTTTTTATGATGTCCCCAAATAGACATGTAAGAATAAAAAAATCAAAACATGGAATGTCGTGATAAAATGCATAGAAAATATGAATCAATCAACGTGCATACAAAGTACTATCCCACAAACATCCACAAACTATTTTTGGATTTTTCAATTTTTTATACAAAAATAAGATACCAAAAATCACACCATGGATTTAAACTCAAACAACCAAGTCATGGAAATGTAATGAATGGGTGTGAACACATTCGATAGGTAAATAAATGCAATCAATTATATGTGCACGATGCATAGGTGTACCCCTAACGAATGACCATCAAAAGTATCCTCATGTGTAAAAAATTGTTGAATTTAAATGACATCGTCTTATACAAATCAACAAATCAAAGTCAAAGTAATTTCCACACAAATAACGTCCAAAACTATTAGCGCTTTTTTAAGATTTTCAAGGACGTGCACCCAAAACTACCTCATATATATTTTCTTTTAGTGTTGTTAAACTAAATTCTCAAACTTTGGAGAATTAGTGCAAAAACCTAAATGGCACATTATTGGCATGAATTTCTTTTTATTGCCTTTAAATTCTTTTAGGCTCTATCAAACCTCTTTGGACCCCGGATAATAGAATTCCTCAATTTTTTAGGTCCAAATAAACGGCGGCTTAATCGCTAAGGATAAATGAAAAAATTTTGTATCCCTTCACTGTTTTCAAACATAGCACGCAACCTCACAAACGGCTCTTACATGCACAACTTTCTTATCAAGTTTTATCGCGCTTGGTTCGTTTTAAGGACATGATTGAAGTGAAAACACCCAACCAACATGTGATAAGACAAGCATAATAATCAAACAAATCCGTGCATGTGTGCAATAAAGGAAACATAATTTAAACATGTAGGAAGTAACACTTAATTACATCTTAATGACTCTAAACATTATAAAGCACAAAGATGACATGATATATTGTCTCAAAACACTATCAAATAATCACATGAAAAATGGAATGATGTTGTGACTCGATCATCCTAAGTGTCCATCGATAAAAGATGCAAACAAAATACAAAACTCTTTTTGGATTTTTCAAAAATTTTATTAAAATAAAATCTTTTTGTATTTTTCAAAAAATTTCAAAAGAAAATATTTATACAAAAAGTACATGCAAACACACTAGTAAAAATATATCATGAAACCACAACTAGAGTATGACAAACACGCAAACACAATCATCTATATGATATGGGAAGAGAAGAATCATGTGCAAGAAAGCGAGAATCAACTTGCCTAAAATCTAGTGCCTCTAAAAGTTATTTCCTAACCCAAATAGATGTGAAACATCGTGTGGGGGATTTAGGAACCAAGGGAACACTAGACATAAACTTCCTAGGACATTTTTCAAGATTAAAACAAAAAAAGCCTGAGGTGAGCTTTCCTACCACAAAATGAACATGAGTAAATGAGTGGAACGACACCTATGTGTTGACCTTTTCTAACATCCTTGGAATTAGATGACCCTCTAAAACAAATATTTTTTTGGCTTTAGCATTAGGAGCATGAGAACATGATGAGCCATTACCATCACTATCAAACCTACTCGAGTCTGTCAAATCATTTTTTAACTTCAAAATTTTTTACTCAAGCAAAGAATTAGACTCTTCCAATTTAAGGGATGCCTTTTTCAAGTTTTCAACAATTACTAAAAGTATCTCTCTCTTCCTCAATTAAGGAAAGCTTTTCCCTAAGAGTCTCTTCACGTGCCACAAACGCATTGACTAAAATATTTTTATCCTTTTTGGCACAAACACAAACCATCAAATTTTTAACGTCCTACAATTATTTTTCAAAAAATAGGACCCTATAATCACTCTCCTTCTTGGACAATTTTAAAGTAACAAAGTCATGGTCCAAGGAAATAAATTTTTCATGATAAAAATCTGGTTGATTTTGAACCGTTTGCAATAGATCCATCGCGAATTTAAAACGAGAATTTTCTTTTTCAAATAATCAATTCTTTAGCAAACGTCAAATTCAAATGATTTATATCATCAAAAATCTGACTCGTGTCATCAAAGGGGGCCATCCGATTAGATAAGTGCTCCATCGGAAAAATTGTGATTTTTCACAAAACTGATTTTTTCAAAAAAATCAATATCCCATAAATTTTGTGCAAAATAGGAGAACGCAATAAATTAGCGCAACCGACTCTGATACCAATTTGACAACGTGAGAAGTCAAATTGTATCAAAAAAATAAATCCTTCTAAATCAGGATCACGCGATAAATTAGCGTAACCCGCTCTGATACCAATTTGTAAAACCAAATAAATGCGGTGTGTGATAATTGATTAAAAAATTCACAAGTTTCCAATTAAACCTTATTTAATTAGAGTCTATTTTTAAACAAACTTAAATCATCCCCAAACCATTCAACTACGTGTGCGAATGTGTCAATCCATAAATAAATAAAGCATGCGACACAAGTTTAAGGAAAAATCCCCGAAGGGCAAAACTTTTTTTATTTCTTGAACTCTAACAAGTTTACAAGACCATTGACTTACATAAAATCTTTCTTTTGCCCACAATCGTAACGCACGGTGTCTTCGAAAATTTTTCAAAATAACGGCTAGAAATAAAACAGCAATGGTTCACACGCAGCTATACCATAAGGACAGCAATCCTAGACACGCAGTCTTCTCGGTGTAGGTTATCTTCCCCATAAGAGTAAACAATAGAAAAGTGTGTTCTTCAAACAGCAAAATAATTCACTAAAGCATATGGGAGTTTTGTGAATTGAAAACAAAAAGAGATTAAACCCTAAAAGGATGAAGCCAAATGAATTCTTCTTTCACAATTTTTTTGTTCTATAGTTGACCTCTTCTTATCTCCATTGACTTTAAACATTTGGGATTTACTCCCAATGGATCCCTTTTCAACTTCTCCCTTAGCCTTTATATCCTCCTCCGCATTCATCACCCTCACAAACATAGCCAGGAGTTCAACCATGGACTTTGGAGGATCCTTGGCCAGCTTCTATAGGAGCTTATTAACCTCGTGTAATCCACCCATTAGGGAAGTCTAATCATAGTCTTTTACCCCCAATTTATCTTTGTTGAGACATGAAATGTAGTCCCTCAAAGATTCATTTTTTCCTTACTTTACATACAAGTGGGTGGTCATATTTCTGGGCTTTATTCCAAAGAAAAAATTATGAATGAACCTCTCTGCCAGCTTCTTGAAATTCTAGATTGAGTTCCTTAGGAAAGAGGTTTACCATACATGAACTTATCCAGTGAGGGTGATGAAGAAATCCCTATAACTCATCTCATCAGAGAATGAATATATATCTGTAGCCGACGGATGCATCTCAATGTGGTGAACTAAATTGGTGCTCCCATTATACTTCGGTGTCACGACTGGAGGCTTAAGCTTAGCAAGGGTAGGGTAGCTTATAATTCTGACAACGAATGATGAACCTTCCATATAACCCATATAGAGGGGATATCGACTCTTCAATAGGCCCCCAATCATGTCCTTAAGTATCTGAATGAAGCTATTCCATGGTTTGCCAGTTGCGACCACTATGGCATTAGCTCCCTTGGCCAATGAATAATTATCACTGACACCTTCCCTCTCATCCTAACATTGTACAAGTTCTCAACCAATAGTCCTCTAACGGCTATTAATTTCTCACTCGATCATGGTAGGGTCATCGATCGGTGCACCTTCATTTCTCTTAGACACTACCCTTCTACGAGACCTTGATATTCGGTCTCGAAGGTCACTGACAGGCCCAAGCCTATCAAAAAAATATCCCTTACTGAGCCTATCTAGTGCTGAAGGATGAGACTGACCTTGTTAGCTCGGCCTTGCGTTGATTCCCCTAATGGCTTGAATAGGGAGTACAATATCTCCCAAGATTTCATATGGTTCCCATTATTCTTTATCATAATAACATTCATTATCTTCATGTTCTTGATCTTGCCTCCCCAGGCATAAATGCCTAAGGTCAGCAATGTCCCTTCACCGCTATCATGGTTGTGCATCCTTCTGTGGGGTCGGGGTGGTCCCCCTATCACCTGATGTCGCCCTCCTTGGAGGTCGGAGTTATTATCTCCGTAGTTACGTCAGTGGGTATAGTTAATATGATCTGCCTGAAGGCAGCCAACTGCTCTTTCATCTTCATTTGGCTGGCCGCCAGCGAGCATAACGTCGTTACAACCTCCACCATCTCAGACTTGGGTAGTGCTTGGCTGGAACTAACACCAGTGTCATGCGATGGATAAAAATACATGAATTGTAGTAGATGAATATAACTAAAGGTGGTTCCCCTAGTGAGCTGATTGAATTGGAGAAGATCTTAGATTGCTCCACTGGAGCTCTTTAATAGTGATTCAAGTACAACAAATCTTGGAGTTTGATCTCCACTGGAGAATCCAGTAAGGATCAAGCTGTAGATGTAGATAATAAGAAGAAACTCAAGTTCCCACAAATGCCACAAAAAATGATTGTGCCAAATATAGAACCATCAAGTAAGACAGCTCAAACTAAACTTGTAACCAATTTGCAGGTGCAACAATGGTGATCCAATAATAAAGTAAATGAATAAGGAGGTGAGGCTATAGATAAATAGACTATAAAGGAAGTTGTTCGACCATCTAGTCTACTCCACTATGCAATGATGTGTGATCTTTCACTTTGAAAATGGCTCTAATGGCTTGTGACGACAGTTACACAATTTCTCTCTCTACTGTGTTTACAATTGAGTTCTGGATAGAGTTTAGAATTATTGATGCTTTTTAATGTTGAAGAAGACTAGCTTATATATTTCTTGGGTGGTGTAATGCACCCCCCATTCATGTAATAGGCGTGCACGCTACATAATAGCCAATAAGGTTAGGCCACATGTCCTCAACACGTGTAGATCATGATGAAGTAAATATTCCCCCATGTGCATATGTGATTCTCTTATAACTACTTGTCCACATGGACTTATTGTGCAGGAGTCTTACACCACACGTAGTGGAGATGTTATCTAGGAAGAATATGAGATCTTCGAATTTCTTTTTGGTCATATGCTGAGGAGTGTAGTCTCGACTGATTAAGCATCAGGCTGAGCAGGTTTATAGCATGAATAGTGGTGTCTCGGATGTCAGGGATGTTAGATGAGACGGGATAAGCAGGTGGAGAGAGAAGTTGGAGAGTATCGTCCCGGGAGGATAGAAAAGGCTGAGACTGTTGATGCTGGATTCTCCATAGAAAAATTTTCTTTATAAGGTCGGCCAGGCCGAACATGTTTTAGTCTGAGATGATGCTACACTTGGGTATATCAAAGTGTATATTGTAATGGGCTCCTCATCACGAGCATTGCCACCATATGCTCTGGATAGTGGTTTTAGGTCATTGACCCTAGGGCTCTAGGCCCTCCTTAATTATTGTCCAGGCCGAGCATGTTTAATCTGAGATGAGGCTACACTTGGGTATGTCAAAGTGCATATTTTAACGGGCTCTTCACCACCAACATCGTCACCATATTCTCCGGCTACTGGTTTTAGGTCTTTGACTCTAGGGCTCTGGGCCCTCCTCAATTATTCCGGTGTCCAAGTTATGTTTATTTATTTTAATATTTTCCAAATTTCTACATTACTCGACCATTTTTCACCTTTTTACTGACCGAAGCAAAAACTCGGGACTTTACCGCCCCTTTACCCGTGTCACACTTTGAATATTATTTATTTCCTTTAAGTCCTTTTCTTTCACACTAAATCATTGATTTTACACCAAAACCATTTACGTTCAAGGATTTATACCAATTTCATTCATCTTAGTGTAACACCATTCCTTAACACATTTTTATTTCAGACAAATATTCAACTTTAAGTGAATTTACCAATTTACCCTTTGATTACCAAAACATACATTTTAGTCCTTTAGTAAGTGTTATTTTTCAAAAATGGTTATTAAGTTTCCAACTTAATACTTAGACACTTTTAGCCATTTTCAACACTTGTTCAATATCACAATTAACCAAATATTCTCACTTGCTACTTTAACACCTTTAATCTATAAATAACACCTTTTTACATATTAAAGCACCATTTTTAGACATTTGAAATACACACTTTATTTATGGAATTTTGCACCTTAACACCCAGTGTGCTACTATTTACACATTTGACACCTTTAACTTCCATTATTAACTTTTAACCCACAACTTATGGAGAATCCTTACTTTTTAGATATTTACACATTAAACCGATTTTACTTTCTACATGAGTTCAATACACCTTAAAATACTCATTAAAGTGAAAGCTCATTTTCCCTTATTTAACTCCATTATCTCACGTAGGAAAACATACTTTATTTTTATAAAATCGCTTAATCAAGCCTAGTACATTCCCTTTCACATAATCATGTTTCGTTCATCAAGAACATCATTTAACACATTTTATTTCATAAAATGTTTAAAGCACATATTCAAAAAATTTGGCACTTTCAAAACCCATTTTCAAACAAAATGATGGGAATGAAACTAATAAACCCATATATTCAAACTAACTCATGCTCTACACATATTAAGTCTAATATATGTAACACTAAAATTAAACAGAAAATAAACCTATGTCAAGGTTAATTTTCCCACCTCTAAAATCTCCAAATGGTGGTAAAAAGTTGGTATAGGAGGAGCAATGCCCACCTCCAATGGTAGCCTCTAGGGGTTACCAAAATCTTCCTCTAGATTGCTCTAATGGTGCTCCAAGAATACTCTACTAAATCTTTCTTCAACCTCAAGGATACTGTTTTCAAAAACCCATTAACACACCGAGAACATCAATTTCTCCACCCACCCAATCTGGCATGGGGTTTCTTCATGGTTTTGGAAGCTTTCTTATGGTTTTTAATGGTATTTGTAGGTAGGGTATGGGGGTGGAATGGCCTAGTGCAGAAGATTTTCCCACATTAGAACCCATACTAAAGAGAGAAGGACTTAGAAAATCTGATGTTTGTGGTGTAAAATGGCCCCCTTACAGTTTCTCTCTCTTATAACCAAACTATTGGAATCTTAAGCATATAGGGGAAGATTCTTATCTCCGAATTTTTCCATATCAGACCCTAAGTTGTCCATAAATCGATAGAATACTAAATCATAAGGTCGGAATTATAACTACACAAAAGTGCTTCAACATAATTGAGTTTTAGTTTCGATCGATCGATCGATCAAAATCCATCGATCAATCGATGGCTCGATTGATCGAGTCCTAAGGGTTAATTCTTATCGATCGATCGAATAATTCCATAAACCTCATTATTTTCCTAATTTGACCCAAAGGTATTTTTATATGTATTTTTAGGGTCTTACATATATGGTCATTTTATTTTTATCCCTTTCCAATTGTCCTATAAAAATCATCCAAGTTTGCATTTTGCGCAGCGCATACTGATAAAAATCACATTGTATTAACCATGACCATGTCATAATCATTCCATGGCATTTTTGGCATCAAACTTAACCATCATACTTATTAGGACTATTTAGAACTTAAATACGCAATCATGAGAACCATGCGACGTGGGGATTTTTCTCCTTAATTACTCTTCGTATTGCGTCACTTTTGGTGCCATTTGGCCTAACTCCCTTATATATTAATTCCTAAAATTTGCCTTTGAATAAATTATTTTATCTATCATTAAATACTTATTTTTTCTAGGGCATGGTATTGCATTCTTCCCTCCTTAGGAAATTTCATCCTTGAGATTCATGGTCATAAACCTTAGAATCCAGTTACCTATAATCAGTTTTAAATCCTAGGGCATCCTTAACACTATGGTCTAAAACCCAAAGATTTTACTTCATCAATTATATTGCTAACCGAATCATAGCGAACCATGAGGTATTATTGCCAATTCTCAAGCATGCCTAACATGTCCATCTAAACCAAATCTCGAGATGATTGATACTCACCAAATATCGTACTATCACCAATGATCTCATCATAATGAATCCTCCCTTTGTGGATTTATAAGCCTACATTTTCTTAACAATTTTGGATCATGCCTAATAGGCTAACACAACCTCCACATTTTTAATGATACACATAAATGATCATACGACAATCATCTTATCACATTGGTCTAACTGATCGATATATATAATACGAGATCTTTACTCTAACCTAGACTCATCCTAGGTATCACAACACAAATATACATGATTGATCATATCCTCAATCCTCACAATTCCAATACACATGCAACACTAACATCTAATGTTTATCAGTATCTAATACTCACAATATCCTCAAGTCACAACCTCAAAACCCACGACCAAGTCGTAACTAGTTATACCATTAACTAATGAAATATGTTAACCTAAGTCAATCGTGTAACATATGGAAACTATAAGCGACAAATGCAAGACCACACGTACACACAAACTAGTGTAGAAAAAATGTGCCTCCGAAGAAGATCGCACTCATTTATCATGAAGCATCAGCCACAACCGGCATAACCTGCATCACTACTGAGCTCATGCAAGGCTACATCCGAATCAGAACTGAACAACGAATTACCATTACCAGGATCAACGAGGACATAACGGATGCAACGAACTAGGCAACTATCACGCCCAAAGGAAACAATCAAATTCCAACAATGAATAATGCCACATAAATTACAAACCCACAACATACACTTGAAATCTATAATTCTCACTGATATTTTCTAAAGTCTTAGTCTTGCCACATATCTCGACTTGGCCTGTTAACCCTGGAGGGTTATAACCATGAATCATCCATTGTTACAGAACGAATGAAGTATGAAATGAATTTCTTTGGGAAGATGAAACGTTAGGCTTCCCTCCTTGAGACTAATGACACCTTCTCACTATTGGAAGGCACAACCATTTGAACCAAATGAAATTACATTCTTTCAATGCTTACTGCTAGTCACTGACCTATCATACCTAGGTCTCCATAATTCCAACATGTGATAGTTAGCCTCAATTTCTGAGATCACTTTTATCAAGTAAAACACAATTCTCACATAGTTTTAAACATTCAATTAACGGACCACTGCTACGACTCTTAGCAACGTCCTTTACGAACCAAATCATAACTATATTAATGGCATATCAAACTTTCAAGCATTACCCATGCCTAAGACCTAATAATTTCCTCACTAAAGTCATCCAAAATCATACTAGTAGCACACGAAGGTGCTATAGTCAACCTAACAACCCATTCCAAATTCTATATCTAAACTATTATGAACACCATCATGTTCTAATTCTCCCAGGTGCATAACCTAGCACTTATTGACTTATTTTTGACATTATCCTTAAAGGTCATATCATGGCATGTGTTCACAAACCAAACCATGGGGTTAGCTCCGAGGCACTGCCATAAGTCAATATGACTTAACCATACTAATATCATTAATGATCTATCATCATTATTTAAACTTCAATACAGCAATGATTCTTCTAGACGCTTCATGGAAAAGACACCAATTCAATCATCCCCACATGGACATACACATCGTATTATAAGATTCATCGTGGTAGAATCTTATTATGTATGATAATTAATCATGGCCACCAACTCCTAACCTCAAGGCATTAACCCTAGTCATTACTTTCTATACCAACTGTAAGTATATATCCCTAACATCCAAAGGAATCTTAAAATTTAAAGGAGATACGTCATTGTCACCGTAATACATGATACATAACCTTAAGTTCTCTATTACTAGGGAATGCCTACCACTCATATCAATATCTCATTATCTAAACCATATTATACACCTCCAAGTGATTATCAATGCGAATTCATATGTCCATCCATATTACCAACCTCATGTCAATTCATCAAACCTTCTACATCCTATAAGAGGACTCAACACATCCCATAAGTTGAATGTGATCGGTCCTCTAAAGATGCCAATATTATATAAGATCTTATCAACCATAATTTACCCACGGAGGTTATGCCTTATGATTTTTTTATATTTATTTCATCTATTATCAACCACTCATGCTTATCCATAACTCTCTAACATGGTAGGTCATAATTTTTAGACAGCTCAAGGCATCATGACAAGATGACCTTTCATTCCCAAGGATATTCCAAGGACCTTCCCTTAATAACTAATGCTATACACCACACATTCAACCAAAAGCTGACACTACGAAGGGTTCTGAAAGGACACATGACATGATGTATAACCAGTACATATCTAGGTCTAGACTACTGATGTTTTAAAGATCCTATTCATCAAGTGTTTCACCAATCTTTCCCCGGACTACCTCATAAGTTTACCTAGGGTTCACCCTCTCCTGTTACTACAAATCATCATGGTTACACATGTGACACCCTTGCCATAAATGGCCTGTAAATCTAATCACATCTCATATGACACATTTACCGACCAACGATCATTAAGGCACTTACCCATAGGGATAATATCCTATCACCCAAAACTTCATGTACATATTCTCAAACATTAAACCACACAACTTCACATGTTCATCGGACGCACCTAAGGGGTATATACTTTTTAATCATCAATCAATAGTTCTTAGTCAAAACATCCGAACCATCAAACTCTACCATTGACTATATGAAATTTGTGCCACTTTCCTAATGGTCATCATCTTACTTTAATAACATCTCAGAAGACTCTACTCGTCAAGGATTGGAACATAAAAACCTAATACTAATAACGACGGTGTCACCATTATTAGCTTGCATGGACACCTGTAAATTACTAACATATCTACTCATAAGCGCAAAAGTGACTAATAACTATCAACTGGATCTCCACTTGGCACTAAATTACTTGTCACGCTAATCTTTTTGACTTTACCGTCTAGGACACGCACTAAATTGTCACCAAAATAACCATGACTGGCCCATACCAACACCAACATCGAAAGATCCACTACTAGCCTCACCACATCACTCCAAAAATAAACATTGAACCTAGAGCTTTAATACCATTTGTAATGCCCCGGTCGAATTTGTGGGTTTCCCGTTGTTAACCAAGTCCGTTTAGAGCATTAGGTGTGAAGTGTGGTGAATAACCTATATAATGTTGGTAATCCAATTTTATTTTAATTAACATTTTCACTTGCTTATCATGCAATTCCGATTTCAAATCAATCTATGTGAGGTACGTATGGGTAGCACCCAAAAGTCCAAGAAATAAAGCTACTAACAAAAAATTAAATAGAATACTTACCTATTGTTGATGTAAAAAATTAGATTATCTCTAATTATTTAATCACAAATAAAAAATAAATAAGACAAGAGATTTTAGAGTGGTTCAGCCTTGAACGAATGGCCTACATCCACTGTTTGTGTTATTATTGATTGTTTGGGAATTCTCGAAGTAGGGTTTACCTCGAGAAATTTTGGTCCCTTACAATGAGGATGATTCAATGTATTTATAGCCTTGAGGCTGTACATGTGAATGGGTAATACGCAGCTGTTCAACAAGCGTATACATCCGTATGATAATAATCAAAATTTAATGCGCATTTAATCCTCTTAATTGTCTAATAATAAATGCTCTGATCGAGGTGCATCTCGGACCGCCAAAGCTGCTCGGACCGCCTAAGTATCTCGGTATCCATGAGTTGCTCGGTGCAGTAAAGTTCCTCGGTGAGCACCTATTGCTCAGAGTATCTGAGTTGGTCGGGGAAATTGAGTTCCTCGAAGTCAAGGTATTGTTTAGAAATGTTTGTTATTGCCATGTAGATCGACACGTGTCTCCACTTCATTATGCCATGTCAGCAGACTAAAATTGGTATCAACAGAAGTCCCTAATGTTTCACATTTCGAGACTGAGGAGTGTGGAACATTCTTATCGAAATATGGCGGGATTAAATGGTCATCCTGAATTTTAGGAGCGTGTTCTTTGTATTTATTTTTCTTTTCGAATTCATAGAATCAGACTTTTCGAATTTTTCTAACTGCTTCGATCTCTGCACCCTTTTTGTCCTTCTAGCCGTCGGTAGCGTAAACGTCTCCCCTTATAATCATTATTTTTACCTTTTCCCAAGGTAAGGTATTTAAGCGTTACAGAAAATCATATCGTCTTTTACTTTTTCAAATCTGTATATTTGAGTTTTCCAGTTTCTCTCTCTCTTGTGCATTCATCCTTTTCATCGTTCGTTGTCAACAGATCCATCCTTTTTCTGTAAGATCTTCTTCCTTCTCTTTTATTTCCTCTATTCGTCATGGTTTACCTTGTTGATTCGCTTGATAAGTTTCGTTTTGATTTCTCTATTCCTTCATGGGTTATTTTGGAGGAACTTTCTAAGCCTTCAGATTATTTTCGTTTGGCTGAGGGACATTGGTTCCCCAGTCTCTTTGTTGCTGAATGTGGCTTTTCTTTTCCCCCAAACCCTTTGTGTCTGGAATTCTATCAATATTTTGACGTGGTTCCTGCAAAAATAGCCCCCAATACGTGGAGAATAGTTAACGAAGTTCATAGATTAAATCAGATTCATGGAACTCGTATAGGAATTCCAGATATCAAGTTTTGCTATAGATGGGCTGTCAGCGACAGTACTTTTTACTTGAAAACTAGATTTTTAAATAGAGCTTTAGTGGTCAAACTCCCAGATGCCAATAGGAATTATTTTGAGCATGGTGTTGTTATAAAAAAATGGCAACAAGCTCCACTAACCGGAAATGATGTGTATCAAGGTCCCAGATGCCCTCCCTATGGCAATGGGATATGTTATTTTTACTTTACTTTATTTTTGAATTTAAGCTTTCTTTGTGTTTGATAAAATGTGTCACTGATATTTTAATTTTCATTTATTTGCAGTTCATAGCAAAAGAAGGTCTCCAAAAGAGACAAAAGTTAACTTAAAACATCTGAAACTTATCTGGGGTTTGCATCAAACTATTGCCGATGGGCATATCAAATCAGCTTCATATTTGCTTCAGTATAAGAGTTACACCTCATTTTTTACTGCTCGTCCGGTGATAAGCGATGTAGAACCAGTACCAGCTTCTGCAAGTTCTTCACATGAGTCATATATTCCTCTGAGTGAAAGAATGAAGAGAAGAAGAGCTCTGACCCTCTTCGAGAAATCTGTCTCTACTGCTGGAGAGGCAAAGAAAAGCAAACATGATGTCCCAGAAGAAGGGACAAGAAAAATCAATGCACCTCCTCCGGCTGCTACTATGAAGGTTGCCGAGAAGCCCCCAGTGGCTTCGAGCAAGGTCGCTTCTCCAAGCGAGGTTATAGTCATATCCCGACTAAGACTACATCCTTGGTCGAGACCATTAATGCTCCTCTGAGGAGGCTGAAGAAGAGCTCCTTGGTCAATTTGTCTGAATCCATCGCTCAACCCCCGACTACTAGAAGTGGTGTTCCCACTTTTTTTGCCCCGAGCTCTGCCATGAGCTCGATGAAGTCTTGGATCATTCTCGAGATCCAAGGTATTGAAGAAAATCTTTCTCGGGATATGGTTACCACATTAGTTGCTCGTCATATTACTTCTGTAAGTATTATTGTCCTAAACTTTAATTTCCCCTTGTTATATCTTTGCACTGACTTACTATTATTTTCTTTTCCCAGTTGGTAACCTGTTTTAATACAATTTTGAAAAAGGATAAAGCTATTAAAGCTTCAAGCTCCTCGTCAGGTGTAGAGGAAGCTTTGGTGGGTCCGACGCAGTCTCTGAAGGATTCTTGTCAGAAGTATGTTGATGATAAAACTATTTGGGAGAAGAAGATTAATTACACCGAGCAGGAGAGGGATCAAGTTGTTGAAGTCTCCAAGGGGTTGGAGAAGAAAATAAAAGACTTAGAGGGGAAGAATAAAGAGCTCAAAGGGAAGCTCAAAATGCTGGGGAGCTTGAAGGTAAGCTCAAAGCTGCTGAGGAAGAGTTGGGTAAACTTCGTGAAGTAAGTCGTCAGAAGGAGGAAGTGGAGAATAAATTGAAGGCTACCAAGTAACTTCTATCCGAGAAGCTTTCCTCGGAGAAGGTGAAAAGAAAGTTAGCTGTGAAAAAGTCCTTCAGTGTTGGCTGGGACAAAGGATGGAATAAGGGTTTGGCTGCCATGATGTCGTAGGTGGAATATGGTAGCCTTAAGTACTTTAGGGATGGATGGGTCGCTGCTCTGAAAGAGATGAATGTTGATGAAAATTATGACCTGTTTCAGCGACACATCCCTTGCCCCCTTCCAATTCCTGAAGAAGAAGAAGAGGACGAAGCTGCCTCTGAGGAATCCTCCATGGTGATGGGAGATCAAATTTCTCATCCCACACTTGTCCAGTCTTCCTGTGAGAAACTTCAACCATCCATTATTTCAACCGAGTAGCTTCCATCACCCCCCGAGCAACCATCTGTGCCATCCGAGCAACCTACCTCCTTGTCCTAGCCTCTCGAGAAAGTTTTGGGAGATAAGGAGAAGGTACAAAGTTGTTCGGATTTTTCTCTCTGTTTATTTTTGTCAATTGTAATTCTGAACTATGTACTTCTCTTTTATGATGTAATAAAATTTGAAATTTTGACTATTCATTCATTCTCTTCCTCTTGATCCTTATTGATTCTTTCTATCTCTTAGTTTTACTAGTTTATGGCCATGATGGAATTGTTATCTGCTCATGATACAAAATTGTTGAGGCAATGCAATGATTACATCAAAGCTGGTCATACAGATATGACTGAAGCTCAAATCATTGATATCCTTGGTCAAGATGCTTCAGAGCAAGCCGTTGAAGTCTACCAGTATTTAAAGTATCTGCTCGACCGGGCAGTAGCTAATAATATAGCATATTATGAGATGATTGAAGACCTCCAGGGAACTCTCGAGGAGCTTCAACAACAATACAAGGAATCTACATCCCTCTTGCACCAAGGATGTGAGAAGAAGTATCAGCAACTGAATGCTGATAAGAGATATGATAAGTTGTTTGCTGCTTATGATGTGAGGGAGAGAACTTTGAAGACCGAGGTCGAGGAGCACAGGCAGATAGCCAAGCTACTGGAGCAGGAAAATAATAACTTGCAAGGAGAGGTATCCCAACTGAGGTCTGCAGCCTCTACCTCAAACGCTTTGGTCCCTGTAAATGACGAGGGATTCTCTTTCTTGGAGGTTGAAAATGCCAACCTAAGGGATGAATTAGAAACCTTGAAAAGGATTGGGACTTCTACCTCTACTCGGGGACGAGCAAGAGATTTTTGGGGACGAGCAAGAGATGCTCGGATTACTGTCGAGGAATAAAGAACTCAATCGGCTCTGGAAAACCAAGCCTTCCAATTGATGGCAAAGAACCAGGCATTGGCTGAGATATCTAAGAAAATCCAAACTTTAGACGAGAAACCGACTGCCCAAAATTCTACCTTGGAGAATAAAACGAATTTGGTGAAGAATCTCCACGAGCAGTTAGAAAGATTAACCTACCAGTTCCACAAACAGCCTAGGGAGTTCTGGATAGATGGTTACAATGAAGCCCTCTACCATTTAGATGATCGACTCTAGAATGCAAATAGTGTGGGTTATAAACAAGGATGGTTAAATGCTTTGGGCGTTCTGAAGTTAGAACAATGTCATTATTTGTGGGATTGCCACAATCCTGGGTTGCTCAACCTACCAGTGCCTCCTTTCAAGCTTGATATCCGTTGGATTCCTGCCCGGGCCATTCCGCAATGCCTAATTTCAAAGTATCTCGACGACTACAGTCTTCACTCCAACTTCGAGATATCTCGCCTCGAGCACCTCCTTGATCAGCCATCAGTTATGAACATTAGGATGCTTAAAGATTTGAATTTCATTAATTCCCCTTATGCCTTAGACGATCCTCCCGCTGGTGAAGAACCTGTTTCAAAGGCAGAGGGGAAGAAACCAATTGAATAGGAATCTTAACATAATAATTAATATGTATTTCCTTCTCGATGTATTTTGCTCTAGATTTAATGAAATACTTTTATTTTTCTTTGCAATCTTGATTGCCATTGTCTTGTAGATATTTTGTAAAACACATTACATATGTGTATGTATATCTATTAAAAAGATAACAACATTGTGCTATTTGCCAATCAACTAAAGCTGGTTAAAACTTATTGTCGACTATCCTGAATTTGTGGTAATCATTTGACGACTAACCAAAATTGATGATATTTTGTTTCTCAACCAGCTTGGTGGTAATTTAAAATGTTACGAGTATCAAACAAATTTCTTGATCACTTTTTAATGCTAAGCCATTAGCTGACTTTTATCACATACTCGTGCTTTGTTTAATGAAAATGTTCCCGACCAACATGAGTTGGTGGATTTTTAGAAATATTTTTTCTTCCCAACCAACCTTAGTTGGTATTTCTGGGAAATATTTTTTATTCCCGACAAACTGGAGTTGGTGGATTTTCTTCCCAACCAACCGGAGTTGGAACTTTTGGGAAATATTTTTTATTCCCGACCAACCGGACTTGGTGGATTTTCTTCCCAACCAACCGGAGTTGGCACTTTGAGGAAATATTTTTTATTCCCGACCAACCGAAGTTGGTGGATTTTCTTCCCAACTAACCGGAGTTGGCACTTTTGGGAAATATTTTTTATTCCCGACCAACCGGAGTTGGTGGATTTTATTCCCAACCAATCGGAGTTGGCACTTTTGGGAAATATTTTTTATCCCGACCAACCGGAGTTGGTGGATTTTCTTCCCAACCAACCGGAGTTGGCACTTTTGGGAAATATTTTTTATTCCCGACCAACCGAAGTTGATGGATTTTCTTCCCAACCAATCGGAGTTGGCACTTTTGGGAAATATTTTTTATTCCTAACCAACCGGAGTTGGTGGATTTTGCTGAGTAGTGTGTAACACTAGTATTTCGCGAAAAAAATTCAATAAAAGGAGAGAATTGGGTAGAATATTCACATTTTATTCATACTGATGAAACAGCATTACATGAGAGTTTACATTACTGATAATATTTGTGCAGGTGTTCTGCATTCCATGCATTCTTAAACTATTCCCACTTTAAAGTTTCTATTCTGTAGGTTCCTGGTCGAACAACTTCTGTAACTAGGTAAGGTCCATGCCAATTCGCTTCCAGTTTGTTGTGCTTTTGAATCACTTTCTTTAGCACATAGTCTCCTTCTTTCAGGTCGCACTTCTTCACTCTCTTGTTGTAGAACAAAGCTGTTCGTTGCTGGTAAGCAGCATTCCTGATGGCTGCTTCTTCTCTAACTTCCTCGAGCATGTCCAAGTCTAACCTTCTCATTAAATCGCTGATAGGGGAATTGAAATTCAATACTCCGTGTGTTGGGAGGACCAACTCGGCAGGTATAACATCTTCACTTCCAAATGCCAGCATATATGGAGATTCCCCAGTTGTTGCTCGGGGGGTAGTACGACAAGCCCATAGTACTGAATGTAGCTCGTTGATCCAGTTTGCTTTCGCGTCATTCAGTCTTTTCTTCAAGCCATTTAGCAGTGTTTTGCTTATCACCTCAGTTTGTCCATTACTTTGGGGATGGCCTAGTGCCAAGTGGATTTTCAAGATATTTGACTAATGACAATAGGTAGCGAACTCCTTGTTGTCAAATTGTGTTCCATGGTCGGTGATGAATGCGTAGGGAAGACCATATCTACAAATGATGTTTTTCCAAATAAATTGGTACACCTTTTCATATGTCATGTCGATAAGAGGCTCGACTTCTACCCACTTAGTAAAATAATCCACTGCGATGACGAGATATTTAAATCTTCCTCTAGTCATTGGAAGTGGCCCGACCAAGTCAATTCCCCACATGGCAAATGGCCAAGGGGAAGTAATGGGTGTCAATAATTCTTGGGGAGTTCTTCGGATGGAGGAGAAGCACTGACACTTGTCACATTTCTTGGCATAGGCTATACAATCAGCCCTCATCGTTGGCCAGTAGTATCCTCGCGTCATTATTCTTTGCAGAAGTGTCCGACCTGCTACATGGGCTCCACAATACCCTTCATGAACTTCTTCAATCAAATCCTTCACCTCGGCGGAATGTACACACCTCTGCAAGCCAGCTATGATTCCTCGTCTGTATAGAATACCATTAGTTAGTACATAACGAGCAGCTTTAAACTTCAATTTCTTGGCTGCGAGTTTGTCAATCAGTAATTCTCCCTCCTCAATATATGCCCTCATGGGATCCATCCAAGATGGCCCTAAATCAAGGGTAATACAATTCATCGTCAGATCTTTATCTATGCTCCGACCAGCTAGAACTTCAATTGGGATTGTTCTTCGTAGCTCAGTACGAGTAGCCGATGCTAATCGAGATAAAGCGTCTGCTCTTGCATTCTCCATTCTTGGTATTTTGACCATTTGAACAGTAACAAATTCCAATACCAATTCCATTGCCTTTGCATGGTACTTAATCATCAACTCTCCTTTTGTTGTATATACACCAAGCATTTTGTTTACAATCAATTGTGAGTCACTGCATATGATTACCTGCTTTGCCTTCATGATTTTTGCCAGACTAAGACCTACAATCATCGATTCATATTCGGCCTCATTATTAGAAGCTTAAAATTAAAAGTGCAGAGCATATTCTATATGGATCTCGTCTGGACTTTTCAATATAATCCCAGCTCCACTACCCGAGGTGCATGATGAGCCATCCACATATAGGTTCCATACAGGTATTTCATCCTCAAACTTCTTATTGGACAAAGTTCTTCGATGGAATATTTGTTGCTCCTTTATCTCCATTTCTACCACACTTCGCTGCTCGACGACCTTCTCCTCTTGCTCTCCGACCAACTTAAGTTAATCGGGGTTTAAATTTGATGATCCTGTAACATCCATAGGTTGGTCGGTGTTCAGCTTTTGCTCCTCGGGGGTATCAGGATAAGTGAAATTTGCTATAAAATCTGCTACTGCTTGCCCTTTCAGTGACGATCTAGGCTCATAAATTATATCATATTCACCGAGTTCTATTGCCCAATACATCAATCTCCCTGATTTTTTTGGTTTATGAAGAGCTTGCCTCAACGGCATATCGGTATATACGACTATGGTATGAGCCTGGAAATATGGCTTCATTCTTCTACTCGCTTCGATCAGCGCCAGTGCCAACTTTTCCAGCTTTGGATATCTAATTTCTGCTCCTCGGAAGGCTTTACTAGTGTAATAAATTGGTTTTTGTACTCCATCCTCTACTCTTATTAATGTCGAGCTAACTGCATTTTCCGAAACTTCCAGATATAAGTACAACCTTTTTCCCATCACTGGTCTGGACAACAGTGGAGGTGCTCCCAAATATTTCTTCAATTCTTGAAAATCTTTCTCCCATTCTTCATTCCATTCAAAAGTCTTCCGGAGCATTTTGAAGAATGGGAGGCATCTATCAGTTGCTCGCGATACAAATTTGTTAAGTGCCGCTACTCGCCCTGTAAGACTTTGCACTTCTTTCTTCGTCGTTGGAGATCGCATCCCTAATAGAGCTTTGATCTTTTCAGGGTTTGATTCAATGCCTCGTTGATTGACAATGTACCCGAGAAAAATGCCTTCTCGTACTCCAAATATGCACTTGGTCGAGTTCAATTTCATTTGATATTTATCCAATTTATCAAAGGTTTGGCCTAAGTCAACTAGATGGTCACCTGCTTTCTTGCTCTTTGTCAGCATATCATCAACATAGACTTCCATATTGTGATTGATTTGTTCTGCAAACACCTTGTTCATCAGCCGCTGATATGTCGCACCTGCATTTTTCAAACCAAAAGGCATAACATTATAACAATAAGTTCCCCTAGGGTAATGAAAGAGGTACTTTCCCTGTCTTAAGGTTTCATTTTAATCTGGTTGTAACCAGAATAAGCATCCATGAATCTCAACAGCTCGTGTCCTGAGGTAGCATCCACTAGTTGATCAATTCGGGGCAAGGGAAAATGGTCCTTTGGACATGCCTTGTTGAGGTGGGTGAAGTCTACACACATCCTCCATTTGTTGTTCTTCTTTTTCACCATTACTACATTTGCTAACCAGTCTAGATATTTAACATCTTCAATAAAGAAAGATTTTTAAAGCTTCTCGACCTCCTCCTATATAGCTTGGTTCTTCTCGAGGCTGAACACTCTTCTTCTTTGCTTCACTGTCTTGATTTCCTTATTCACATTGAGCTCGTGACATAAGAAATTTGGGTCTATTCTGGGCATATCTTCATGACTCCAAGCAAAAGTTTGTTTTCTGCTGTTTAAGAAAACTATCAACTCCTATTTTAATGAGGCATCTAACGACGAACCTATCTGAGTTGTTCGTTCAGGGTGCTCATCGTCCAGAATGATGTTTTCAGTAGCTTCAACCACCTGACCTTTCACAAGTTACGACTCGTCTCTAGGATCCAATGTTTCAATTTCTGCACCCTCATCCACCTGATAGGTAGTAGTCTTTTTCCTAAATTCCTCTAGTTCCTCCTGTTCGGTAGATGAATAGTAGCATTCCCGAGCTACTTTTTTATCACCGTTCATAACTCCGACTCCAAAATTGGTTGGAAATTTTAGGCATTGATGTACCGTAGATGGTACTGCTTCAAACTTCTTCAATCCTACCCTTCCCATGATGATATTGTAGGCTGATTGAACATTCTTATCCATTACGAAGAAGAGTACTCTTTCTATTCGACAAGAAGTCCATGTACCAATGAACATATCCAACTTGATCGTCCCAAGTGGAAAAGCTTTCTTTCCAGCAAAACCGAGGAGGGGCCTATGATAAGGCTCCAACTGGGATAACTTTAGATTTTAAGTTGTCGACGCACGAGTAGAACATAATATCATGGTCTCTTTTCTTGTTCTCCTCTGCTCGACGAGGAGATCTAGATCTCTCTCTTGCTCGGTCATTGTTTCTTCTTTCATTTCTACGATCAAGATACTTTGCCAGCTTTCCTCGTCTAATGAGTGCCTCGATCTAATTCTGAAGAGCTATGCAATTTTTGGTCATGTGGCCATGATCCTTGTGGAACTCGCAATATTTGGCCTTATTCCTCTTGTCAGGGTCTGACTTCATTTTCTCTGGCCAGTTTAACTCCTCGCTGTTCTTGATTTCTTCTAGAACATGGTTGATGTCTACCTTCAAAGGAGTATAATTTTTAAATTTCTTTAATACCTCCCATGATGGCTTTGTTTTTGAGTGCTTATCACCACCATTGTTTTTATGTTCTTTCTTTTTGGCCTTATCACCCTCCACCTTGGTTTCTCTGGTATCCATATTCTTCTTTGCAGCCATAGCCTCCTCGACATTCATGATCTTGGCCGCTTTTTCCATCAATTCTGACATGGTTCTGGGTGGATCTTTGGCCAAAGTGTAGTATAACTTGTTGGGCAATAACCCACTCATCAAAGCAGTAATCGTTGTTTTTTCCTCGTAATTAATAACTTCGAGTTTCTCGTTATTGAAACGAGTTATATAATCCCTAGTGCTCTCACCTGCCTTTTGTCTAACACTTAACAAGTGTGCTACTCGTTTAATAGGTATTTCTCTAAAACAGAAGTTTCCAATGAAGAGCTCGACCAGTTGAAAGAAAGTTGAAATCTTACCCCGAGGAAGATTATTGTACCATATTTGAGCAGATACTGTAAGTGCTCCCAAGAATGCCCTACATCTCATCTCATCTAGCACAGCATAGATGTCGGCAGCAGCTTGGTATTGCTCTATATAAATGACAGGATCGGGTTTTCCATCATATTTAGGAGTCACAACAGGTGCTTTGAACTTTGATGGTGTGGGAAAATCCACAATTGCTTGGACAAACGGTGCCCCTTGGACAAAAGTTCTTTGTAGAGGATTCTTGGCCTTGGCCATTTCCCCTAATCTATCCTCCAGCCTTTGAATAGAGCCTTTCCATGCATTATTTTATTCCTCGGGTCTGTTGGTTCGAGCAACTAATCGCGTGGATGTGGCTTCTTGGGATCTATCTTGTCGAGCAGCTAGTTGTGATTTGGCATAACCCTCTCTTAAATCAAATGGTCGTCAAAAGTTTCTCAACACAGCCTTATGAGGACTTTTATTCTTCCTAGGGCCCAATCGATCAAAAGGAGAGACCCTACTCAATCTTTCCAGTGCACTGGTCCTTTTCGGAGAGAGAGTGATGTGTTGTTCAGGATCTGTGGCTCGTACTGACGAAGTTCGACCCGGTTGATAAGAAAAATCTTCAGATTTATCGGTGCAATATGAATCACTTTGCCTATTGCGTGAAGAAAGTAAATGAGTATTTCTTTGACCACTTCGTCGTCCTGAATAGGTTGATGCTCCACCTTGGATAGTTTGCATGAGTAGCCGCATTGATTCCTGCATGGCTGTCTGGAGTTGAGCCAAACTATCCATGATTCCATCCAGATCTTGGATATTTGGAGGAGCGGATGGATTTGGGGGGTTTCCAGCGTTTCGATTGTTGGATTCAGGATTGTCAGCCATTGGTGATGAATTGTTTTTGTTGAAAAATGAAAATTTACAGTCGTTTCCACAAACGGCGCCAATCTGTTGATGTAAAAAATTAGATTATCTCTAATTGTTTAATCACAGATAAAAAATAAATAAGAAAAGAGATTTTAGAGTGATTCGGCCTTGAACAAATGGCCTACGTCCACTGTTTGTGTTATTATTGATTTTTTGGGAATTCTCGAAGTAGGGTTTACCTCAAGAAATTCCGGTCCCTTATAATGAGGATGATTCAATGTATTTATAGCCTTGAGGTTGTACATGTGAATGGGTAATACGCAGCTGTTCAATAAGCGTATACATCCGTATGATAATAATCAGCATTTAATTCGCATTTAATCCTCATAATTGTTTGATAATAAATGCTCTGATCGAGGTGCAACTCGGACCGCCTAAGCTTCTCGGACCGCTAAGTATCTCGGTATCCATGAGTTGCTCGGTGCAGTAAAGTTCGTCGGTGAGCACCTATTGCTCGGAGTATCTGAGTTGGTCGGGGAAATTGAGTTCCTCGAAGTCAAGGTATTGTTCAGAAATGTTTGTTATTGCCATGTAGATCGACACGTGTCTCCACTTCATTATGCCATGTGAGCAGACTAAAATTGGTATCAACACCTATATAACCCTCTCAAAATACGAACCCACACCCAACCTGCCATAGCAAGACGAGGGTGGGTGTGACCCAATACCCAGTGGAAAATATATAAAATTCAACATATAAACAAATAAAAATAGAAGACTCTAACACATTATACTTACGTGCACATGCCACTGTCTTGTGTATATGTATATACTGCTTTACTTCTGAAAACCTTATTTAGTCTAATTAATTTACCTTAATCTCATAAAATAACTTCGTCCTTTATAACTTGACATTTATCCCTTTATTTAACACACAATAAAACACTTCAAATAACTACACTTTTTTTAATTAAAACCAATTCGTTAGTGAAGTTACCCATTACATTTATACTAATTTACATTAGTATTTCATTTAAAATAACCCCTTTTCAACACATGCAAACCCCATGTTTGAAAATACTTCTTTAGCCTTTGAAAATATTTTCACCACACACACTCGTGTTAATTATGGGTTACACCTTCTTAGGTATCTTAACTTACCCATTTACTGCTACACTTGTCCTTTCCTTCACCTAATGGAAATTAATCAATTTACACATTTCTTGTCCACTTTGCCCTTTACTGGAATATTTAGTAATTCATTCAAGTTAAGTTGTCTTAACAAATTATACCACACAACCCATTTCTTGACATGTTCCTTATTCCTTTATCTTTTTCTTAGAATATTCCAATAAATTGCATATTTAATAGGCTTCTCATCGTCGGCGATGGCAGAATATGATCTAGCCAGTGGTTTTGGGTCTTTCACCACAGGGCTCCAGGCCTTCCTTAATTATCCCTATGTCATCCGAATTCCTTTTTTGTGTTTAAACATTTTACAAGTGTCCACATGACTTTAAAATTTTCACCTTTTTACCATCCGAAGCCAAAATCTGAGACATTACTGCCCATTTTACACGTGTCGTCTTTGAATATTATTTATTCCTTCTAAGTCCTTTTCATTCACACCTAATCATTGATTTTACACCAAGAATATTTACGTTCATGGACTAATACCAATTTCATTCATCTTAGTGTAACACCATTTCATAAAAATAGTCCACTTTAAGTAAATTTACCAATTTATCCATTGATTGCCAAAACATACTCTTTAGTCCTTTAACAAGTGTTATTTTTCAAAAATGGTTATTAAGTTTCGGACTTAACACTTGGACACTTATAGGCATTTTCAACACTTGTTTAATATCACAATTAACCAAATATTCTTACTTGCTACTTTAGCACCTTTAATAGATAAAATAACATATTTTTTCATATTAAAGTCCCATTTTCTAGACATTTAAAATACACACTTTATTTATGAAGTTTTACATCTTAACACGCACATTGCTACTATTTACACATTTGACACCTTTAACTTCCACTATTAACTTTTACCCGCAACTTATGGAGAATCCTTAATTTTCATATATTTACACATTAAACAAATTTTACTCTCTACATGAGTTTAACACACCTTAAAAGACCCATTAAAGTGAAGGCTCGTTTTCCCTTATTTAACTCCATTATCTCACATAGGAAAACATACTTTATTTTAATTGAATGGCTTATTCAAGCCTAATACATTCCGTTTCACATAATCATGTTATCTTCTATCAAGAACATCATTTAACACATTTTATTTCATAAAATGTTTAAAGATAATGTTCTAAAATTTTGGGGCTTTTAAAACCCATTTGAAATCCATTTTCATGAAAAATGAAGGGAATGCAACTAATTAACTCATAGATTCGAACTAACTCATATTCTACGTATATTAAGCCTAATATATGTAAATAATCCGTCTAAATTTAATAAAAAATAAACCTATGTCAAGGTTAGTTTTCTTACCTCTTAAGTCTCCAAATGGTGGTAAAAAAGTTAGTGGAGGAGGAGTCGCCCCCACTTCTAAAGGTGGACTCAAGGGTTTACCAAAAGATTCGTCTAGCTTACTCCAATGGATCTCCAAGAATACTCCAAGAAATCCTTCTATAACCTTAACACATTAAGATCACTCACCTAAGCTTTCCTAGGGTTTCTTCATGGATTAGGAAGCTTTCTTATGGCTTTTAATGGTGTTTGTAGGTAGTTTATGATGATGTATAGGGATGGGATGACCAGAGGCAAAAGGTTTTCCCCCATTGGAGCCCAATTACTTCTTAATGCGTCACTTTTCATGACATTTAGCATAATTCCCTTATATATTTATTCCTCAAATTTTTCTTTTAATAAAATACTTCAATTATCATTAAATACTTATTTTTTTAGGGCGGGGTGTTACACACACACACACACACACACACACACACACACACACATATATATATATATATATATATATATATATATATATATATATATATATATATATATATATATATATATATATATATATATGATTTAGTAGATTAACCATTTAACATTCGACCTTTAATACACAATGCAAATGTTTTTAGTACAGCCTCAATCCATAGACTGCATATATGTAAATTACACTAGCTTCCTACAAGCATGAGATTTGCGCATATACAAATATGTTAGAATAAATAAGATCCACAAACCGCCCGAACATCGTTTGGGTATAAATCTACTTTGCAATATTTTGAACCCAAATGCCACACTTAAATGACACAAAACACATAAAAGAAAAAGTGAAAAAATAAACACATATAATATAAAGAAATTTTTCTCTATTTAGTCCTATTATTATTATTATTGTCATTCCAAAGCCTATTTCAAAAAAATAAAGATTCATGAAATTTACAACAATTTCAAAAATATATGAGATGAGAGCCTAACAAAACTTTGAAAATGAGCCTAAAGCCAAAAAATTTTATAATTGCAATGATATCCCCGTATTTTAAAATTTGGGGGACATAGTTCATGATTTAAAATGTATATTATGTTTCTTGTCATATATAAAATGTAACATCAGTAATGTATCTTTCTATTTATCTTCCTATGTTATTGTTTGCCACATTGTCGAACGTTGGTTTTTTACCAAGGACAAGATAAAATTAAATTCTAGAAAATTAAGCTATATGCATATGAGTATTGAAGAGTTAAAACTTAAAAGTTGTTGTAGCATGCTGTGGGGTCGAAATTTACAGAAGAACGTGATCAACACAAGAGATATAGCCCACATGTATAATTAATTAAGAGTCAAAGTTGCTGAGGAGTCCCACATTTCCATCACTTAGAATGGTACAAACTAATAAAGGATAAGTCCATAGTATTAGGGATAATTAGTAACAAAGTTTAGGACTCTCCTAAGTGTCTCTATAAATGAAAACCTGCCCCGCAATGAGAGGGCCATGACATATTATATTATCGAGTTATATTACAACTCTGCCTACCAGTTCTTTAAGTTAATAAAAGAACAAACCCTAAAGCGCATAGATGTGAGCACGGTTTCGAACCATGTATATCTTGTGTTGCATTTTTTCACCCTTCTTCTTGAATACTATTGCAATTTGTCTTGTGCACATTGAATACAAAAATTGTAGGAAACTACCACCTACATTTGGCATCGTCTTTAGGAACCGAACTTAGTTATTTGTACAACACCCCGCGCAATCTAACAAGCGAGGTGGCCCGCCTCCACCGCCAAACTACGTCGAGAGTCACTAAATAAGTAATCATTCTTAACATGTGACATATATGAGACATATAAAAATTTATTTCACAAGATAATAATCAGATTAATCCAATAAATATAATCATCCAGGCAATATTAAAATCCATAACCATTCTAATCTCCAAAATAATCCAACTCCAAATGAATATAAAATCGAATAAAATGATCCAACTGTAAATATTGGAATAAACAGTAACCCATTGTGGAACCGATTGGGCCACCAAATCCATAAATAAAGTCTCATAATAAATGCGACGGAATAGAAAATAAGTATAAACTACTAAGTATCTAAAATAAATAAGTCTCCAGTTGCACCTCAAAAATATATCCAATCACTCATGCGCAGCTACTCCAGCGCCATACCTGGACTGTTAGTAAACACAATGGGTCATAGCCCACCGCAAGAATACTTGAAACTATCTCCAATTAGGGTTCCTGAACACAGACACTAGCATTATACATGATAAACAACACAATAGAGTATTTTAATTCAAACAGGGTAATTATTAACATGCGAATAAGCGTAAACTACCAATATCTACCAAACAACTTATCCACCCTAAAGTGTAAGTCCAATTATTACATTAGCATTATTGTTTAAATATTTACTCTAATCCTTACTTAATTTAATTAATTAATTAGTTTAATTCATGCAATACAATTATGGACAGTCTACCCCTTATCGCCCCTGCACTCACTCTTGGCACGCTTAATGTTTTACACATCACACCCATTCCTTTCACTATTGCCAGTCAACACGTATTCTGTTAGTTCTGGACAAACTCGTGAGGTTTCAGGTATGAAAAGTCACTATAGATAGCCAGCCCATATTCCATCAGCCCTACACATATTCGTAACGCCAACACATATCCACATCGCTATAGCCAGTCGACCCGTATTCTGTCAGCCCTGCACATACTCGTGCCGCAAATTCATTTTAATACTAGTTATTTTCTTAGGTATTAATTCTTAATTTCTCAATTTCTCATTATTTATTATTTTAGCCCCACCCTATTATAGTGCATAAATCCTCAAGCCTACCCCCTATTCCAATACCTAGAGGTCTACAAAACACAAGTACATCCTACCCTATTATATAGGATGAATTTCTATCATTAATATTTAATCTCACGCCTAGGCTATCCATATCAACAGAATGACACGAAAATCAGCCCCACCTTGGAATTCCTCATCCGTAAAAATCTACACTAACTAGTCACATAGCTAGAAAGTGTTAAACACAACTAAGGCATACCCACTAGTCCCATACCTAGAAAGTACTCCTAAAATTAATGTGAGATCATACTACCCAAAAATTTCGTCGATCCCGCGGTGATACATATAACCAAACCAATAGTTCACATAATGCATTTTTATCCGTGATTATACCAATTTCTCCTACGGTCATAAATAATCTAATTTAATTCGTTCAATCAATCTCCATAATCAAGACAATTTATTTTATACAGCCAATATAAATTCTACATCATGAAAGTTTATGTTGCACACAACTAAATTTCCTTTCTCATATCAAGAGAGTTTTATGTGATTTCACAAGTGCCTTTTCAATTTAATTAAACTACTATAATTTTCTCCATGCAAATCAACATCCATTTTAACAAAAAAACCAATCTCTACCCTAAGCACACAAAGGTTATAAGTCTTAATTCATATTAAGATTTTTCATAAAAATAGTCCCAATATAGGTTCCACTTCCCCTAATTAAGGTTGCTAATTTATTTTAAGAAAAAAATGTAAATTAAGATTTAGGCGATATTTAAAACGCATAATACTAAAGAAAGAGAATAAAAGTATTCGTGCCTAAAGAAAATTTGATTGAAAATTCTGATTAGATGATTGCAATCCTCTAGAAAAATTAAGAAAGATTCGTTTTTGAACAATCTTGAGAAAACATCGTTTGGGCCTTCAAAAATCGGGTTGAATCTTGATTTAGTTTAGGGCTAAGGTTTGTACATGAGATGTGGTAAATATGTGGAAGACTTTTGGTTTCAAAGATGGTGAAAAAGTATTTAGAAAATTCTAATCCCAAGTTATTTTAATACGGGAAAAGGTTAAGAGTTTGAATTAACTCAAATTATAATAAAACTAAAAAATTGTCGACACTGACAATTCCAAATGGATTCGCCATCTAGGATGAATCGATTCGGCCCGGATCAAGTCTCCAGTTTGCCCAAAATTATGTTTATGTAAAATAAAAACCCGATTTCAATTCCGATTAAAATCCTACTGTTCATAAATAAAATCCAACATATTAAATTGCTAAAAATAATTAAATTCCAAAATTTTTATTTACCCGAATTCCAAATTAAATTAAATTATTATCGATTTAAAATTACGGGGTGTTACATTCTTCTCCACTGGGAGAGGAATTTTGTCCTCAAAATTTGATGAAACGTAAATGTTCAAACTAAAATAAGGATCACATGTGCCTAGCAATAGAAGGCCACGATCGGACGCCCATACACCCAATCCTATACGCACTTACCCCATGATCAAAAATAAAAAAATATATATCACCTATATATATATAAGTATCTTAGAAAATAATACGTATTGTGATACTCCCATAGCCATGTCGTGGATCATGTGGTGTATATCTTGCCTGAGGCTCGTGAATCAAATGCATATAATACCTACCCACTACGGATACTGCTCGTGTTGTTGGCGCTCCCTGTACATCTAGTGCTGCTAGTGCTCCCTATACATTGGGTGCTGCTAGTGATGGAGGCCCTTAGCCCTGCTAGCCCTATGCCCCTTGACCCTTCTAGTCTTGCGCTTTCAGACACCTAGATGCTAGGTTCCCTACTTCCCCACAACTGAAACATGCACCCCTAAAAAGTCCATATTACCTGTTTGGCGCTTGCTCACCCAACTGCCCTTTCCCATGATCCTGAGGGCCCTGTGGGACAATATTGTCCAGCTGCTATAGACTTGCTCGCTGTCTCTTCAACACCTAGTCATTGTGACCTTTGTTCTCTCCTCCTTGACCATTTGACTCTTGTCTCTTCCCCAAATTCTTTTCGTAATTCACATTCCTTTGCCATAATAATAATGTGACGTCCACCACCTGGGTGTAAGTAGTGTACACCGTATTTCCAAACACTATCTGCTTAATAAACCAAAAAATTCTTTTATTGAAGAAATCCATCTTCTTCACTTATGTATTTACATCCTCTAGTACAAACATCGACATATCTGTAAATTCCTGCTCATACTCGACAACTGATTTCAAACCCTGCTCTAAGTCTAGAAACTTCCTCTTCTTCCTGATCCTAATCACATACGAGAAGTACTTATCATTAAACTTTACCAGAAAATCCCCATAATTCAGGTGATCCCTATCCGTCGATGTGGTGACACTCTCTCACCACTATAATGCATCTCCAGTCAGCTTGAACGTAGCCAATATCTACTCTTGCACATCAGCACAGTCCACCATCCTCAACTGTATCTTTATGTATCTCCTCCACTGGTGACCAACTGTTGGTTTAGATCCCCCAGTGAAGGTAGGAGGATTGCCATTATGAAAATTGGCTCTCACCCATTCCCAAATAGAAACTGGTGTACACTGTTGTTGCGCCTCTAAACTCACACACCTTTCTCTTCCTACCTCAATAACGACCGTCGTGGCCTCACACACAATAGTTGCTAACTCCTCAGCATTCAAAACAATATGTCTCAGCCTCTCTTGACCAACAGAACTAGAAACTGAGTCCCATCTCCTATATCCAGCTCTCCTAGTGTTCGCCATTAGAAAAGATATGAACAAAACAATATCAAACTCAGAATAACTAAAAGTTCAAAGCATCAAAAGGAATCAAAGATAATCAAGAAGTTAAAATGGTCTCACAACTTAAGAGACCTAAGACCATGCTCTAATACCATCTGTAACACCTCGCGCAACCTGACCAGTGAGTTGGCCAGCTGTTGTCGCCAAACTACGTTGAGCGTCACTAAATAAGTAATCATTCTTAGCATGTGATAGATATGAAACATATAAAAAGTTATTCCACACATAATAATCATATTAATCCAATAAATATAATCATCCATTGAATAGTAAAATTCATCATCATGCTAATCTCCAAAATAATTCAACTCCAAATGAATATAAACTCGAATGAAAGGATCCAACTGTAAATATCTGAATAAATCCATAAACAATTATGGAACCGATTTCCCATGAAATCCATAAATAAAGTCTCATAATAAATGCGATGAAATGGAGAATAAATCTAAACTACTGAGCATCTAAAATAAACAAGTCTCTAACTACACCTCCAAAATATCTCTAATCAATCCTATGTAGCTACTCTAGTGTTGTACTTCAAATGTTAGTCAACACAATGGGTCAAAAACCACCACATGAATACAAACTACTCTCCCCAATTAGGGTCGTGAATCCAGTTAGTAGCATTATACATGATAAACACCACAATAGAGTATTTTAATTCAAATGAGATAATTATTAAAATGCGAATAAACATAAACTACCACTATCTACCATACAACTGATCCACACTAAAGTGTAAGTCCAATTATTCCATTAGCACTATTATTTAAAAAATTAATCTTATTATCACTTAATTTAATTAATCAATTATTTTAATTCATGTGACACCAATATGGCCAGTCGAACCTTATCACCTCTGCACACACTCTTGGCATGCCTAAAGTTTTACCCATCACACCCTTTCTCTTACTATAGCCAGTCAACTCGTATTCTGTCAGTTCTGCACATACTCCTGAGGTTCCATGCACGACACATTACCATAGTCAGTCAACACACACCCATATCGCTATAGACAGTCGACCTATATTCTGTCAGTCCTGCACATACCCACGCCTCAATTTAATACCCGTTTATTTTCTTAGGTATTAATGCTTAATTCTCAATTTCTCTTTATTTATTATTTTATCCACACCTTATTATAGAGCATAAATCCTCAATCCTACCCCTAGTCCCATACTTAGATTTCTCCAAAACACAAGTATGTCCTACCCTAATATATAGGATGAATTTTTATCATTAATCTCATTCTAGTCTAGTGCCTAGGCTATTAATATCAATGGTACGACACAAAAATCAGCCCCATACCAGAATATGTCATCCGTAAAAATCTACACTAATTAGTCTCATACCCTGAAAGTGTTAACCATAAATAAGGCATACCCACTAGTCCCATACCTAGCAAGTACTCCTAAAATTAAGGTGAGATAATACTACCCAAAAATCCCATTGTCCTCGCGATGATAAATATAATCAGGCCAATAATTCACAAAATGCATTCTTATCCATGATTCTACCAATTTCTCCTACGGTTACAAATTAACCCAATTTAATTCGTTCAACCAATCTCTATAATCGAGACAACTAAATTTAATCAACTAATATAAATTCTACATCATGCAAGCTTATGGTGCACACAACAAAATTACCTTTTTCATATCAACATAGTTTTTATGTGATTTCACAAGTCCCTTATGAATTTAATAAAACTACTATAATTTTCTACATGAAAATCAACATCCATTTTAACCAAAAAGACAATCTCTACCCTAAGCACGCAAGGGTTATAAGTCTTAATTCATATTAATATTTTTCATAAAAGCAGTCCTAATATAGGTTCCACTTTCCCTAATTAAGGTTGTTAATTTATTATAAGAAAACAATATGTAAATTAAGGTTTAGGCGATATTTAAAACACATAATACTAAAGAGAGAGGATGAAGTATTTATTCGTGAAGAAAATTTGGTTGAAAATTCTGATTAGATGGTTTGAATCCTCTCAAGAAATTAAGAAAGATTCGTTCTTGAACAATCTTGAGGAAACATCGTTTGAGACTTCAAAAATTGGGTTGAATCTTTATTTAGTTTGGGGATAGGATTTGTAGATGAGAGGTGGTAAAGATGTGGAAGACTTTTAGTTTTAAATTTAGTGAAAAATTATTTAGGTAAGTATAACCCTAGGTTATTTTAATATGGGAAAAGATTAAGAGTTTTAATTAACTCAAACTTTAACAAAACCAAAAAACTGTCGACACTGACCACTCCAAATTGATTCTTCTTCCAGGACGAATCGATTCGGCCCAGGTCTTCAGTTTGCCCAAAATTATGTATATGTAAAATAAATACCCGATTTCTCTCCTGATTTCAATTTCTATTAAAATCCCATTTTCCACAAATAAAATCTAACATATTAAATAACTAAAAATAATTAAATCTAAAAAAATTTATTCTTTCGTATTTCGAATTAAATTAAGTTAATACCGATATAAAATTACGAGGAGTTGCACTTTGCCACTATCTAAATTCCAGGGATGTCTCACTCACCCAACCAAAATCATATGAATGATAATGACTAGGAGGATCATCAATAACAAATTTATGGAGACTCATACGGATATCGACAATCATGATGACCATAAGGTTCACCAATTAACCCCTCCCTCTTACAGAGTCAGATCTGAGATTTTCGAGTATTACCAATCCTCTAATGCTAATTATCATCCTTAGGAGGATATAATAGTGAATAGTGATGAGCTTGAACGATCTAAAAAAATCTCAAGGATTATTGAATACTATAAGAGGCGCCTATGAGATGAAAGGTATACCGGTATGATTTAATAGAAGCAAAAACACCACGCTCCAGCAGTGCCTAGAAAAGATGGAGAATGAAGCCTATTAAGAGAATCTCAAGTGTTGGTGTCGCTCACGAACTCCTAGCCCTTAGGTGAGCATAGTTCGCAACTAAAGAAGAGTACTCAGCGATATAAGAATTTTTCTCCTCGGCGAAGGTCTCCAGAAGGGAGACCACTCCCCGATGATTAGCGAGGAGACATAGAGCTTTATGGCATTATCAAAAGGGAGGACACCCTACCCATTATAGATATTTGTCTACTAAGAAGAACAATTGAAGAGCACTCGTCTATTAGATAAAATCACATTTTAGCTGATATATAGAAGAGTTTGATCCTCCCAAGAAGTTTACTCCCCCAAGGTTCAACATCTATAGAGTAAAGATTGATCCCACTAATCACGTCAGGAAATATCGCCAGACGATGGCACTGTGGAACACTAACAAGGGATTAATGCGCTTAATATTCCTCTTAATTCTTAGAGACACTACTTAAAAGTGGTTTGATAAACTTCCACACCAATCCATAGCCTCCATCAAGTAAGTGGCCGAGTCCTTCGTGGCAAGATTCATTACCCGCAACACCTATCCCAAGCCAATGGATTCACTTATAATGATGACAAAAAGGCCGAGGCGATACTCCGCAATATACCTAAAGGTACTGGGAGGACTACAATGAGGTAGAGGACTACATCGAGCAAGTCACTGTGGCATTTTTCAAAATTGGTCTGCCGAGTAGTTATATCCTTTACTAAATCCTCACAAAGTGAGAATTCATTAAAATCGATGACCTTATAACACATATCCAAAAATAAACTACGATTAAAGTTACGGTGACTTGAGTTAGTCAGGATGGAGATTAACAAAAGCAGTCCAAAAATGATGATAAAGAGCGGGCAAACATGAAAGTATGGAGAAAGCAAAATTGGAACCTGAAAGGAGTCGAGAAGAAGGAACCTAAAAATTATTCAAGGAAGTTACCACGATGTTTATATTTGTGTGTGCGCGTAAAGGGACACATCTTCCACATATTATTCTGGGTTTTCCAAGACACATATTATACACGGATGTGTATATAAAGATATCTGGAGGTGAAAAATAGGGGAGTTCAGCATAACAAAATTTTGATACAGTTTTGGGAGCTCATTAACTATACATATATACCCATAAAAATCCACCTAGGAGGGGATCAGGATGGGTTGGTGGCTGATCACATGACTGTTAGTGGGGAAGAGGTGATATGGAATTTGAAGTTCAGAAAAAGGTTTTAGGACTAGGATACTCAGGAGGTGGACGTGTTCTATGAGTGGTTGGGTTTGGCCCCCCACCTGACGGTTAGGGAGGATTCCGTGCAGTGGAAGCGGGTGGATCTAGAGGGTTCTTGGTCATAGGCTACTATTTTCTTCTGAATGGAAGTGGGAATCCCAATGTTCGTTTCCCTTGGAAGAATATTTGGAAGGTTCAAGCACCGTCAAAGGTCATATTCTTTGTGTGGATAGTGGCCAGACATGCCATCCTGACGCACGAGGATCTTTAGAAGATAAGTTTTCATCTAGATAGTCATTGTCAGTTATGTAAGGAGAAGGAGGAGAAGACCGATCACCTTCTTCTACACTGCAAGGTGACTAAAGGTTTCTGGAACATTGTTCTTGACCTTACTAGGACAGCATGGGTTATGCACGGCCTGTGAGGGCGCTCTTAGAGGGGTGGAGACCCCCGTGTGGGTGGCAGGGTGACAGGTGTGTGTTGCATATGACTCCCCACTGTATTTTTTATACGATTTGGAAGGAAATGATTGCGAGATGCTTTGATGGCATCGAGATTGCGCCTTCGAGACTTCGCTATCAGTCCTCGAGCACTCTTATCAGTTGGTATAAGGAGATTATTATCGTCACGACTCAGGATTTTCTTGAGTTCGTCGAGGAGATCCACTCTTCTTTATAGTATGGGTTTTTATTTCTTGGGGTGTGTTTATTTTTGTTCCTTTTAGTTGGTTAGCTTCTTTGTATACTTCTAGTATACGAATTCGCTCCCTTAGCGATAGTTTTATAATATCATTTACTTATCAAAAAAAAATTGGTTGTTCTATTTTTTGGGGTGTGTTTGTTTTTGTTCCTTTTTCATAAATTTTCAACATGATATCTCATTTAGCTAGAATTTAATTAGTGGGGTGTCTACTTACTATTTAAATAGGATTTTTTTACATTATTATTGACTTTTTAGCACTTAAATTTTCTTAAAACTCAATAATCTATACGAATCATGTCAAATATGCCTTTTAAATAAAAGGGTAAGAACATAAAAACACTGATTAGCACTAAAATGTCACAAGATCCTTCTAGAAACCAATTATTTATCTTTTTTCATTATCAACATATTATTAATTAATTTAATATTCTTACAAATTAATTCACCAAATAAAAGTGCTAACAGTAAAGTCACTATGCTAAAAACAATACACACACATCTAGGTAAATTTTACAATATAATTTAGTTAACATAAAATTTAAATCTCAAATCAAATCATATCTAAAAATATAATAGTAATGGACAAGAAGAACGTTTTGACTCAAAGATAAATCTAAAACAACAATGTTTTGACAAATAGACCGACTTAGCACAAAAATACATGTATCAAAACAAAATGTAGTAGGGTTAATCGAGAAACCATACCAGAAAATGAACATGCCAAAATTCAAAACCAAGTTTCTTGTCAACCTTGGATTTACTTAGACAGAAAATGAACACACCAAAGATCGAAATTAGGTTACGTTTCACCCTGGGCTTCCTAAGATCCATGTAAAATAAATCACATACCGTCTAAAACCAAAAATCAGATCGAGTTAGCATTCTTAAATAGAGAATGATGCATAAGACCCTAAACGGGTGATTAGAGAGACGATCGAAGAATTAGAGTACAGGGAGAGACGAACGATGTGAGAGGGAAAGAGTCGGGCGGGAAGGTTAGAAAATGCGAGGGATGAGTGAGAGGGAGACTCCAAAGTGAGTAAGATAATTTTCTAGGGCATTTTATATTTTAGTCAAGTGTACTCAATTTTGGCACACCTAAAACAGCATCAAATTTTGGAATTGTTTTAAAGTGTGCTAGATTGTCATTAAACCGTGCCAGAATTTGGCACCGTTTTAAACTGTGCAGATTTTTAGTATTAGGGTGTGCCAAATTTTTGTTTTTGGTGTGATAATTACGAATAACATTCAAGAATGTATTTAAACGTCTAATCTTAAGAAACCCTAGGTTTTTTATGTTCTTCCTCTATTATTCATCAAAACCCAGAATAAATTCGTGGTTAATGTTACAAAATCTCTAGTTTACCCTCCTCTACAAATATACATCACACTACATGCAAATCCCTAACCATCGTGTATCGAATTTATTCCTTTTTTCTCGAGAACATGAATTGAATCAAGATTACCATAAAATCCTACTCATAGGCATTATAACTTCATATTAAATGCAATAAACAACTTGCCTCAATTAGATGATCTGATTTCTTGTTGATGAAGGTGGGTGGATTATCTCCTCTCCAATTCCCCACTCCAAGATTGTAAGCCCTAGGGAGAAATTTCTTCAAACTCTTTTTAACCCTCTCAGAAGTTCTCTCTCGTGTTCTATCAATGCCTAACTTGTGTTTTTGAAGACTTTAACCCTAGCCTCCACTTTTTATCATCTGATAAAACACTCCAAAATTTGTAGGTCCCTTAACCTTAATTTCTCAAATGACCAAAATGACCTTAATAGGTGTCGATTTGGCAAACAATTGACCCGGGACCCAAACTATATCCCCCGGGTACACTATTTCACTATTTCGACCCATTTGGAATCATTCATGACCTCTAAATTATCATCCAAGTCACTAAAAATATACTTCAAACTCTCTTTAACCCTCACAAAAGTTCTCTCTCTTGTTCTGTCAATGCCTAACATGTGTTTTTGAAGCCTTTAACCCTAACCTCCACTCTTTATCATATGATAAAACCCTATAAAATCCATACGTCCCTTAACCTTAATTTCTCAAAAGACCAAAATGCCCTCAATAGGTGCCGATTTGGTAAAAAATAATCCGGGACCCAAACTATACCCACTGGGTACACTATTCTGACTATTTCGACCCATCCGGAATCATTCGTAACCTCTAAATTATCACCGATTCACTAATAGTATATTTCATATCTCAACCTCAAATTAGTCTACACATGACTCCCAATTGAGATAAAATAAAATACGTACATATCATTCGCTATGTCGTATAACACTAATTATCAATTATTTACTATTCACACTTAGTAGTATTAAATCAAAATATTAATCAGTATCTATCTCTCGATTAATATTTAACCATTACATGTTCTCATTTAATCACATTAAATTACTTCACTCACATAATTTAAATAAAATGTATTTTCTCAATTAATTCTCAAATTAATTAAATTATAAATATGCGAAAATACGGGGTATTACATACTTCTCCCCTGACAAAGAAATTTCGTCCCCAAAAATTAGGACATACTTGCAGCAAATAACTCTAGATACTTCTCTCGCTTGTCATCCTCTCACTCCCATGTCGACTCATCTGTATTGTGGTGTCTCCACTGAACTCTCAATAGTGGAACCACCTTCGACCACAACTTACCCTATCTACGATCTAGAATAGCCACGGGCCTCTCCTCAAATGAGCCGTCTGGATGTAAATCAATATCCTCAACTGTACATACCTGAGACAAACTCTGTTATGTCTCCTGTCATGTCGGTCCACCAGTATTGTCTCCTCATATCTTGGTACATATTATCCCCACCGGGATGTACAATAAATTTAGAATCGTGAGACTGCCGTAACTGCATGTCTCAAATGCTCACCCTAGAGCACTACTAACTCCCATTAAAGTGCAGGCCTCCCTCTGAACTGACTGAGTAATACTCTGTACCCTCAGCTAATAATTTCCACACTTCGCTCTGGCAACCTCATCCTCATGTTGGAGCTCACTCCACTTATCTTTCCACACCTCCGCTAAATCCCTAGTAGGTTGTCAGTTCAACGCATCTGCAACAATGTTAGCCTTACCAGGATAATAGTATATATCAAACTGGTAGTCCTTCACAAATTCTAGCCACCACTTCTCCCTCATCTTCAGATCCTTCTGTATGAAGAGATACTAAAGTGCCTTATGATCTGTGAATAATGTGAACTGCTCCCCCAATAGATAATGTCTTTATATCCTAAACGCAAAAATGACAAATACGAACTCTGGGTCATAGGTTGGGTAATTCTTCTCGTGGGTCTTTAGCTTCCGAGATTCATAAGCTATTGCCCTCTCCTCCTAGTGTAATACACCCCTAAGTCTCTGTAAGTATGCATTCATGTAGACCTGGTACTCCACTCCACTATTAGGCAATGCAAGTACGTGTCAGCTAACATTAGTCTCTCCACACAAATGGTACTCCCTTACGAGTCAAGTTCATCAAGGGCCCAGTAATCTTTAAAAACCTTGATGAAACAACGGTAATATTCGGCCAACCCCAAGAAGATGCGAATCTCGATCGGTGTCAAGGGTTGTCCACACTCCCTCACCGACAATACCTTACTCGGATCAATATCTATGCCCTATCGAACACAATACAACTATGAAATTATACCTCTCAATGCTAAAATACACATTTACTAACTTTGGCGCACAGTTGATGGTCCCGTAATATCTGTAGAACCATACATAAATTCTCAGCTGTGAGTAAAATAGGATATCATCGATGAATACTATCACAGACTGATCCAGAAACTCTGAAAATACCTTATTCATGAGGTCCATGAAAACTGCAGGCATATTGGTGAGCCCAAATGGCATCACCCTAAACTCATAGGATCCATATCGTGACAAGAAAGAGGCCTTAGGAACTTCCTCCTCCCGAATAAGCAATAAGTGATAGTCTAACCTCAAACCGATCTTGGAGAAGTATGAATCCCCTCTCAACTGATCAAATAAGTCATCAATCCCAGATAACTAATACTTTTTACGTATCGTCACCTTATTCACCTCCTTATAATCCAGTCACAAGCGAAGTGAACCATCCATTTTCTTCACAAATAACACCGGAGCACCCTAAGGCGATGTACTCCGCCAAATGAAATGATGACCCAAGAGCTACTGAATCTTCTCTCTCAGCTCTTGTATCTCTGAAGGATCCATGCGATACGATGCTTTGGAAAAAGATTTCATCCCCATTGCTAAGTCGATGACAAACTCTATCTCTCGGCTCGGTGGAAACCTGGGTATCTCCTAGAACATATCCTCAAAATCTCTCACTATGAGAATCGAATCAAAAGGAACAACCACCTCCTATAAGGTCTCCACCTCAATGTAATATAAATGAGTGCACTATCGTCCCTCAAAAAGAGGTGTCGCCACAGGGAACATCTCATGTCCTAAAATCTAAAACACAATAGTCCTTTCATAGCAATCTACCATCGCTCTATAGCCTGCTAACCAATCTATACCTAAACTCACGTCATAACCCTCCATGCCTAACACTAGAAGGTCTAGCACTAGACTCAATCTCCCAATTATAATATCAACTCCTCTACAAATTGAATGTATCACAGAACCACTACCCATAGGTGACTATCGACTGCCTTTAATAACTCAGCGACTTATCCAAATCTAGTCTTAATAAATGAATGAGATGCCACATTATCAAACAAAATCCTACCCTCGAGCCCGTGAATAGGAAATGTACCCTCGACTGCAAGCGGTACTAGAGGTGCTGCAGGCATGGATATTTCTCAGATATTGTACACGCATCCATAATGCATTTATCTCTGCTGCAGCTGTGGGGATGGTGCTGGAACTGGTGCTAAAGGAGCCTGCTGCCCCAGTTAGGCACCCTATCACTGAGGCCTATCTAGCTATGGACAAGCCCTACTCTTATGACCCTGTTGGCCACGTGTGAAGTACTTACCCTAGAAATGTCTCTGCCCTTCACCCTGATGGCCCTGATGTTGGCCCTGATGGCCTCCCTTTTAGTTCCCCCTACCCTCATGGCCCTGAGGAAACTACTGCTATTGGGGGACCTATTGGCCCTACCTCTGTGATCTATGCCCACCATATCTGAATTTGTTAGCAGAGTTCCCCTATTGGGAGTTTTAACCCTGTTGATTCACTTCCTTCTACTATTGGGGTGGTGCCCCCAGTAATGTTACTCCCCCTTTATTTTCGTAATGACTTGTCTATGCTTCTCTGTTGCTTCCCTTTGCATGGAAGCAATAATCCTGACAGTGTACAAGTACGGCATTGACAACGTCAGTGTATGTTATCAATGCAGGATTACCAATCAAGTGTTGCCTTATCCTTTAGGTCAACCCATTCATTAACCTAGCCTTCTTCCTCTCTTTATTCCTCACTTCATCTCGCACAAAGTTAGCCAAACGGGTGAAATCCTTCTCGTAGTCGACCACTGAGTGGTCACCATGACATAAGTCCCCAAACCTCATTCTCATATCTGACTCAACTACAGGTGGGAAGTACTTGCGGTCAAACCGCACTCCGAACGCTGAAATAGTCATTGAGTCTCTCTCCTCAGTGGTGTCCACTGACTCCCACCACTGAAGGGATACCCATGTTAACCTGAAGGTGGCCAACATATGCCTCTCAAACTCACTGTAATCTAGCATACATAGATGGTGTTGAATGTTCTTCTTCTATTGGCATGTCGCCACTACATTCGTGATGCCCTAAAATTTGGGCGGATGGCCCTTCTGGAAAGTCTACCTGATGTTGTGCCAAGTGGGTTGCCCTCCTGGGCTAGAATAACTGGTGCTATAGGCCGCTGTGCCTGAGGATGAGGGAAGTGGGCTGCTATGGCCCTCATAGTTCTCTCAATGGCCTATGTCACTATCATTGCCACCTGAGTAGTAGAAATCATCTCTGGTGGTGGTCCCTGTGGCTCCTAACGGTCCTCCCTAACCTCGTCTCTAGCTGCTACCCTGTCGGCTCACTCTCTCCTCAGAGGCGTACTGAAATATAATTTAAATTTGTATAAGTACCCAGTTTATACAAATTCTAATAGCAGAAGAATGATATCGTAAGCACATAAATATGAAACAACAGCCCTAACAATAGGGATCTATATGAAAATAAGGAGACACTGAAATCGTAGTAAGCCATACAGATCCTATGGACACTAGAACCTGATGCTCTGATACCATCTATAACACCCCGTCTAATTAAACATCGGTTGATCACGCCTTTATTAAATTAAAACATGTTTCTTAAATGGTCCATTCTTAGCATCACTGTTGAAGACTTTCTAATTACTAACCACTTAAGTGATATTAGACCGGTGCCAAATGTTTAGCTTTCTTATAAACATATAAGTTTAACAATGCGGATTACAAACATAAACATTCACAATACAATAGAGTCCAACCATCACAATATATAAATCAATAAAGGTTTGCCGAATAAACTGTCGAACGAAATCCACAACCAAAAACTCTAGTATAATAAAAGGGATAAATAACTAAAAATTGTCCACGAGCACCTTTCCATAGATGGAATATGAAAAGAAATCCTACACTAGATTTGAATAGAGGAATCATCTAATCAAATCAATCATGTCAGCATCTACAGTACTACAGCTCCGAGTCCTTGGAATGAAGTCACGCTTGGCATCCCTATGGATGGACACCTAAAAAGTTTTTAAAAATATTTTATAGCAAGTGTTAGTACACAAAATATTTTAAAAATATTTAGCAAAAGTTTATTACATTAAAATTCAGTTATTGATTACAGATGTTTGCAAACACTCTCTCTTGAATTTTCCTCACCTCTCATATATATATTTCACGCCTAATGTTCTATACTTAGCTCACCTAGCTATACTACCCAAGCTAAGAAGATTGAAGTATTCAACTGAACTTTTCTACATGTTAAAGTTCCCATACCGCCCATACAATACATTAATTTATTAACATCTCTCATATGCTAAATATCAACGTAAGTAACATTCCTCACATGTTATCTTTTAAATCACTACATTAAGTTTCTTTTAATTAATTATCATTTCGATATTACGAATCAAAATTAACATCAACATGTTTTATTAACTGAGTCACAATTAAGTTTCTTGACTCAATTTACTCTTTTTAGATATACACTATCTAGCTGTATACTATCTCACATAAGTAGATAATTCGCATGGTTAAAGACATTAACTACACCAAAAATAGCAATATGGCATGGTTTAAAACTGTGTCAGATCAAATCTGGGACAACTTTAAACTATGACAGAATCAGGTGTTTCAAAATGGGCATTTTTTGGCACGATTTAAAAGTGTCAGATTTGGTCAAACAGGAACACTTTTGGCATACTTTAAAACTTTCCCAGAATTTTATATTTCTCGAACACTTTTGACACACTTTATAACTATTCCAGATTCATTATATTTCGGTACACTTTTGGCACATTTCAAAACCGTGCCAAAATTTGATACACTTTTGGCATGGTTTTCAATTGTGCCAGACTTTTGGTTACAAGAAAAAAAAATATTTGAAAATAAGAAAATTCACAAATTGCAAATCTCTCACGTCGTTGATAAGCTAATGTATATATAAACTTCAAAATATTACAAGTTTTAATAGTTCACAGACCAAAAAAAATTGGGCAGCATTTCCTCTGTTTTTTAGACATTCTAAAACCTCCTAATAAAAACCTGTGTAATGTAAAGGATGCATGGCCATAAAATATGGAAATAAAATTACAAAAGCCCACATGGCCATAAAAGTTAACAATAAAACTATAAAAGCCCGTACGACCATAACACACACAAAATAGAATCTTGAATATTAACGACATTAAATAAATAATCCCCTTGTTGTAAACCATTGACTTCTTCGTGTGTTCCAGGTGGATAAAAGCTAATGATACAATGTTATCCTGCAAAAAGATAGGATACAAAAAATTGATGATGTTAGTAACCATGTAATTTAAAAAAAAAAAGCTTATTCATGTTGAAAAATTGCATATAAGAGTTACAATTAATACTATATTCTCAAATCGGAAGTCTTGACTATGGGGTCAGCTACTACAAGTTATATTAGTCTCATGCGAGGTGTCACTAGTTTGAGTTTTCACCCTCCAACGGCATGTTTTAAAGCATAATCTAAATATTTTCAAATTATCATCATATTCTCAAATCAAGAGACCTATGACTATGCGGTCAATTGTCACAAGTTACATTGGTCCTGTGAGAGGTGTTCGCTCCTCTTACGAGGCCGTTTGGGGCTTGGTTTAGGTTTTCACCCTTTTAACGACTTATTTTTAAGCTTAATCTAGTTGTTTTCAAATTATCGCCATATTCTCAAAGCGGGAGACTTGTGACTATGCGGTCAGTTCGTACAAGTTACATTGGTCCCATGCAAGGCTTTAGTATTTTTTACGGGGCCGTTTGAGGGATAGTTTAAGTTTTCACCCTCTAACGGCTTGTTTTTAAGCCTAATCTAGATATTTTTAAATTATCATCATATTCAAAAATTTTGAGACCCATGACTACACAGTCAGTTCTTACAAGTTACATGAGTCCCATGCGAGATGTCCATGCCTCTTACAGGGCCGTTAGGGACCGGTTTGGGTTTTCACCATTTTAATGGATTATTTTTAAGCCTAATCTAGATATTTTCAAATTATCGTCATATTCTCAAAATGGGAGACACGTTACAATGCGATCAGTTCCTACAAATTACATTGGTCTCGTGGGAGGTTTCATACGATCAGTTCCTATAAGTTACATTGGTCTCGTGGGAGGTGTCCATACCCCTTACGGGGCCATTTGGAGGATGGTTTGGGTTTTCACCCTTTGGCGACTAGTTTTTAAGCGTAATCCAAATATTTTCAAATTACCATCTTATTCTCAAATCGGGAGACCCGTGACTATGCGGCTAGTCCCTATGAGTTACATTGGTCCCGTACGAGGTGTTAGTGCTTCTTACGGGGCCGTTTGGAGGCCAATTTTAGTTAACACTCTTTAACAGCTTATTTTTAGCCTATTCTAAATATTTTTAAATTATAGTCATATTCTCAAACCAGGAGACCCAAGACTACACAGTCAGTTCCTATTAGTTACATTGGTCTCGTGTGAGATGTTCATTCCTCTTACGGGGGCTGGTTTGGGTTTTCATCCTTTAATGACTTATTTTTAATTCTAATCTAAATATTTTTAAATTATCGTCATATTTTAAAATCGGGAGCCCCTTGATTATGCGATCAGTTCCTACTAATCATATTGGTCCCATGCGAGGTGAACATGCCTCTTATGGGACTGGTTAGGGTTTTCACCCTTTGACGGTTTGTTTATGCCTAATTTATATATTTTCAAATTATCATCATATTTTCAAACTGGGAGACCTGTGACTATGAAGTCAGTTCCAACAAGTTACACTGGTTTCGTGTAAGGTGTTCATGCCTCTTACGGGATCGTTTTAGGGCTAGTTTGGGTTTTCACCCTTTAAGGGCTTGTTTTTAAGCCTAATCTAGATATTTTTAATTTATCATCATATTTTCAAACCGGGAGACCTGTGACTACGCGGTCAGTTCCTATAAGTTACATTGGTTTCGTACGAGGTGCTCATGCCTCTTACTGGACCATTGGGGGGCTAGTTTGGATTTTCACCCTTTAACGACTTATTTTTAAACCTAATATAGATATTTTCAAATTATCATCCTATTCTCAAACTAAGAGTCCCGTGACTACTCTATCAGTCCCTACTAGTTACATTGGTCCCGTGGGAGGTGTTAGTACCTCTTACAGCATCGTTTGGGTGATAGTTTGGGTTTTCCCTACCTAACGACATGTTTTTAAGACAAATTCTAGACATGTATTATTGAGATATTAAACATTAATTCTTGTGTGCAAGTGTAAAAGTAAGTTCTCCAATCATGTCTACTACTTTACATTAAATTAATACCACCAAGACTTTCATACTTCGATAAAAAAATATTACATGACTAATTAATTAATCTCAAACTTGACAAGGAATCTATTTTACCACACATGATGTCTTGGAAATTTGGGATATACCTTAGCCCATTTCAACAAGCACATCTAACAAGAAAGAGTTAGCATTACCTTAATCTCAACAAGTATTTCGAGGGTACTCCTTCCAGATGCAAATATAAAAAAAACATATTGTCAAAACAAATACTCATTAGATGTAATTTTATGACACTTTTGTGGGTTTCAAGGCTAACTATTACAAACTTTGAATAGCAATGAAATTGAACACGAACATAAAGAAATTTGCAAACCTGTAGAACCGGTGTGTCGAATTCAATAAAGCCAATACAATCTACATAAGGTAAACATAGATCAACAAACTATATACGTTCCCTAATCCTCATAGAAGTTGTTTCCAAGTAACCAACCTCCTACGGTCATCTAGAAATTATTGGTTGTGGGAATCATGTTTTAACCCCTCCAGGTATGTTTCCAAAACTTTGTCATACTCTTTCATAAAAAAATTGACAACACCTTTCCTTATATACCCATTGGCGAATGTGGGATCCAGTTCAATGAACTTCTCCGTATCCTTAATTCCCTCACGTAAGGCCCCAAGTTTTGTGTAGCAAGAAGCCCTATTACTATATGCTTGAAAAAGAAGCAAACATGGATGCATTATGACAATTAAACTAACAATGATCCCCAATAAACTGATTTTGGTGCCATTACTTTAAGTCCTACTTTAGCCTTGAAGTGTTTTTACAAGGCCATTACTCAAATATAAGAGATCCTAACAATCCATTAAAATATCCCTGATTAATTACCATTTATCTATAAGACAGTGGAATAAAGGATAATTATTTATAAAATAGTGCAACTGAACAAAAATATTATATTCATCTCTATGACACGTCACAAATTATCTAGAATGCAGGACAAAGTTAAATAATTAAAACTTTTAGTCTAATACTCAATTTTCAACTAAATGGGGTCCAAAAAAGATGAATCAGTGATTTTTTTTATATCTACTCATAATAACCAAGAACTAGAATAAGTACCTTTGGATCTTTGGGGTTCCTCCTAAAGGATTTTGTGTTGTGTTTTATAGCCTCTGGGTATTTTTTCTCTTTAAAATACTTGTTTCCTGACATAATATGATAAACATGTTAAGTACTTCAAAAACACCAGTCCAACAAAAAAGGAGAAGTAAACAACTAAAGGTCCATTTCGTCCAGGGTAAGATTGGCTAAGATGGTTCACCATTTGAGTAGAGGCTTGATATCAATATAAATCACAGGTCATATGAGAACACAAACAATAGGTGCAACGTGTAAAGTGGATCATTATACTTATGTCTGAATATACCATTTTAAAATTCTTAGATAGCCCAAACACTCAAACCAATCGAGCATTAAGTGTTCATGGTTTTAGGAGGCATATGAACTTACCGGTGAGAAATAAAGGAATAAAGAAATGAAGTAAGAAATTCATTACCCATAATCAAAGGATGCATATTGCTGTTAGGCAGATGTTCAACAATGATGAGCCAATAAGGCATGTAATGACATACATATATGATCGCATCTCTTTATTATATGATCAAGGTCTATCAAGTAATTCACCTAATGTTGAGAAAAAACAAAAAACACCACATATCCAAGAAGAATATAAATCATAACAATAATTTGGATGTGGGAAACTATATAATGAGTTTTTATTATTTAAATCATATTACTTAAATGATAACGGATTGATGATTCAAATTTTATGATTAGAGTCTTCTTCTTATTGCTTTACAATGAAAAGAAATATTTGTTTGTAGTGGTTACTCAAAATCAATCATTCAATGTCTTATGTAACATATGACAGAAAACGTTTATGCTGGCACTATGTCTGCAGCTATTCTTACATTGAATGTCTTATGAAACATTGAATGTATTTATTCAACTTTTCGTACCAATGTAAATGAATCAAAACAGAGAAAAATTGACAAAAATAATGAATATGAAGTAGAACTATTTTTCTAACCATTTTACACATGCTCCCTTGTCTGTAAAACAAGGAGCATGTGTACAAGCCAGGTGGTTGACACAAAACTTATCGAACTTAAGTCTACATATCTACTTGTTAAACATTCTGCTAATACCTCAAATAAAAGACAAAATTCGTGGATAACTAGAAAAAATGCCACTTTTCTCTCCTAGTCCTCAACAACCTTCTCCTCTTCCTCTAGAATGGATGTTGACAATAATAGAAGATCATTATCGTAGCATCAAAGATTCTTAGTAGCATAATGTAGCAAAATAAATGTGATGAATGCAATAACAAAGGTTATTATAGGACAACACAATGGTGTCAATGAAATACTAAGGACAATCATGAACAAATTCCAATAACACATGGATCTAGTTTTTAATCCCTCAATATTGATATAAAGAGAAGAGTGTTCTCCACGATGGTTTTGTCTTTGGGATGTATTCCTCACTCTGCAAATATAACTATCATTGTTTGTAATATAACTACAAGTTGTAAATATACTATGTAATATGTGAGTCTATGTATAATATGTCTATATTATGTAAAGTAATAGTTATAGCATGCAAAGTGATAGATGTATTGGTACAGTGGGAACTAATACTTTAAGGCAAAATCATCACGGATTTGCACCCACCCTATTATCTTAAGCACATGGGACCAAAGCCAGAGTTAGTAAAGTGTTAATAGTTGAAGAGAGCCATTACTTCGTGAATGTCCATAGGCATGCTGTTAAGTTTCCCCTTACGCATTAGGGAGTTGTAATTTTTTCCAAGTCCTCCACATTTAAGAAGAAAAGCCCGAGAAAATGGTTTGATAGAAGAAGAACCTTCCTTGGAGGGCCAAAATTGTCTCAACAGTCGCTACTTCAGTAGCAGGGAAGTCTGAATTTTTGGCAAGGACACATTTTATCTCTAGAGGCGGTGATATTTTGGTTTTATCACGGAATGTCACTTTTATTGAGAAATGTGTGTTATCACAAAATGTCAATGTCAACTTTTAATGAAACTTGGAAGGAAAATGAGCTAATGTTCAATGAAAAAAAATGAGTTGTCTTACACTAAATATACTATTTAACAAGCTATCAAAGTCTAAATTTCCAATGAATTATGTGTATGGATCTGAAACACGCACGTAGAGATACATCCTACATGCACACACACACATAGATATATCAGGAAGGTGTGCATTGTACTAAAACTCCATCTTTAATTAGTGGTACCTTATAAGGCGCTAAGTGAGTTACACCATTCTATAAAAATAGATGTCTTGAATATAAGTTAACCTAGAAATCGAGCATAAATTGTTTTTTTTTTTAAATTAAACGTATTTCCTCCTTGGATTCAAAGAAATGATATAATCACAAGGTTATGAAAACTTTGCCAAAAATATCAATTTCTATTTACAATTCTTTGTTATTCGCAAACTAATAATCTTAGTTTCAGTTGAGTAATTAGAGTTATTTTCTTCTGCAATAATTGAGTAAGTGAGTTACACCATTCTTATGCAGTAATTGAGTAATTAGTGTTATTTTCATAGTGTGTATGGTAGTGCCAAATGTCACTTGAGAGTTAAGAGTTAAGTTGGTTACTTTTCCTATGTAAGGACGTGGGCACATTATACAAGACCATGTTGTTTCATCCATATAGTCTGATTGTTTCCACTGCAAAATTATTACTGGGATATTTAAAAGCCTATTATTTTTTTTAATCTTAGGCATAAGTGAAACTTAAGTGTTTAATGAGCAAAGTCCATCAGGAAATGACTACTTGGCCGAGGTAAACAAACTTTACGTCTTAGTTCTATATAGAGCTGCATCCAATTAATTCAATTCAGCATATAGAGTTGCATCCCATTAATTCAATTCAGCATATAGAGTTGCATCCAACTCTAGAAATTGTTTAGCATTCAATTCAGCATAAACAGGGACATGCATGTTTAGCATTCAAACTATTATTATACACAAACTATAACTCCCCATCTCTTTACGCATCACTATTTATGTTTTCCTCAACTATCCACTCTTTGTTGATCTCGATGACATCATGATCAGTTTAAAGAACACACTTTATAATAGAAATCCTTACTACGGATATATTTATGTTTTTACTCAATTGTAAATATGTATAAATTTTACCTCCTATATTTCCCCCATCTCCTCTACAAGGTGAAGGATCCTATCCCATTCGAAAATTGCATATTTTCTATTGTTCATAATGTCTCACGCCATGTCCTAATTTGGAAAAATTCGACTACATCTCCCTACAGTTATTCAAGTACACAACTTAAATTGGGAGTGTTTATGTGTTACTTAAATTTTTCAGCCAAGAAAACACAATACAATACATTAATCTAGTATGCACCCAAAGAACATAAAGAGATACCACATAATTTTTCAAAATAGGACATGGATAAACATTATGTACAATATATACTTTTGCATTTCCAAACTCTCAAAAAAAGGGACAATTTAAGAGTTCTCACCACATCCGTGATAAGATCTCTTCAACGGGTCTAAGGGTTTCATTAATGCATAACATTATTATTGAATGTTTAGCATTAATGTCTACTTACTATTTAAATAGTTTTTTTTCTTTTTCTTAAATTTTCAATATAATATCTCATTTATTTAGAATTTAATTGGTGGGGTGTCTACTTACTATTAAAAGAGGACTTTTTTACATTATCATTGAATTTTTAGTCCTTAAATTTTCTTAAAACTCCATAATCTGTACGAATCATATTAAATATGTCTTTTAAATAAAAGGGTATGAAAATAAAAACACATATCACCATTAAAATATCCCAAGATCCATCAAGAAACCAATTATTTGTCTTTTTTCACTATCAACAAATAATTAATTAATTAATTAATTAAATATACTTACAAATTAATTCACTAAATAAAAGTGCTAACAGTAAAGTCACTATGCTAAACAAATACACACATATATAGATAAATTTTACAATATAATTTAGTTAACATAAATGTTAACTCCCAAATCAAATCATATCTAAAAATATACCAGTAGTGAACAAGAAGAATCTCTCGGTTCAAAGATAAATCTAAAACAACAATGTTTTGACAAATAGACCGACTTATCACATAAATACATGCATAAAAACAAAATGTAGCAGGGTTAATCGAGAAACCATACCAGAAAATGAACATGCCAAAATTCAAAACTGAGTTTCTTTTCAACCTTGGATTTCCTTAGACAGAAAATGAACACACCAAAAAGATTGAAATCGTGTTGCATTTCACCCTGGGCTTCCTTAGATCCGTGTTGAATAAATCTCAGATCGTGTAAAACCAAAATTCGAATCGAGTTAGCATTGGTAAATAGAGAATGATGCGTACGACCCTAAACAGGTGATTAGAGAGACAGTCGATGAATGAGAGTATAGGGAGAGATGAATGGTGTGAGAGGGAAAGAGTCGAGCGGGAAGGTTAGAAAATGCAAGGGATGAGTGAGAGGGAGACTCCAAAGTGAGTAAGATAATTTTTTAGGGAATTTTATATTTTAGTCAAGTGTACTTAATTTTGGCACACCTAAAACAGTGTCAAATTTTGGAATTGTTTTAAAGTGTGCTAGATTGTCATTAAACCGTGCCAAAATTCGGCATCGTTTTAAACTGTGCAGATTTTTAGTATCAGGGTGTGCCAAATTTTTGTTTTTGGTGCGGTAATTACGAATAACATTCAATAATGTATTTAAACTTCTAATCTTAAGAAACCCTAGGTTTTTTATGTTCTTCCTCTATTATTGATCAAAACCAAGAATAAATCCATGGTTAATATTACAAATCTCTAGCTTATCCTCCTCTATTAATATATTTCACACTTCATGCAAATCCCAAACCATCATGTGTCAAATTTATTCCCTTCTTCCTAAGAACATGCATTAAATCAAGATTATCATAAAATCCTACGCGTGGGCATTATAACTTCATATTAAATGCAATAAACAACTTGCATCAATTAGATGATCTAATTTCTTGTTGATGAAGTTTGGTTAATTGTCTCCTCTCCAATTCCCCACCCAAAGATTGTATGCCCCATGGACAAATTTCGTTAAACTCTCTTTAACCCTCATAGAAATTTCCTCTCTTATTCTGTCAATTATGTTTTTAAAGCCTTTAACCCTAGCCTCCACTCTTTATCATCTGATAAAACACTCCAAAATTTGTAGGTCCCTTAACCTCAATTTTCTCAAATGGCCAAAATGCCCTCAATAGATGCCGGTTTGGTAAAAAATTGACTTGGGACCCAAACTATACCCCTCGGGTACACTATTCTGACTTTTTTGACCCATCTGAAATCATTTGTGACCTTTAAATTATCATCCGAGTCACTGGAAATATACTTCAAACTCTCTTTAACCCTCTCAGAAGTTCCCTCTCTTGTTCTATCAAAGCCTAACTTGGGTTTTTTTAGACTTTAACCCTATCCTCCACTCTTTATCATCTGATAAAACACTCCAAAATTCGTAGGTCCCTTAACCTCAATTTCTCAAATGACCAAAATGACCCCAGTAGGTGTTGATTTGGTAAACAATTGACCCGGGACCCAAACTATATCGCCCGGGTACACTATTTCACTATTTCGACCCATTCGAAATCATTCGTGACCTTTCGATCATCACATACTACTTTTCTAAATTGGTTGAAGGGGAACCTTTAGAAAATTTATGATATATCGATATGACCAAGTTCATATGGAAGAACATCATGACATGGTTTGACATCCCTCGGATTACTATCACAGACTATGAAGCTTTGTACGAGAGAGCATCTTCTTTCTAATCTTTTGCAATGATCAAATTATTATGCAATACTATAATTTAGTGGCCTACCCTTAAATTAATAGGTTATTGATCCTCTCATTTCAGAGACCTAAAATACTTTTACGGGAGGTAGGAAAATTGTGGAGTCCCGATTGAGGAGTGGTGAGATGGCATAATATGAAAACTTAACATTGAGAAGGCATATGATCATGTAAATTGGGGTCTCTTTTATATGTTGAGGATGATGGGACTCGGGAGAAATGGTATCATTGGATCATAAGTTGTATCTCATTAGTTAAGTTTTATATGCTAGTGAATAGGGTCTCATAGGGTTTCTTTTGGAATTTTACAGGGCTTCGCTAAAGGTATCATCTAGACCCATTCCTTTTTATCTTAGTGATGGAATCTTTTCACGAGGACGATTAGAGGCACAATTGAGGCAGGGTGGATTAGTGGATTTATGATTGGGGATCTAAACCCAGAGCTAGCGAGAGTTTCTCATCTACTATTTGTGTATGACACGATGATTTATTACAATGCGGTAGAGGGCCGGGTAATATCGCTTATGTTCTTGTTGTTTTTTGAGGGAGAATTGGGGTTACATATCAATGTGGGGAAATACGAGATGATATCAGTTTGGGGGAATGGAGAATGTGGGTCATATGGTGGCTATGTTAAGATGCAGGGTCGATGCGCTTCCCTTTATATATGTTGAACTTTTTTAGGGGATAAATTCAAGTCTAGATCTATGTGGGACCCAGTTCTCGAGAGGGTGAGGAAAAGGTTCTTATGGTGAAAGAATTGGTCTCTTAAATGAGGAGACTAACATTGATTAAATGCATGCTGTCGAGTCTACCAGCATTTTTATTGTCATTCTTACCTCTTTGGGGCTAAATGTGTGAGATTTTGGAGAAGATGATGAAGGATTATTATAAAAAAGACTCAGGAGAGTTTTAAGTATTTCTTAGTGATTTATGAGGAGGTGTTTAAGACATTAAATGAGGGCGGATAAAGAATGAAGAGATTGGACCCATTCAATAAATCCTTGTTAGGAAAGTGGTTATGGAGGTTTGATAGGGAAGAAGGCTAGATGTAGAGGAAATTAGTGATGGTTAGGAGTGGATCGGTGGAGGCCAAGTGTGGAGAGATTCACGCATGGAGTGGGGAAGTGGAAAATCATTACTCGGGGATGAGAGGAATTTCTCAGTTCATGACTTTCTAGTTAGGGAATGGAAGAAAAGATATATTTTGGAGCGATAAGTGGGGGAAAGATGGAACTCTAGAGGATCTTTTCCACATAACGTACCATTTAGGAAGGGTTAAGGAGGGCATGATGGCGGATCATGTGTTGAGGGGAGGATATAGAGTCTTGTGTAACCCAAAATTTAAAAGAAGACTACATGATTGGGAGGTCAAGGTGGCAGAAGACTTTTTGGGATGGCTATAAAAGACACCAGTTACAACATGTGTGGAGTATTCTTTATGATGTGCTAGTAGTAAGACAATACTATTCACAGTTGAAAGACTTTACATAGTACTATTGGGCGTTGAGAGCACTTCTTTCCTAGGGAAACTGGTTTTAAGAGTGAAGGTTCCCCTGAAAATCATTTTCTTCATATAAACTACTACTAGATAGGATATCTTGATGACAGAAAGGTAGCACTGAGGGGAAGACGGATGACCAATCAATGTTAGCTGTGTAAGGCGAAAAATGTGTCGACTAATTATTTTCTCCTACAATGTTGGTTGACGAGGGATTTATGGTATTTATTCTTATCCCTATGTCTGGTTCGATGGATTATGTCTCTGTCAGTGAGAGAGGATATGACAACGTGGAAATGATGAGTACGATGGGTTATATCTCCGTCAATGATTATTTTCTCTCTAACATCTTCTTGTGAGGATGACTACTTGAATGACCATAAACCAACTCTAAATAATGCCTGTATATAAGAGGTTGAGATTCAAAAGTACTTGGATAACTTTCAATGATTTCGCTCTCAAAAGTATTAGGTGAAGCGCAAGTCTCGAGCTTCTCTAAGTTGCCCAAATAATCATTAAACTCCTTGCAAGTTGCTCTAATTTTCAACTCTGTAGCAGCAAGGTCATCAGATTTCTTTTTGCTAATAATCAAGAGTTCTTCCAAAGTAGGCTTCCTTGGTTCTAGCACCTCGGATTCCTCATTTGGTTGAAAACATTCTTCAACTTCAAAAATATCGGAAGAAAAATCCTCATTGGGTTCAAATAATGCATCTAACTTTTGCTCCCAAAAGCGATTTTTTTCTCGATATTCTTTTTCAAGTCTTTCTTCTTCAAGCAATTCATTTTGATAAATTTTGATGGCCTTAGCACTGGGCTTGTATTTATGAGACTCATCTTTAGTGATATTGATCCAATGTTCATAAGTCTTGAGCGCCTCCTCCTCACTATTATCATAACAATTAAAGCCACCAAAAGAGTTAAAGTAAGACATTTCAAATTGGGCAATTTAAGAACGTGACACCGATATTTCTGAATTTTTCTTTTTTGGATTTTTTTAAAGTCAAATTTGGGATTAACAAACCTAACCTATAGTCTACCTAATTCCCCGACAACGGCGCCATTTTGATCGAGTGGAAAAACCGAGTGTCCATGTAAATACGCTAGTCATTGTTATCGGCTTCCAACCGTAATACAAAAAACTAAAATTTAACTACACTCTTGCAGAGTATAGTGGCTAGTGTGGGTATCGAATCCTCGGGGAGTTAGGACGTGTGAATGTGACGACAAAGGTAAGGTAGTTTAATCCTAAAGTTGATATTAAAATAAAAATAATAAAAAAAGATGATTGATTTTTGGTTTTTGGATTTTATCAATGAATTAACTAAATTCAATTAAATTAACCTATGCATGCAAAATTAACTAACTAAGAAGGAATTAATATGAATGAAGAAATGGGTTAAGAATACACTCCCCCAAACCCTAGTGTGTATGCCGGTACAAAATTAGTCATAAATTAGATAATTGATCAGACCTAGTCTTTAGTACTCCAAAGCATTACATATGTGAGGTTCAATCCCCCATCATACATAATCAAAGACTGTGTAGAGTAGTGTCATAATAGTTCACGCGTGTTGCGTCCTTAAGAACCCCGGTTACCTAGGGCAAACGAGGTCAAAAGGTTTACAATGGTTGTGAAACTATACAACACGATGTAATCACTTATTTAATTTAGAGGACAAATTTTATATCTATGCATACCACATCGGGTTGGGTTCATGCATCCCCACCCTTAAAAACTTAGCTTAACATGATTAAAATAAAAAAAAAACTTAAAACTGGGAGTCCATAACTAAATCTAGAAAATTGATAACATGACTTGAATTAGGATTGGAAAACTAGAAAGCAACAATTAATTAAACTAACTATGAAAGCAGTAAAAACAATAAATTAAAATTACTTGCAATGGATGAATGATGAATCTTGAATATATCTTTAAATCTTGAATAGTAGCCAAACTTCGAAACTAGGGTTCTTGGATACATGAATCCTTTAAAAACTAACTACTAGCCTCTTACAACGTGAAGTAACATAAACTCCTTTCTTCCTACTAGGGTTTGCCCTTTTATATATCTAAAAAATGACTCTTCCCAGGCCTCTCCACATTTTAAAACTAATAAAAAGTAATTATACAAGAAATTTTAAGAGTTGAAACTCTTCAGCTTCTAGAATTAATTTCAACTTTGACTTTTTGTCTCCAACTTTAAATGGGCATAACTTCTTCACCGTAGCTAGGATTGGGGTGCCATTTTTTCCAATGTTCTTGTAATTAAGATCTCTTCAATGTTTTAGTTTTCCCCACCTCCGTAATATATATGTATAATTATGAAAATGCCCTTGAACTCCCTATTTATTGCTTTCTTTCACTGTTTTGCGTTCTCTTTTGCACTAATTTGCGTGAAATACCTGTAAAATACATAAGAGATACACAAAATACGAAATAATTGCCAAAAAGGGTTAGTAGCATAAATATAAGATAAAACCAAGCTATTTACAATGAACGGGATCATAAAAATACCGAAATTAAGGGGATAAATGTGAAGAATTTATGCCTAATCAACTACTACTAAACAAGATATCTTGATGATAGAAAGGTTGCACATGAGGGGAAGATGGATGACCAATCGATGTTAGATGTGTAAGGCAAAAAATATGTCGACTACTTAATTTCTCCTACAATGTTGGTTGACGAGGGATTTATGGTATTTATTCTTATCCCTATGTCTAGTCTGATGGGTTATGTCTCTGTCAGTGAGAGAGGAGATGACGTGGAAATGTTGAGTCCAGTGGGTTATATCTCCGTTAATGATTATTTTCTCTCTAACATCTTCTTGTGAGACTGACTACTTGAATGACCATAAACCAACTATAAATAAATGCATGTATATAAGATGAATTAGTGAGTTATCACACAGAGTTTTGGCGAATAATGAAACATGAACAATGGCTTACAACCGATGAAAGGCCTACAGGGAAGCCCTAGGAACCTATGATCGATTAGGTTATGTAATTCTTACTGGGGAATGACCCTACAAACATGTTCATTTTATTTTTTTAGTTCTAGGTCTATTGTTTGATGTAATGATATAACCTAAAGGTAATACCAGAAGACAATATATTATATAGAAAAGAAAAATAGAAAAAATTCCATTAGGTCAATAGTCTTTCCTTTTGAAAACTAAGGGAAGCCAATGGCCATCAGGAAGCACCAGGAGCTCACATATCCCCTTAATAAGATCAACAATAATCCACAAATGACATCCTGATCAAGTTTAAATTTCTCGATGATGCCCTCATTAATGAGGTAAACCTTGTTCAGAAAATGCCAACTTAGTTAAAGAATCATGAATGAAAATTGAGAAAAAATAATAAAATGATAGATAAGAAGATAAGTGTGCTTACAAGAAAGATAAAATTATAGAAACCCTTCTTCAAAGCTGCGTAGGTTTTTGAAATGGACGAGAAAGAGAGGGAACAAATTTTTTTTGGTATGAAATGTCTTTGAGCTTCCACATATAACAATCCTAAAGCATGTGCAATGAGTATTAAAGCAAACAATTATGTTTCTTTCAGATAAGAAAAGACGTTGAAATTACCAATATGCCCCTAGGAGCTCAACAGACTAAAAATTTCCAAATTTTGAGGCATTTATGACATTGTCCTATGACCGTCAATGAACCTTGTTATTCTTGCAGAGTGAAGACCTACCAAAGCATCAACAGTCGACCTAAACACAAAGGCAAACGACCTCAAAGAAGCCCTTAGCTTTTGGGTCAATTGTGCAGTCTAGATTTATTGAAGCCTCAACAAAGGCGCTATAGACAGTGTGAACCCACAATTAATGAAGAGTCAAGGTTATGGAGGAATCCCATACTTACATCACTTGGAACAATTCAAACTGATAAGGGAAAAGTTTGAACTTCTGGGATAACTGTTAATAGAGCTTAGGAATATCTTAAGTTTCTTTATAAACGTAAACCCTCCCCTCATTTAGAGGGGGAAAGTTATATTATATTGTCGAACAATACTATAACTATGCCAATGAGTTTTCTAAGTTGATAAAGAACAAATCCTAGACCCTGTAGATGTAGTCACGTTGTCCAACCACGTATATCTTGTAGTGTGTGTTTTTTATCCTTCTCCTTTAAAACTTTAGGAAATTACCACCTACACATCCCACAAAAAAATTTACATGTTTTGAGATGATCACACCTTTAATAACGAGCATAACATTTATAATTATGAAATGTATACTGATAAATCATCAATAGAGTGCAAATCAAAAGTCAAACAAGGATGGAATTAGCATGAATGTATCAAAATTTAGAATAGGCCAACTCCTATTTAACTTTATTTTCAATGGAATATCTTTTTTTTATTAATGACATTATTATGGGCTAGTCTAATTTATTGTATCAAAGATGCATAAAATCCCATTGACTTTTCTTTAATGCGCCAAGTCCTTTTTATTAGGGAGCGCATATATTTAGATAAAGGGGTAATAGGTACCAAGTTCCATTGACTTGGTCAATGATGAAAGAGATCCTTTGATTGGGAAATGATGGAAGAGATCCTTTGATTGGGAAATGATGGAAGAGATCCTTCGATTGGGTCAATGGTGTCAAATATCATATTTTTCCAACCAAGTGCATAAAAATGATCAACATATCCCCTTTGACAATTTTTACCTCGCTTTTTATAAAAATGACCGATAAAATCTTCAAAAGTTCACAACTTTAAATCTACAAATCCAAAACTCAGAAAATTTATGTATTTGGAATCTACTCGCCAAGATCTATCAAACAACACACATATTCAATGTTTTTGACAAAAATCGAAACAAATACATTTACTATTTTTTGCAAAACCTCCATTTTCGGGAAAAAAGTCCGTTTTTCTAGTGAAGCACCTTCTTCCATAGATCTGGGGATGGTACCTATGGCGCGGATCAAAAAAGGAAAGAAATAGGAGACGAGAAAGAGAAACGAGGAGAGGGAAACACTCAGGTGAGGATTGTACTGTTGGGTGGGGTGCGGTGCGGTGCTAGAGAGGGGGAAGGAGATTATGTATTTATTTTTGGAGAGAAAGTAAATGGGTTTAAAATGGGTATGGGTGGGGGGTTTATTTGTCTAAAATATGTATTTTATAATGGAAAAGGACTTGGTGCATTAAAGAAAATTAATGAAAATTTATGCATCTTTTACCTAATATGGGACTAGTCCATAATAATGCCTTAGACAATTTTACCACTCACCCATACGCATTTTAAATTCACTTACTATTTTTCTAAAAACAGACACATAACCTCTATCTTTCTTTCTCTCTCCCACACTCTCTCTCTAGCAATCTCACCCCACCCACACTACCAGAGAATTTTTAGAACAATCCATCGAAGACGCTCATTGGAGGCCATTGAATATCCTCGCTCACGTATTTATCTCTCCCCATATCCCTTCGTCTCTCTCTCTCAATTTATTTATGTCATTTTTTTGGGCTGCGCCAATGGCATCATCGTCAGAGCTAGAGAATAGTGTTTTTTGCTAGAAAAATAAGCGTTTTATAGAAACAGTAAATTAATCTTTTTCAATATTTTGGTCAAGAAATAGAGAATATCGATGTTGTTTGATAAATCTTAATGAATAGAATCCAAAAATATAAATTTTGTGAATTTTAAATTCTTTAATTTCAAGTTAATGAAAATTTAAAGATTTAATTATGTTTTTTACGAAAAATAATATACTTATCTATCAAAAATATTTTGAGAGGCATGTTGTTCATGTTAATTGTAACACCTTCTAATTTCTGGGTCATTATTTTAATTAATTTAATTCGATAATTAGTGATTCTTAATTAATGGGAATATTTAAAAGTGGTCATATAAAATTAGTTAACGAGTGAGGATTTGTCTTAGAAATATAATCCGAATGGCAATTTTTAATGCGCAGTTGAGTCCTGTAGGATTGAATCAGTCCAAAAGAAGTGGGTACATACATATATTGGGTATTAGGGCCTAATTACACATGTGTGAACTTAATAAATAGAATTTGGGCCATTTTAATTAGGGCCCATAGGCCCAAAACGTGAATAGTATTTTAACCCTAAGATGTGTAAGGGGTTAGGCATCATTAAGTCATAATAGAAGAGTAAAGGGAGAAAAGAAAGGGAGAGACAAAGGAAAAGTGAGTTTGAGGATTTTGAAGAGGCAATTGCAATTCAACTTCATCTTTCAAAGCCCTAGATAATCTTGGTTAAGGCAAGTGGTTTAAATTTTGAGTATTAATTTGTATCTAGCTATTCATATCAAAAGAGGTGTAATCTAATAGAATTCTAGGGTTAGTTCTTACATAAATTGGGGTGTCCTCTTTATAAGGATCATAAATATGTAGGTTATTTGATAAATAATGTATTTGATGATTGAGGTTTGAAAATTTGATGAAATTGTTAGGGATAGATTTGTGATAACAAAAGAATGGATTTAGGATAAATCTTGAAAATTTTTGATGAAAAAATATGTATAGCATTGAGGTATTTATTGCTCTAAGGGCGTTTCTTTCCGCGATGTCCTGTAGAAAATCGCGTTTTCTCCAAAACGGCTCCAAAATGCCCCAAAACAGCATTTTAAAAATATGGGCAGATTCGTGGGGTAAATTTTAAGAAAAAAAATTTAGTTGTTATTTCGTTGGAGATTGCCTATATTAATAGGTGTGATTAATTACTCTTGGGTTAATTAGAGGATTAATTAAATTGGGGAGATTAAAGTTTATGATTGAGTGTTTGAAACCTTGTTAATTAAGTGGGGGAAACTTAATTGGATGAAATTGAACATTGAATTGAGAATTTTGAATGTCGGGCCGAGAGAGAGAGAGTTCAGTATAAAATGGTAGTGTCACACCATGATAATGGAAATTAATTAGTGTATAAGTAATTGAAATAAAGCCGGAACATAGACTAAAAAAATTTAGGCTTGGGTATGGGCATAATACTTCGATAGCGTGAATTTTTATGTATATGTCGGTGTGTAGTACATATATATATATATATATATATATATATATATATATATATATATATATGTGTGTGTGTGTGTGTGTGTGTGTGTGAATAATATATATAGTAAAAGTATACCAATATTAATGTTATCATAGGTGGTTGCGCGATGTGGGTGAATCCCCTAGCTTAAGGAGCAGGGCGACTATAGTCTCCATGCCATAGTGTCTGTTACTTAGGGGTGGAGACGTTATGGTATGGAGCAAACACTTTCGACGGGAACTATGGATGCCTCCTATGCATTCGGTGATAGCATTTTATATCCGACATGTGTGTGAATGCTAAGATATGATACGTATATATAGTGCAGAATTATATACGGGAATTTATATATATACATGGTGTGAAATGTAAAGATAATATAACTTGTGAAATGGTTATGTAGTATCAAGTTGGATATGGATATAGATAAGTTAGTGTGAAATATAACTTATAACTCGTATACATGATCTAAATTGTGTAAAGGATATAACTTGAGATAATGTTATATGGCATTAAATATAATTGATTTGAATAAGCTAATGTGGCTAATAAACCATAAAATGTATACGTCACTCACTCAAGTTGGGATAGTGGGGAATAGTGAGATATACGAGACACGGCTAGTTATGGAGAGTTAGTTAGATGGGGCATTAATAATTTCGGTAGGCGTGCATATTACTTGAGGGGTGAGGTAAATGCAAGGGAGTGTGCGACACTAATTTAAATATGGACAGCATCTTCATATTTACTTCTTGCATTTAAATTAACTTGCTAAATATTTTTAAATATTTTGGGTTCTAACCCTTGCTATAAAATATTTTGAAAAACCTTTTAGGTGTCCTCCCACAAGGGCGCTCGACATGATTTCATCCTACAGGGTACGTGGCTGTAACTATGTGGAGTGTTGTTGTTTATTTGATGTAGTTTCTTATCTCATTCTATCTTAGATAGGGATCCTTTTAGTTGTACTTTTGGAGTTGTACCTCTATATTCAGATATGGCATGTATTAGTACTCTTTTATATTCTCTTTTGTGGATGGCTTATAGTCAACGTTGTTCGATAGACTATTGTACTTACCTTGTGGCATGTTTTAGTTTTATAATCATATTGGATTGGTTGTTGTGATATCATATGGTTTTGGTTGGATTAAAAAAGATAAAATTTGACATCGGCTTAATGAAACGACTAGGTGGTTAGTAATTAATAAAATGAACGATAGTGATGCTAAGAATGAACTAGATGAGATTTCAGTTTAATTTAATATAGGACTGATTACCTGGTATTTTATTAGGCGGGGTGTCATAGATGGTATCAACATCAGGTTCTAGTCTCCTTAGGATATGTACGACTTTTCACGTTTCAGCGTAGCGTTCTTTGATATAGAGCATTATTATAGGATTTGTGTATTCCTTCACGTATGCGATTTACGTTCTCCTTCCATAGGTATTATTCATGTGATTCATATACGATTTCATTCGAGCATGGTAGATCGAACATTAGAGAACAACCAATGTGGGGCGTTAGAAGGATTGCAGGAGGAAGGGCTCAACAGAAGCCATGGGGTATTTTAGAAATAGTGACGCAATTTGATTCACCATGATAAATGTTTGAATAATTGAAGTTGGAGAAATCGTTGGGGTGTAGTAGTTGCCCCAAGAATCGTCGGGTAGGACAATGGTACAAAGTTAACCCCAAGTGTAGACGACAAGGGGTGAGGGTCGAAGAAAATTTTGTTTCAGAAGAACAATCTTCTAGGATTCGAGGAAGATGTGGAAGAGTGATTTACCAGTGGGTAAAGAACATCCAACTGGGATGACATGTGGGGGGAGTGTAGTGTCACACAAGTCAAAATTTTGGGCAAGAGAGTATTCTTTTAGAAGAAGTATGGGGTGATGGGAGCAAGTCGCCACATTTATGGGGAAATATCGTGAATAATAAGGAATTAGGGGTGAAGATTATTATGAAAGATCTTAAGTAGAAAGGCAAGGAAAATTTTAGATATTTTACAAAAAAGGTTGGATAGTGGCCGAATGGGAAGGAAAGTTGACGGAATTTGCAAACTTTGTAATCGATGAGAGGGATATGAAGAGTCAAATAGGGTTTGTAAGTGGAGATTAGACTCATTGGGTAGAGTATACAAGCATGGTTATGAGATCTGGCTAGGATGGTTGGTGTCCTTGTTGTCAAAGTGGTACAATTACAATTGGAATCAATGCTCTCGAGAGAGAAGAGCTAAGGGAGATGGAAAATCTATTAGAGGAATAAGATTGAATTTTTAGTGCTAGTAAGGTTCCAAGGGAAGGATTACCCAGTAGGGGACCCAGATTAATGATTGAGATTAATAAAATTTCTACCAAGTGACGATGATTTTACTTAGGACCATCAAGGCCAGCAACCAGTCTATTGTACCAGCGGATCCAAAGGGACATTTGGGTCCACAATTAGGGTTAAGACTACCAGGTCCGTGAGAAAGACAACCCCGACAGGACCGTTGCGACCAGAGAAAGGGGGATGACACATGAAGATGGCATGTGTGTTAAAGAGTAGAAACACATGGGTGGATTTTTGTCCGCAGCGAGTTAGGGTACTTGAGCTAGATGCCTGTTGGAGAAGCTTTTGGTTTGGTTAGGACGCGAGTGTATGTATAATAATCATTGAGCCGGAAGTGTTATGAGTAACTCAAACTACAAGTATTATTCTATGGTGATTGGGGTATATTTTATGTGATACAAGCGGGTCGCAATAATGTATTTATACTAGATTCACGTGAGAAATGGATTTAGTGGAAGTATCATTAATATTACAAGTGTGTGTATTGTTTCTATGGAGTATCAGGGTACTCTTCGGTTCCACCTGAAAGGAATGGTGGGTACATTAAGAAAATGTAGTTCTTAAGGACTCGCTCCTTTGAGAGGTGACAATTGAGGTATTGTTTTATCTAGATTACAGACGGGTTCGTAATGGCGGGAGATCATAGTAAGGCTATCGTGTTTGTTGTTTTAGTGATCGATGTATATTCTCTCGAGATGTCTCACTTGGGAGAAGGTTGAGAAATATCATAGCGGCGATATTGTGTAAAGTAAGACTCATAGAGTGTATTTGTCTAGGTATGTTGAATCCCGGTGCATAGGATTTTTATTAAGGAGATTCAAGGGATGTAGGGTTGTCGTGTAGTAGAGAGATTTAGCTCGTTATTAGTATTTAGCACTGAGGGCTTAATGATAGTACGAGCGCAGTAGTATATGACTCCTTTAGGGATGCGGGAGTCCATAATAGACTTATGAGTATAGGTGCAAGGTTTGAGAATCCTGGGGTTATGCTTTGGGTTTTGTTGATATCAAGGGCCAACAATGCTGAGGAACTGTGCATTTGGGAAAACATTCTTTTGGGCCTTGCTAGGAAGTGTTATACGCATAAGCCTGGATAAAATGTCGAAAGTGTGGAGACGTCATTAGATTTTAGTTCATTGGATTTAATGATAATTAGTGAACGTGCGAAGAAAATACGTTGAGCTGAAGCCACTAAGAGATAGGGTTAGTGGAGCCAAAAAGTGTTGTGGAAGAAACACTGCGAATCTTTGGCACCACAAGTTGCTCAATTATGCATATTTTTATGTGTTTTGTGTGATTTATTTTAGCCACTTTTTTCATCGTAGGGACCCTTAGGTATGGGACTAAGGGAGTATTTTGAGGATCTCAAATCGATAATAAAGGTGGGGTAATATTAGGGAGAATTGAATGGTAATGAGTAAGTCATCGAAAATATCTCGAGAATATAGCCTCGCCGATAATGTGGGGGCTGAAATTGAGACAAATATAGTTATGTAAGTGAGGATCGAAGGTTTGTGCAATTAAGCTCGAGTTAGAGGGTGTATGGGCACCCTGGGAGGAGCTAGAGTCCCTACTGTGTGGATACTTAGCAGATTCTGGGAGAAGACACAAAGGCAATGATTTTGGGTACATTTCGAAGGAATGGGAATAAGTTGTCCCCCTAATTATTGAATAATTAAGCTTGGGTCTGTTTGGAAATGACAGTGAGTGCATCACAACCTACAATTTTCTATCACTAGGATTCATGAATGAGATGGATATTAGTGGATATATTGGCCGTAATAGCCATAATATATATGTATATATCTAAGTGTCGTGGGATAGCAGGGTTCTTTGATGTTAACCACGTGAGAGTTGGGGGTTACACTAAGAGGATGGTTGCATTATACGAGAGATTTATACTTTTGAGGATTGTGAGAATATTGTGGATGTTTTTCCAAGTTTCAATTGTGTAGCTATAGTTTGGGGGCTATAGTGGATAACTATAGTAAGACTGGGTATTCGCGGTACCAGAGTATGAATTATCGTTGCTAGGTTTCACCTTAGATAGGGTCTAGAGTATATATTCGGTAATGTATGTTAAAATGTGTTACATGCTAATGTACTAATATTGTTAAAAAAATTGATTGAAATCCCGGGGAGTAGGGACCTTTCTGATGTAATTTCGAGTGGTTGGATGGATTGTTGAGTGGGAAGATATAGCTCGGGTTATACTTTCGCGCAGGGAAAACTAGGGATAGTAAGGGCGCGGTAATAGGTGTTGTCTTTTTACATAAGAGTAGATATGTATAATTTTATGTCGAGAAAGCGTTATTGAGATTTTTATAACCGTGGGATTAAATTTATATTTTAGTTTAAGTGTTAGTAAAAGTTGGGTTTCATTTCGTGCAGTTAAGCACGGGTACAGGGTGTATGGGCGCCTTGGTTAACTAATAAATTGTTCAAATAATTCATGATTAAAAGTTGGAAATATGGGTGTAGGATCTTAAGGGTAGGAGACTTAGGAGCTAGTCGATACTCGAACTATTAGGTTTATCCGAATTTTGAGGACAAAATTCCGTTGTAAGGGGGAAGTATGTAACACCTTGTAATTTATGGGCCACTATTTTAATTAATTTAATTCGGTAATTAGTGAGTCTTAAATAATGAGAATTAATTAATGGGAATATTTAAAAGTGGTTACATTTAAAATAAGTTAACGAGTGAGGATTTATTTTAGAAATATAAACAGAATGGCAATTTTTAGTGTGCGGTTGAGTCCGGTAGGATTGAATTAGTCCAAAAGAAGTGGGTGCATACATATATTGGCTATTAGGGTCCAATTACACATGTGAGAACTTAATAAAGAGAATTTGGGCCATTTTAATTAGGGCCCATATGACCAAAACTTGAATAGTGTTTTAACCCTAAGATGTGTAAGGTGTTGGGCATCATTAAGTCATAATAGAAGACTAAAGGGCGAAAAGAAAGGGAGAGCTAAAGGAAAAATGAATTTGGGGATCTTGAAGAGGCAATTTCAATTCAACTTCATCTTTCAAAGCCCTAGATCATCTTGGTTAAGGCAAGTGGTTTCAATTTTGAGTATTAATTTGTATCTAGCTATTCATATCAAAAGAGGTGTAATCTAATTGAATTCTAGGGTTAGTTCTTGCATAAATTGGGGTTTCCTCTTTATAAGGATTATAAATCTATAGATGATTTGATAAATAATGCATTTGATGATTGAGGTTTGAAAATGTGATGAAATTGTTAGGGCTAGATTTGTGATAACAAAAGAATGGATTTAGGATAAATCTTGAAAAGTTTTGATGAAAAAATTTGTGTAGAATTGAGGTATTTACTGTTCTAATGGAGATTCTGTCCACGGTGCCCTATTAAAAATCGCATTTTCTAACTTTCGTTCTCTGATATGTTTTCTCCAAAATGGCTCCACAATTCCCCAAAATGGCATTTTAAAAATCTGGGTAGTTTCGTGGGGCAAATTTTAAGAAATATTTTTTAGTTGTTATTTCGTTGGAGATTGCCTAGATTGATAGCTGTGATTAATTACTCTTGTGTTAATTAGAGGATAAATTAAATTTGGGAGATTAAGGGTTATGATTGAGTGATTGAAACCTTGGTAATCAAGTGGGAGAAACTTAATTGGATGAAAATGAACATTGAATTGAGAATTTTGAATGTCGGGCCGAGAGAGAGAATTCGGTATAAAATAGTAGGGTGACACCATGATAATGGAAATTAATTAGTGGATAAGTAATTGAAATAAAGCCAGACCATAGACTTAAATGTTTTAGGCATGGGTATGGGCATAATACTCCGATACCCTGAATTTCTATATATATATAGTACATATATGTGTGACACCCCGCCTAATAAAATACCGGGCGATCACTCCTGTACTAAATTAAAACTAGAGTCACATATGGATCATTCTTAGTATCACTGTCGAAAATCCATTTTAATTACTAATAACCTATTAGGTTGGCGTCAAAATTTTACTTAACTACTCTTTTTAAACAAATACAATTAAAAACATCCACACAGTTTATGTAAATGAAACTGAAATGAAATAAAATTACCGAACACTCGGTCAAAATTATACAACCAAATTGAATGCCGCACTAAAAGGCGGTAAAAGAATAAATAAATGCAATTGGGCCATTAGCCCGAATGTTTATACTGTACCTCCTATCTAGATTACAAGTATAGAAGCGTCTATCGAGAACCTGCATGCATCCACAGCTGCTGCAGCAGACGTCTGACTCGAAGGAAGTGCCATCCAGGCGTCCCTGTGTCTGGACACCTATATATATATATATATATATATATATATATATATATATATATATATAGCAAGAGAGGGAAAAGTAGATAAACGGGTCAGAGCCCGAGTTTGAAAAATATTTAGCAAGTGCATAAATGCTTTATTTTTAGAAAAAGGTTTTAACTCATATTTAAATTTGGTATCGCACTCTCATGATATACCCCTAACCTCTCTTGTAATAATGCACAGCTAATGCACTTATCAAGAACATTCTAGTTAAGCTACCCCGCCTAACTAATCTAATTCACCCGTCTACTAGCAACCTCTACAACCCGAGTACTAAGGGTTAAACTTCTCTCCATTCTTAACAATGCGCTAAGTTCGTGCATGGAGTGTCTCGCGAAGCGAAATCCAAACAAGGAACACCCCCCCCCCGATACACTACTACTTGGCATGGTCAAGGGTAGAGATCCATTAAGCATGTAGTACAAAAGTAATGTATAAATACATACTTTTATATTAATATACATATCATATTCATTTATATATATATATATATATCTTACGATGTACATCCGGATAATATACATTCGGATAATATCTCCCGGACTGAGGTTTATTCTATTCATCTTTATAATACACATCCGGATCTATCTCCCGAACTGAGGATTTATTTACAAACTGTTTACCAATTCAATTTCATTTCAAAACTTTCTATTTCCTTTTTCTATCCAGGAAATATATTTAAAGCAAGTTTTATTATCATAAAAATTCTTTTCCATTTCATAACATCCAATTTCCCTTCTTCTATCCAGGAAATGTACTAAACTTCCCATTTCCCTTCTTATATAAGGAGAAAAGGATTTATACCCCTTAAAATCCAAAAACAACTCGTTTACTCAATTATGAGTCCTTTTAACTCTAAAATTCCCCAAAACTCAATTTCAACCATCGGACACTCTTTTCTGACTATCTAGGCCAATCCAAAACTCACGGCGTATTCAAAATTTCAATCTGAGGTACTTGACCGCAACCCCCTATTTTAACCCAATACATCTCACCGCGGGATTTCTAATTAAAACCTTACCTCTTGTTGCTTTACTCAATGGCGACATATTATTAAAATACTCCAATTCATTTACTTAATCCCAAAAGTAAATATTTCACCCATCGACAATCATCAAATCCTTGAAAATCCCAAAAATCACTATTCTGAGAAATTTCTTGAATTCCAATTTATCTTCAATTATGGAATTTAATTGTCTCCAAGAGTAGGGGTTGTTACATACTTCCCCCCTTACAATGAAATTTCATCCTCGAAATTCAGATACAACCTACACCACCAATCCTAGAATCGCTCTAAATCCTAATACCTCAAGGGGAAAGATACTAACCCAATGGTTCCCAACCATACACTATATGGCTACCATGGTCGTAAAGTGACTCCAATAACGTCACATTGCACCCATCATTTCTAGTGCCTCACATAAAAAGATAAGCCTACAGCCGCCGCTCTAATGTCCAAACGCGATTCTAAACGTTCGCTCGTCAATACATGGATATCTAATTTTCCCCAAAATAAATTACTCTAATGCTCGGCCACTCTCGTCAGTGTCCTTTCTTATCTTGGGCACGACGTTCCATCCAACACACTCTAAATCCATATGTGGCTGCCTCACGGCATAAACGTCAACTTTATATACTACGCCCCTTCTATTTCAGGCGGTATATAAAACCAACTCACTAAGGTGCCCATACACCTTTCTAACTCGTGCACATCTGCACAACCATTGTAAACACTCGACACGTAACACTCTCTCTAAATAAGGGTCTCAGTTCCTCGGTGTAATACTCACACATGGGTCCTCCCAAGCTGTGAAATTCAATTCTCCTCAAGGTTAAGCAACCAATTCTCTCGTGGCTAACTTCCCAAAATCTTCCTATATCGGTGCTACCAACACTATTGAACTTACATCCTAATAATGCTACGGTCTATGCGTTACCCTAACTACGCGAAACGAGTATAATCCTAATTATATCCCTAGTGCCCAAGGCCTCTCTCAACTTCCGACATTTGCTTGGTTTCATGCGTGGGATGTCTCGCAAAGCGAAATCGAAACAAGGAACCCTCCCGTTACACTACTCCCTTGCGTTGTCGGTCATCGAGATATAGCGACCTAAGGCATACCAGCGGGACGTTCTAAATCTTACCTTACTAACCTATTAATGCATTTCTTCTATCCTATCCTCCCACCTGAGCAAAAGGAAAATCTAAATAATCGAAGTGCCAACTCTCTATAAAAGCATTACGAACATCATACCCAAAACATATCTCCTCAAAATTTGCCTTTTTATTAAGGCCTAATCATAATCCTCATATCAATTTCTCTAAGTCCTACTTCACCCACCCACTTGTGGTGAGAGGACCACTTTAGCGCTTTTCCATAGCACAATATTTCCATAAACATACCATCATCAGATGGGTCAGAGTCTATAGCGTTTCATCCACACTATATTACTTATCAACAAAACTAACATCCTCGCATCCTATAACATCTCTCCACTCCCGACGCCGTTGAGGTTCATGCGTGGAGCATCTCGCAAAGTGAAATCCAAATAAGGAACCCCTCCACACACTTAACTTTGTCGGTCAGGGAGGTCCGTTATTTTCGAATATGCAACTGGGATAATTCTATCCCCTCTATCAACCAAATGTGGTCTGAAAACCCATCTTTATCTAGGAGCCATACCACTAAGCACTCTCACCCCACTTAGTCCTTGCGCAATCAATAATGAGCTTAAACTCACAACTCAATAATTAACTCGGCACACCTCAAATCATATCTATAAGGTCGCCACATACTCAAATCATGATAATGAAACCTCTTCGCATCGAAGTTCCATTGACCCATAACAATAAAGGCGAACTCAACTTGTATCCAAGTGAGATATCACAACAACCACCCGTTCCACCCTGGAACCGTGGACACGATAGTCTTGCCATCCTTAGCCTTCTATCACTCCGATGATACTATAATGTATTATACTCACCATATTACCATACTCGTATAATACATATAAAACAAGTATCACAAGAAAGATATATATATATATATATATTCAAAATATCAACACTCGCTTTTATAGAAAATGAAGGAAAATAAAACTCCGCTACCACGGAAAACACATAGACCTACATTATATAATGTTGCCGAGACCGCCACAAAACTCAAATTACACACACGAGTCTAGGCCTAACGAACACCGCAACTTTATCTAGCCACGCCAATTATACCTCTCCCTTCTGAGGTGAAACTCTTAACAACAACTTTGTCCTGCTCCTTACAATCATCTTACTAGTCCTCTTAACTTCTCCATTAAAAGGAAACTCCACTACAAGCTTCAATCCTATTTCAATAATTTCCCCAGGTGGATGTCCACCAATGGGGTCCTCGAACACACACATTCTCCATATTACTCTTTATTCACTATTGGCCTCTGGCCGAACCTTATGTGAATAATTCAGAAACTTCATTCTTCTCATTCATGCTGAATCATGGGGACTTATGGTTAAAACTATCCATAAGATCCCTTTCGAACCCTTAGAGTCACTGGGAAATTCAACTTTAGTACCACTCTATATTACGACTATACTGCGGTACTCATAACTACTATACTTTAGTAGTCGTTGCACCAATCCTTAACAATCGCTATAAGGGGAGTGACCTCTACGACAATCCTAGTCCCCCCAACTTCACCTACAGCTCCATTTAAGCCTCACCTCCTGTTGCCCTCATTACGGCCTTCCTTGGTCGCCCTTCCTTGATCGGCACACAAACCTAGAACGAGCGCGCAAAAGATTTTGATAATCTCATACCATAGCAGGAGAACGAAATCTCACAAGCGAAATCAACAATCCTAATCCTGAGGCTCTATATAAAATCGAGAGCAACGCTGAAAGCATAGTACGTCTGCACAAATTCCTAAGGACACTAGAACCTGATGCTCTGATACCATCTGTGACACCTAGCCTAATAAAATATCGGGCGATCACTCCTGTGCTAAATTAAAACCGAAATCGCATATGGATTATTCTTAGCATCAATGTCAAAAATTCATTTTAATTACAAATAACCTATTAGGTTGGCATCAAAATTTCACTTAACTACTTTTTTTAAACAAATACAATTAAAAGCATCCACACAGTTTATGTAAATGAAACTGAAATGAAATAAAATTATCGAACACTCTATCAAAATTATACAACCATATCGAATTCCGTACTAAAAGGAGATAAACGAATAAATAAATGCAATTGGGCCATTGGCCCGAATGTTTATACAGTACCTCATATCTAGATTACAAGGATAGAAGCGTCTATCGAGAACCTGCATGCATCCACAGCCGCTGCAGCAGACGTCTGACTCGAAGGAAGTGCCATCCAGGCGTCCCTGTGTCTAGACACCTATATATATATATATATATATATATATATATATATATATATATATATATATATATATATATATATAGCAAGAGAGGGAAAAGTAGATAAACGGGTCAAAGCCCGAGTTTGAAAAATATTTAGCAAATGCATAAATGCTTTGTTTTTAGAAAAAGGTTTTATCTCATATTTAAATTTGGTACCACACTCTCATGAGATACCCCTCACCTCTCTTCTAATAGTTCACACCTAATGCACTTATCTAGAACATTCTAGTTAAGGTACCCCGCCTAACTAATCTAATTCACCCATCTACTAAAAAACTCCACAACCTGAGTAGTAAGGGTTAAACTTCTCTCCATTCTCAACACTGCGCTAAGTTCGTACGTGGGGTGTCTCGCGAAGCGAAATCCAAACAAGGAACCCCCCCCCCCCCCCCCGATACACTACTACTTGGCAGGGTCAATGGTAGAGATCCATTAAGCCCTTAGTACAAAACTAATGTATAAATACATACTTTTATATTAATATACATATCATATTCATTCTTATATATTTATATATATATATATATATATATATATATATATATATATATATCTTACGATATACATCCGGATAATATACATCCGGATAATATCTCCCGGACTGAGGTTTATTCTATTCATCTTTATAATACACATCCGGATCTATCTCCCAGACTGAGGATTTATTTACAAACTATTTACCAATTCAATTTCATTTCAAAACTTTCTATTTCGCTTCTTCTATCCAGGAAATATATTTAAAGCAAGTTTTATTATCATAAAAATGCTTTTCCATTTCATAACATCCCATTTCCCTTTTTCCATCCAGGAAATGTATTTAACTTCCCATTTCCCTTCTTATATAAGGATAAAAGGATTTATACCCCTTAAAACCCAAAAACGACTCGTTTAATCAATTACGGGTCCTTTTAACTCTAAAATTCCTTGAAACTCAATTTCGACCATCGGGCACTCTTTTCTAACTATCTCGGCCATTCCGAGATTCACGGCACAGTCGAAATTTCAATCCGAGGTACTTGACCACCCCCTATTTTAACCCAATACATCTCACTGCGGGTTTTCTAATTAAAACCTTACCTCTTGTCTCTTTACTCAATGGCGACATATTATTAAAAAACTCCAATTCATTTACTTAATCCCAAAAGTAAATATTTCACCCATCGACAATCATCAAATCCTTGAAAATATTAAAAATCACTATTATGAGAAATTTCTCAAAATCCAATTTATAGTCAATTATGGAATTTAATTGTCTCCAAGAGTACGGGTTGTTACAATATGATTTTTATATATATTTGTGTGAATAATATATATAGTAAAGTCATACCAATATTAATGCTATCATAGGAGGTTGCGCAATGTGGTAGAATTCCCCGGCTTGAGGAGCAGGGCGAGTATAGTCCCCAGGCCATAGCATCTTTGACTTAGGGGTGGGACCGTTATGGTTGGAACGGTCACTTTCGGCGGGAACTATGGCCACCTCCTATGAGTTTGGTGATAGCATTTTATATCCGACATGTGCGTGAATGTTGAGATATGATACATATATATAGTGCAGAATTATATACGGTAATTTATATATATACATGGTGTGAAATGTATAGATAATATAACTTGTGAAATGGTTATATGGTATCAACTTGGATATGGATATAAATAAGTTAGTGTGAAATATAACTTATAACTCGTATACATGATGTGAATGGTGTAAAGGATATAACTTGTGATAATGTTATATGGAATTAAATAGAATTAATTGAATAAGCTAATGTGGCTAATAAACCATAAAATGTATACATCACTCACTCAAGTTGGGATAGTGGGGAATAGTGAGATATACGAGACACGGCTAGTTATGGAGAGTTAGATAGATGGGGCGTTTATAATTTCGATAGGCGTGCGTATTATTTGAGGGGTGAGGTAAATGCAAGGGAGTGCACGACACTAATTTAAACATGGAGAGATTTTGCATACTTACTTCTTGCATTTAAATTCACTTGCTAGATATTTTTAAATTTTTTGGGTTCTAACCCTTGCTATAAAATATTTTCAAAAACCTTTTAGGTGTCCTCCCACAAGGGCGCCCGATATGATTCCATCCTACAGGGTACGTGGCTGTAGCTATGTGGAGTGTTATGGTTTCTTTGATGTAGTTGCTTGTCTCATTCTATCTTAGATAGGGATCCTTTCAGTTGGACTTTTGGACTTGTACCTCTATATTCAGACTTGTCATGTAATAGTATTCTTTTATATTCACTTTTGTGGATGGCTTGTAGTCGACGTTGTTCGACAGCCTATTGTACTTACCTTGTGGCATGTTTTAGTTTTATTCTCATATTGGATTGGTTGTTGTGCTATCATACGATTTTGGTTGGATTAATAAAGATAAAATTTGACATCAACTTAATGAAACGACTATGTGGTTAGTAATTAATGAAATGAACGACAGTGATGCTAAGAATGAACCAGATGAGATTTCGATTTAATTTGATATAGGACTGATCGCCCAATATTTTATTAGGCGGGGTGTCACATTAATGTGTTCAATTGTCAAAATAGGACACTTAACACCATTGTCCCTGTCAAAGGATCTCTATTATCACTAACCAGTCATAATGAGATTTAGTACCTATTACCCCTTTCTTAATTTGTGTTTAATTTTTAGAAAGTACAAAATTTGTGTTGTTTATAAGATATCTCTACATATATAAATGACTATGTTAAACTCGAATAACATTTTAAATTCAAATCACATGAATATGTTATTGATATTTGTTTTAAACTAAGGATTATCCATCTCAAACCAGCTTGTACACATCTTAGACTATTCCCTTTGCCTCGAACAAGAGTTGCATAACAAAGATTACTCGTTGTAGTCCGTGGCCCTAAGTTTATATGGCGGGCGGAATCGAACTCTTGACCTTGGGGGCGCAAGCCTCGTAGTCATGAGTGACCAACCACTCAACCAACCCCTTGGGGTTATTATTGATCTTCTTTTCATCCTATAAGATACTTAATAAGGTTCATAAAAATTAACTTATTAATTTTAAACATTTCCCATGCAACTAAATTGGCAAATTATTAAGATCTTTCACTTTCATTATAGATTTAGTTTCCCCTTTTAGTATATATTGTCCATAATTGATCGTCTTATGCTTTATATGTATTAAGGGACCGTTAATTTTTTAGCATCTGAATGTCGAACTCTAAATGATGAACATTAAAAAACTATTTATTTTTTTAATCTGAATGAACCTCCAAATGTGCATTATTTATTTAGATTTATTTACCTATGAATGGTGAATACATGTTACTTGGAAATTTTCACTTTTATTTATTATTTTTCGCTTAACGTTACATATTGAAAAACTACTTAACATAAAAAAGACATTAATAATCTTAAAATAATCGAAAATAACAAAAATAGTCCCATGTCCATATTGATAGTCTTAATCCTTTAACACAATAGAGATTAATAATTTCCACTTAATAATTGATGTGCCATTTTCTCACGCTAATTAATCATATACTCCTGTGCTTCCCGTTCGGAAATTTGATCATAGATTGGGGGATTTCCTTGCATGCTCATTGGCAGTCGAAACTGCGTTAGGAATAACATCATGTTTCTTTGCATACTTCTCAAACAACCCGTCTTCCTATTTTTTTTAATTCTTTTAGGGCCATACCTAAACCAAACAGAAAAAATATTTAAGAATAAGAGGAAAATATCATTATGCATTCTTGAAGTTTATAATATATACATATTGACTATTGTAAATGATATAACTAATACAAATGTAACTAATTTCTTACTATATATAATATTGATCACATCATCATATCATACATAGAATATGGAACAAATAAGCATCTCATATCCCTTACTAGTAATATAAGTAATATGGATAATGTTATAAAAAATGTAAATTTAATGGATTTCTTAATATTGATCACATCATACATATATTATTATTTTATTTTTCAGTATTTTATTTTAAGAAAAGCAGTATAAAATAATATGATATATGTATTACGTTATTTGTTAGGAAAAAAAAATGAATGCAAATACAAATACATAAAAAGAGAATTTAAGGCATATATATATAGACATTATGTATATAAATTATATTATAAGAATAATAAAGTAATGATCATGTTCCAAAAGAAAAGTTGATAAGAAACTTACCTTAGGGGAAGAATTCTTTGGTGTAAAGAAACAAATGGCAACTGTATGTAGAAGAAAAGGAAGCGGAATACATGTGTAGAATAGGTAATCTGACTTTTGATAATAAAATTATTTAACATTCAAGTAATTTATGGAAATAGATGAGGGTATAAGGGGAACTAAATTTTTGAACAATTAAGCATTAAGCATTCAGAGGGGTTGTGCCCTTGAACACCTAATACAAAAATAGACACAAAAGTTCCATCATTTTTAAAAAACAAACAATCAAACCAACCTTAATGCGGAATTTTATTAGTTTCCAGCATTCAGAGCCCAAGTCAAACACTCCCGAAGTCATAATTTTTTTCTTGCATAGTCATTGCGTAAATAACTAACATTCATTTTATCTTTTTTCTGGGGAAGGAGAAGGATCTTCTTTGGTGGATCCCTCTTGTTCCTGTTTAGTCCCCTTCGTTTCGGAAGCTGTTTCTATTTCTACATCTGTTTCTTCCTCACTTTCCCCCATTTCTTCCATTTTTGAGGTTTCTTTAAGTTTCTTTGTAAGAATGGGTGACGGTATTCTGCCTAAATAGTAGACACAGGTAATAAATAAGAGAATACTAAAGATTCGAGAAATATAATTTCTCAATTCTGACACAAGGTACTTATTAGATCGAATAAGTACATTCAATCTAATAGAATGATTGACATGAGGCACTTCATAAAGATATCCATGTCCAATTAAGTAAAGATCTTGCATTTTTTTTATTTTGTTATAAGACGTATTATGATTACTGTAAGTGTAGCATTATTTTACTTAAGATGTAATTTATTAAGATTGTATTAATCGTTCGTTTTTATTTGAATGGAGCCGAGGTTAACTAATTATTGAAACAATTAAAAATGTATATTCTTTACATAATTGGAATTTATCTTATATTGTGACTATGGTAATGTATATGAGATGCTTTGTTGGTTAGTCCAAATTATTTACTTTGAATGCATATGTCTGATTTTGAAGATATGCATGTATGTTGTTTTATCTGAAAATAAAAAAAGAAAAATCAAAATTTTGTATTTAAGACAATGATGTCTAACCAAGTCTCATTAGGATATCATTATGCGTCCCCATAACCAAAGAAGCGACGTAAAAGCTTCCCAGGACCTTAAAAACCATAGCATAATGCGTCCTATAATTTTTAGCATAATGCATCCTATAATTTTAACTTTTGGGACAACATAACAAATTGATCATAAAATATTTCTTTTATCTGAAGTAGAAAAGACAACAAATTTCCTAACGTTAAAATGAAAAAAATGAAGGTTTTACCTAAGAGTTTTCTTGATGGTTAATAAGGTCGATATATATATATATATATATATATATATATATATATATATATATATATATATATTGATGGAACTTTCTATATTATGTCTCAAATAAGTCACAAAAAATCATGTCACCATTTTAACATATGAAATGAGGAACAAACTTTTTTGTATGATAATATTTAAGACAATAAGTAGTCACGGTGTCCTTTTGAAAGATAATTTTATATTTTAACTTAAAAAGAGGCTAAAACACATATGACCACTTTTGACCTTTTATCCCCAATTGATAAAATAATTACCAATCTAGCCTTAGATATTTATTAAACGCCACTTGAGATTTGTTCATTTTATTCTCCTTCTTTCTCGTACTGTTGTGAGCTTTTATTCTCCATCCTCTAATTTATCTATTTTTCTCTTCCTATTCATTTTTTCCTCTCCCCATATGTCTTTAATACTTGCATAACCCGCCCTTTCTTATGCTCTCTCCTTCCTTTTTCATCTATGTATCGTGTAATACCAATAAATAATAAAAGTCTCTTGTCACTAACAAAATACCCAAATCTCTCTCTCTCTCTGTCTCTCTCTCTCTCTCTCTCTCTCTCTTTCACATATCCTAATAATAAGGCTTGCTTGGAGAATATTTTCACTTGCTTTACCAATCGCAGAAACATAGATTCAAATTATTTTCCCCTTTTCTTTATATATTTGTTTAATAGGAGATGAATTGAGATCAATTTTCCAAATCGTAAACCACCGTGCAAGATTTTAATCCTCATTTTTATGCATATGAATCACCATATCATATAAGGTGTTTCGATGGGAAAGAACTTACTCTATATAGACTTCATTATACCTTTTTGAGTAAGCTCCCAAACTAGCATAAGAAAAGTCACTCCCCGTCGCTTTCTTTTTTCATAAATTTTATAGAGGACCTACGGAGGGTAGACTAGTTGCTTTTGTTTTAATTGGGAGGGGGTTTGGTTAGGCTTACCTACTCCTTTTGTTGTTTATACTTCCAGTATATGGGATTCCATCCCAGTACACGGGCTCTTTTTATGTGATTCTTTTACTTATAAAAAATTAGGTTTTAGCGAGTAGAGATGAAAATGGTTTTATTTTGGCATAATTAGGTACATTATCCATAATTGGGTATGTGTACATCTCGAGGATTCCCTCTTTTTTTCTTTTCAGGGTTCCCTTCGGTGCACGTGCGGGATCCTGGGGAACTCGATCGTCATTAATGTAGGATAATGTGTACAGATAGAGTCGCCAACCTATTTTTCACAAAATAGGAAAAAAAAATGCCGCCGCCTCGAGAGAACTGTATTAAGGACAATACAAATTCTTAAGAAACCAAGTAGTTCAAAGCTCCGAGAACGAAGTTATGGAATGGAAAGGTTTTAGGCACCCATCCCGCCCATTCGGTCTCTCATGGACATGTGGTAATCTTCTCCTGTTAGACTTTGGGAAGTGTGTGTGCTTATGTGCATAATGTAAATGAAAAATGGAACCATTCAACTCGGATCATGGAAAAGAACATAGTTAATTAATCCTTAGGAGTGTTACTAAAAATAATAATTCAAAATATAGTATGAGTGTTTGCCGAATCACAAGTCGTTATGGAAGAACGAATGTATATATCGGATGAAACACAAGCATGCTAGAATATGACATTCATTAAGAATATATATATATATATATATATATATATATATATATATAGATATATATAAACAATATTATAAATGCGCATAAGGGAGGAATTGAGTCTCGGGATTTACCCAAGACGCCTAAGTAGCCTAAGGTGCATCAAAGTCCACGTAGTTCAAATATAATATGGGGTGGGGTTCAATCCATAAATTCAAATGGGGATTTCTCTTATGTGTGTATAGAAAATATATTTTAAAAGTGCGAATGTGAGATGAGAATCCCTCTTTTGGAATTTATAGATAAACCCTCATTTTCTTATTTTTTGCTTTTTTATGAAAATAGAGTATGTGCAACTACTACTAATAAAGGTTTGTGATTAATATGTGTGATGTAATGAAATAAATTGCAAAAGTAGAAATAAATGAACTAATACTAAAATAATAAAACTAGAGAAAATTATGGAGAATTGGACCACCTTATGAATGCTTGATGTTGATCTTGAGTGTAAATATGTTTTTTTTATAATGGGATGAATGTGGTATGAAAAGATGGGGGTAACTTACTAAATGAAGTAAGAAAGTGATGTAATGGAATGTGGGAAATGGGATTTTTATGAAGGGAACAACTCTGAATTCTGAATGTTCTATGAATTCCTGAGCATGATGTTAAGGAGTCTGGGATGTTCTAAATGTTTCTTTCAAGGTGAGACCATGACCTCTATTTATAAGGTTAAGAGGACTACTGATCAACATGGTCCCGAACCTGCCTATCGTCATAGCACCTCAGGCACAATACCGATAGGGCCAAACCTTAGTGTGACTTTTATGGACCCCATTACTTCTCGGTGAGTATCATCATATGCAAGCACAAAGACAGAGGAGGGATTGAGATAATTAATCCCCAGTTCCAAACAATTGAAGGTTCGAAAATAGACATTGAGAGCAGATATGTTGTCAAAAAGTGATAGTGGGGTTGTCTTTACCAAGACTTTGACAGAGATGCTGAGGGTGTAATTATGATCAGGGCTGAACTTTCTTATCTCTTCTCTTGAAAATGACAGGAGTATAGAAGAGGTCAAGGACCCAACCACATTTATGACTTCTTGGGGATTACTGTAAGGAGGGACTGTGGGTCCCGTGAGGAGTTTTATCAAGGAATTTCGGTGTAACTAAGAGGATATGAAAAGCCCCATCGGGTGATATTATCTTAGGTCTTCTTGAGCTAATCAAGGACTTTTCTCTCTTCGATGGTCATTTCTAGGATTGGAAATTCTTCGAACACTACCTTTCCCTTATCTATTTCGACTGCATGAGGAATCAAATCTTTTTAGTACCGCCCTGATGTGGTCATGTGGTTACTGAAGTGGGGAAGAATAAGGACCCTGTGGCTTTATCTATCTCGGGCTAAACAAACACTTTGTTGATTTCTCCCAATAATTCCTCAAAGGATATCATTCCATATAGGTTGACTACAATACTGACTTCTTCCTGACTTGTTGCATTATATGAGCTATCAAAATCATCCCCACATCTGGTGGAGACTATGTCCTCTTGCCAAGAGTAATCAATACATTTGACCACATCAACGACTTCACCCTATAAATATTCCCATTCAACGGACCACTTGGGTGGGCAAAGCGGGCTTTTCTAGAAGGTATTTAATGGGATCCATTCGAGATATTAGTCTGATGAAAAAGGTAAGCATATAGTGTTGTAACTTCTGCTTGACCCAAACTAGGGCGACACTTGCTTTCTCCAAAGTAGTGTAGTTGACTTCCTATCCGACCCATTTTTGACTGGCATAATAGATGGTTTTATCCTTATAGGATTATTCAATGTATTGGGCTAGAAAGCCCCTGCTGTGTATCTATAATGATCAAGTATAAGAGGAGGGGGAGACATGGCTACGGAGACATAAGAATTGAAGGTCAGGTGAGGTATCACTTTATTTAATCAAAGGCTTCTTGCCATGCCTCATTCTAAACTTTAGTTGAATCCATTCTAACAATTATGAAAATGGGTTCGTAAATAGAAGTGAGTTGGCTGATGAACTGACAAATGTACTGTAGTTTAACCAGGAATCCTCAAACTTCCTTTTCCATCTATGGTGGTTGCACCTTAAGTATGGCTTTCATCTTGGAACGGTCTACTTCAATTCCCTTCTCACTCACCATGAATCCTAAGAGTTTTTCTTTCCTGATGCCAAAAATAAAGTTTTGTGCATTTAGTCGCATCTAATATTGTCACAATTTCTGGAAAAAAAATTGGGGGGCGAGAATATGACCTTCCTAAGTCTTAGACTTTATGATCATGTCATCCACATAAATTTTGACCTCCTTATTAATAAGGTCATGAAAGATGGTTATGGCAGCCCTTTGGTAGGTATCCCAAACGTTCTTGAGTCCAAATGTCATGGCAGTGTAGCAAAAAGTTCCTCATAGGGGTAATAGAGGTGGGATTCTCTTGATGTTCAGGGGGCATCTTATTTTCATTATAATCGAAGAATCCATTGACAAATGACTTGAGGGTGTGGCTGGTCATGTTATCCACGATCATGTCGATGTTAGGTAAGGGGTAATCATCCTTTAGCGATGCTTTATTCAAATCTCGATAGTTAACGCACATGCAAAATTTTCCTTTTGATATTGGCATGGGGAAAATGTTATCAAGCCATATTGGGTATTCAACCATACGAATGAAACCCACGTTCAAATGTTTGACCACCTCCTATTTGACCTTAAGCGACCAATAGATACAGAGTTTTCTTAGCTTTTATTTGACTGGCTTGCATTCTAGGAATGTTGGGATCTTATGCTAAGATATTTTTGGTTTAATGTTAGTCATGTCATCTTAGGGATATAGAAAGACATCCACGAATTCTTTCAGTAGTTCTTAAAATTGCACACGCCCATGCTTGTTAAGGATAGACCATATTCTAATCTTGTATCGATATCTACTAGAAACAAGATTAATAATGATAGTCTCATCACCATTAGTTTGAATGCGGTTTTGTTATGTGTTATTTTCCTTATTATGATCATATAATAATTGTTTATTTACAAAGTAATCATCATCAAGAGTTTGATTAGAATAAAGACAATTCATATAAGGCACAACAAGATACTCAAAATCCTCATTTTTTTCATTTTCATCAAAAACATCATGAAGAACCTCGTCAAAAGAGGTCTTGGTTACATTCATATCAAGAAAAAGAAATATATATATAAATGAAGAAACTTGAATAGGGTAAACAATGGGGTTGGGTTAAATCTGAGCGGCTTGGACTTATACGACACTCCAGTTAAGGAGAGGTATGCCCGCAGTTATGATTTTATCGAATGGGTCCGGCGACACGGCATATGAGTGGATCATGCAGAGACTCTACCCTAATGTCTTTAAGTCGAAGGATTCTTCGAAGTCACTTCCTTCAGAGTCTTTGTTAATTACCATGGTTTCTTGGTGAGAGGTCACACTTCATGTTTGCAGTCTTCAGCCTAGGAGTTACTATCTTGAAAGAAGATTTCTTGCCTCGATTTCATCTTATTATCAATAGGGTCGTACCAAGATTCTGAGAATCCATAAAAAGAGAAGTATTCACCCTCATTAACAAGCCTTTCGTTCAAAGAGTCTCTTAAAATAGTATTTTTATCTTCCAATCTTCTTTTTCGGTCTCGATTGACAAAATGCTTCAAGTTCAGCTTGTGAAGGTTGCTACACATGAGGGAAAGGCCTCTTTCAAGACTATGGGGTCAAGGATTCATTGCTAAAGTCATCCTAGATCCATTCTAGGCATGAAGTGCATGTTCTTGAACATCGGAATCACATTGATGTTGTCATGAGGATTGTGCTCTGAACAGACCCAATCTTTAGTGTTGTCCCCTATTGGGATAGAAAGTGGGTTGATCTTAAAATCGGATAAAAACATATCATTGGTACCATGTTAGATCTCTAATACTAGGTTCCTAGTGCTGTCATTATCTCTATTATCGTCTTCCCCAAAAATAGTGATAACTTGACCTCTAGCGCAAAACTTTATATGTTTCTGATAAATGGAATAAGATACTCCTCAGATGTTATTAGGCCATAAACTCCTGAGAAATAGATTAAAGCATGCAGGTATGTCGATTACTTGGAACTCAGTGATAGGATTGATAGGTCCAAACCCTAGTGTGAGTTTTATGGACCCCATTACTTTTTGGTGAGCACCATCATAAGCAGGAACGATGGCAAAGGTGGGAGTGAGATCATTAACCTGCAGTTCTAAGAAATTGAAGGTTCTAAATGAACAGACATTGATAGTAGATTCGTTATTAAAAAGTGATGGTGGGACTACCTTTACCAAGACTTTGACACAGATACAGAGGGCGTAATTATGATTAGTGTCTAACTTCAGTATCTCTTTTTTAGAAAAAGAGAGGAGTCTAGAGGAGGTCAAGGACCCAGCCACATTTATGACTTCTTGAGGAGTAGTGTAAGGATTGACTGTGGGTCCTATGGGGAGTTTTATCAAGGAATTTCAGTGTAATTGAAAGGATATAAAAAGCCCCCATAGGGTGATATTGGCTTGAGTCTTCTTAAGTTGATCAAGGACTTTGCTTTCTTCGATGGTTATTTCTAGGATTGGAAATTCTTCGTCCACTACCTTTCCCTTATCTATTTCGACTGCATGAGGAATCAGATCTTTTTAGTACCACCCTGATCTAGTCATGTGGTTTACTGAAGTGGGGAAAAATAAAGACGCTGTGGCTTTATCTATCTCGGGCTAAACAAACACTTTGGGGATTGACTTCTCATACTTTCAGGGAGTGAACTGTCCAGTCAGCTTCTTTGGTTCAAAATCCACTTTGGTGATACCTTCCTCAATTTCTACACCAACCTCTCAAGGGGCACGGAAGTGTGGGTAATAATGTCCTCCCATGGATGCTCGGATATAAGGCAAGAAGTTCTTCTACACAATACTGATTTATTCCTCATCGGATGGCTTATGGGTCCTGGTGCTAGCTTTCTTTCTTCACCTTTAAATAAAGCTAGTTGCTGATTTCCTAGGGTTTTTCTTGAGCAGCTTTTGATCTCGGTGCGTGACCTTTAACTCCTTTTTGTACTTGTACCGAGACATGAATTCTACGGGCACATCTTCTGAACTATAGATTCTAGATTCTTCAAGAGTTAAAAAAAACATCGAAGAGAACTTTCTATTAAGGTCTGCTAAAATATTTGGGCAATTATCTTTTCGGAGGCACTAAAACGGGTCTTGGGTCCGTGATAACTTCAGATATGCACAATTAGGAGCCCGCTTCTCCCAACCTCCTGAATTTTTGTCTTCTTGAACTTCTCTAATAGCCTAACTTTGGGATAAGGAGACATGTGGATGTAATCCATGTAGTTATCGAATATCTTAACTTGGTCGAACTTCTTTGACAACAATTTAAGCTCTTCCTTGACCATGATTAGCTCATCCTCTTGGGATCCACGAGTAGTGGAAGATTAGGCCCTGGATGAGCAAGGTTCAGAATCGAGAGTTGAGTT